>JAVSCE010014476.1:0-424394 GCA_032199065.1 Smutsia gigantea | reverse complement strand
CTGGGGCTCCCCGAGGGCAGGGCCGTGTCCCCCTCAGGCTGGGGCTCCCCGAGGGCAGGGCCGTGTCCCCCTCAGGCTGGGGCTCCCCGAGGGCAGGGCCGTGTCCCCCTCAGACTGGGGCTCCCCGAGGGCAGGGCCATGTCTCCCCCTCAGACTGGGGCTCCCCGAGGGCAGGGCCGTGTCCCCCCCTCAGACTGGGGCTCCCCAAGGGCAGGGCCGTGTCTCCCCCCTCAGACGGAAGGTTCCCTGACATCAGAAGCTGTGTCTCCATTGTTCACTGGTTCATTTGATATTTGCTGAGGACCTATTAAGTGCCAGGCACTTTTCCAGGCACCCAGATTTTTACATCGACAAACAACAACGTTAAGCAAAGATAGTGTTAAGAAGCAAATAAAAGCATGGTAATTGACATCGAAGGGTAGTTGGGAGTGGTTTGGGAAGAAGGCCTTTCTGAGCAGGAGCTTCTTAGCTGAGATCAAATAAGGAATCAGCCATAGAAGGTCCAGGTCAAAAGCAGTCCAGGCAAACTGACATTAAGTGCAAAGGCCCAAAGGGAGGAGAGAGGGACAGGTCAAAGGTCAGTGTGTCCAGATATAGTGGCACAAAGATGAGGTCAGAAATGTTGGGGTGGGCACTATGGAGATGTCCCAGGGCCTCAGAGACCACGATGTGGAGTGGGAGCTCACAGAGGACCGGCTCGCTCCCATCCCATGCGGTCTCCCTGAACTTTCTGTGGCTTCTTGGTGATACCCTGACTGGACGCTGATGTCTGCTCATGAGAACTCTCCCTGTTTCGTTTTCCTCACCATCCTGCCCTAAGTGATTGTGGAGGGAGCATCTTCCCAGTGCGATGCCCTTCCTGCCACTACTGCCCCTGGCTGTACCCTGCAGATGGCACCCTCTGTCCTCCCTGCCACCAGCCTTGCTATGACAGACCTGGCCCTGAGCTCAGGCCTCATTTCCTGCTCCTAGGGCCACTTAATAAAGTTGGAGAGGAGACCTCCCTGACCCCAAGTTTGGATTTACAAACTGCCTGTGGGTAAAATTGCAGTATTTCCAGAATCTCTCGCCTGGCCTTAGTGCATCTCCATATCAATAGGTGATTACAAGTGGGGTGTGGAATGAGGGCACACATGGACCTGAGAGTTTTTGTGGGGTCCTTTGGCACCTGGGTCATGAGAGACATGGGTGAGCAGAAGTAGATGACTGCTTGTAAGCAATAAATGGTTTACCCCACTTTATTTCTCCCTGCGACTGATTTCGGCTTCAAAGGTTATTTGCCCCTGACTGGCACCATGTTTCCCGTCATCCCCTCCCCCAGAGTTACAGTGCCTGAGAAGCATATAGCAGGGTTGAAATTAGATAAATACTTGGGAGGAGTGCTGTAGCTCATTATGGGTAACAATCTTGCATACTTTGTGCCAAGCACTAGGCTTCTTTTTTCTAACACTCCATTTAATCCTCATGGGCCAGTGAGGAAGGCACATTATAATCCCATTTCTCAAATGAGGACACTGAGGTATAGGCAGGCCACACAGCTCTCCAGGAAGGCTACCAGGTGGTTGTCAGCCATGGGGTGGTACTGTCTCCCTAGGGCACATGTTGAGATATGGGTGTGTGATTTTGGATCGTCACTATGACTGGGGATACTGGGTGGGCATGGGGGAAGTAGGGGGCGAATTCCTTGCAAATGTGCCCCCAGGGCAACGTGTAGAATAGTCCTACACAGGGAGAACTGACCAGCCCCAAGGGCAGTAGCACCTCTGTTCTGAGAAACACTAATTCTAGAACAACTTCTCATTCACAGATGAAGGACTGAATTCCAGATAAGGTGATCCGTTCAGGCTCACCAGGTACTACAGGGCAGAACTAGGACCAGAGCCATGTCCTACCTTGACTACCAACACCTTCACCATGCATAACCCACACCAGAATTTGAACCACTTTCAGGGTCAGGTCAGCTGGCAGCCCTCGGATGGCTCTGTGGCTCCCCACTTCCCAGCCTAAAGAATGACCCCTCACCCAGCCCTGGCTTGAAAGATAGAGTCTCTCTATGATAGGGTTCTCAAATTTCCATTGCCCACAGCCACCTCCCCAAAAAGAAGGTGTCAATAACTACATTTTTGTCCTCTGTGCCCTGTAATTAAAAACTGCAATTAATCTGGCCCACGTAGTCACATAAAGGTTGCTATGCCTTTCTCCTTTGTATTGAGACAATCATGTTCTAAGCGATTCTGTGGCCAGCTGCAGTTAACTCAGCAGGACCTGTCAAAGGCTGCTGCAGGGTAATTTGTGTGAAATTTGGAAAGAGGGAGCTGAGCAAAGGCGTGGAGGAGGAAAGCCTTTTGAGTAGGGGGCAGAGGGGCAAAGATTAGGAGTCTTAGGTCCTGGCTAGTGTGTTGGAATAGATTTATTAAACCTTGACTCACCCTTGATGCCAGACAGATCACCACAGGTTTTATTCTGGCTCCTTTATTTCATTTCGGGTATGTGGAGGAAAGGTGGACTGGCTCTTTGTGGTCTGGCTGGGGAGGAGGGGTCCCTCCTTTTCTTTTGTATCAAGTTCCTAATTGAATCAATTAAGATCCCTTTTACTGTAAATGATAGGATACTTAGCTTGGTCTTAGATAACATAATTTAATTAATGAATTATTGAAAAGTTCAGAGAGAGGACCTAGCTTCAGGCATGGTTTGATCCAGGGGTCACCATTGTCAGTAGGACTCCTGCCCCATTTCTCTGTGATTCCCTTGGCTCGGCTCTGCTCATGAGTCAGTGTTCTTTTCTGACCACTGACCCTCAACCCCCACTGCATAGTGGCTACAGCACCATCTGAATACACACAGCTTCCCTCTGAGAGGTTTCTACAAAAGAAGAAGTAGCTTTCAGAAGTCCCCAGCAGCTAGCTCACAACTCACTGACCCACTTTCCTCCCCCAATAGTCACTATGGTCCAGGTGATGAAATCAGTTACCCCAGGCAGTATCATCATATTTGTTACATAGAATGGGAGTCAGCAAACTATAGCCCTTGGGCCAAAGAACTATAGGTAGTGTTATTGGCGTACAGCCACACTCATTCTTTTGAATATTGTCTGTGTTTATGTTACAATAGCAGAGTTGAGTAGTTGTGAAAGAGACCTTATGACCTGCAAAACATAAAATATTTACTACATAGTCCTTTAGAGAAAGAGTTTCTAGACCTCTGACAGACTGTCAGAACCAAAAGAGGAAATGGACCTTATCTATCCCCACACCTTTCCTTACACAGGCTGAAACTGACTCCAGAGACTTGAAGCGTGCTCCTGGACAGAGAGCATGGCTTGCTGCTGAGGTGGAGTTGGGGTTAGAAATTTTAGGTTCTTTTATGAGCCAGTGTCTTAGCTTCAAGGGTCACCCAGGGTCGTTGAGGACTTAGGTTGGTGTGAATAAGTGATCAAGAGGGTCTGGGAGGGACAGAAGGGCTCAAAGGACACCAAGGGCAGCTCTCACCTCCTTCACAAACTGTCCCAGAGGGAACTGAGCCTTGAGCAGGACGTGGTGGGTGTCCAGGCTCAGCTTCTAAGGCTGGGCAGGTGGGGACATTCGTGTTCTTCAGCACCTGACTCCCCAGGAGAGAGACAGTCTCTGCTCAGAACTGGCCCCCAGTCCCTGCTCCTTGTTAATCCCCCAGTGGCTGCCCAGGAAAGGGACCAGAGCCGGTGTTTCTATAGCCTTACCTCAGAGGCACCCAGCGTGTGTGCGTCAGCCCAAGGGATACATCTTGCTGCGTCTCCTTCACCTGAATGCCGGATGCCCTCCAGCTGAAATCCAGGGGCCAAGCAGGGTGCTCAGTAATAACACTGGCTGACATGGATGGAGTGCTCGCCTGGGCCCTGGGCATGAGTTACTCCTCACAACCATCCTACGAGGCAGGTGTGGCTGTGAGCCCCAGTTTACAGGTAAGAAAAGTGAAGGCTGGAGAGGATAAGTGACCTGACCCGGGCCATACAGCTTGTGTCAGTTGGGTCCTCTGGGAAGTAGACACTAAGATTTATTGGGATTTATTAGAAGAATGCTTGTGAAAAATATGAAATGGAGAGTGAGTAGGATTAGGCAGAGAGTGCCTTCAGATCATAATGGACCAAGACAGAGTCTCAACCAGCCAGTGGGGAGCTTGGGAACAACAGACTGTCTGGGCAGAAATAGCCAGGCCCTGTCACCCACCATGCTCCATCACTGGCTGGAGCTGACTGGGTCTGGGCTCCAGAGCTGAGGGGACTCCTAAAGATGCCAGAGGCTGTCGGCTAACTGCCTTCCTTGCCAGTACGCAGCACATTCCTTCTTCAAGAGGGATATCAGAGGCATGTCCCCATGGCTATCTTGCAGCCAGAAAATAAACACAGACCTACACCCCAGCAGTCAGGGGCCAGATGCCTACATACTTAGCCCCTCTGTCCTACCCCTTGGTAAACAGTGTGGGGGAAGATAAGGAGCATAGAGGTGGTGCTAGTACTGGGTGTCCTGGGATTCCTGATTCTGCAAACAACGTGCCCTTGAGCAAGTCACCTCACTCATTCATTCATTCATTTATTCATTCATTCCATCACTTCCTGAGCATTTGTTGAGTGTCAAGTCCTATGCTAAACCCTGGGAATAAAAGGCAGGCCACAGTCTCATGGAACTCTCCATTTGGGGATGGAGGACCACATGGCTCACAGCAACACAGCTACGAAATAAGGCAGGGATGAAGGGCTGTCAGATCACAGAGGAGTACAGAGGTGTACAGAGGTGTGGATGCTGTTGTGAGCCTCAGCGTCATCTGAAACAAGGAAGCAGCTGGACTCAAGGATCTCTCAGGCCCCTGTCCACTTCATAAAATCAGCTTCCTGTCAAATATGGGGAAATCACAGGGTCTGCTCCAGCAGATCATGAGTCTGGGACCTGGTTATAGGCCTGGCCAGAAACCAGCCAGGGCCTGTGCAAGCCAGGACACAGGCACTGCGGCCCACCCTGCCTCCGGCAAAAATGGCTTGTTCATTTACCTTGGGGTGAGTTCATGCCCTTGGGATATGGATTTAATACCTTTAGTATTCCAGACCCCAGAGTAGGTCCTCCATCTTTGCCTTCATCCAGACACGCCTGGTCCAGGCTGAGAGCCAGGCCAGCTGGCAGGGAACCACCAGTTACACAAGAGGCATTTATCAGCTGTTGGATGAGTCCTAGGAAATGAGCAAATTCATTTCAAAAGCCGACCACCCAGAATTCCCCAAGTCCTTTTCCTCACCCAAATGTGCCCAGAAATTTGATCCTGAGGTGGTCCCTTATCTTGTTGCAAATTATTACCAGGAAAATGTATGGCCACTTAGACAAGCAAATGTTCCTCTTGCACCTTATACTTTGTCTCTCTTCAATAATCTCTAGACCGACCTGTGGGAGAAGATGCTGGACTCACCAGTTCTCTTCGTCAGACTAAACATCTTCCCCCCAGCACCGGCTCCAGGGTTTGGTGAGTATATCAGCAAAACCCAAATGCGCCCAAGATAAACTCCTGATTATGCGATTGATAGCAGTCACCCTGGAGAATTCCAATTCCTGCCTATCACCAGGGGAAATGTCAACAGCTGCAGGCATCCTGGCTAAAACAGGCCACCAGGTAACTTACTGGGTGAGGGCTCTGATGCTGAAACATGACCACCACTGGGCTCCAGGACCAATGGAAAAGCATTGACAGAGGAAAGTCCTTCCTTCTTCTCAGCCAGGGAAAGACTCAGAACCACTGACCACCCTAGTCGGCAGAATTCCTCTCCTACTCCAGTCATTTGGGCCGGTGTAAAGGAATAGACAGGTGGCATGTGGTTGGGGGAAGAGGCCAAAACTTTTTCCTAAAAGTAGCCAGACGCCCCCAACACCCTCCCCGAATTGGCCCACAGCACAGGCATGCTGTGCGGCCCCCTGACAGTGCCTCACTGTGCCCCATCCCGAGAGTAGTTGTCTGTTTCTCTTTCTTTTTCAGTTTCTGCCCATCTTACTCTCTCATTTGCTCTTTTTTCTATCCTTCTTTCTCTCTTCCTCTCTCTCTTTCCTCCGTTTCCCAAGCTGGGTCCTCTATGACCTGCACTTCCATTTGTGTGTCCTGCCACTCACATCAGGAAGTTCTTCCTAAGCCCTAAGCCAGTCTTTGGGTATCTCCATCACACTGCCCTCCTCCCTCTGTGATCGCAATCTGGTCCTAGGAAACAGGCTCCCCAGCAGGCTGATTTAGAGCAGTCAGAGTGGCTGCCAGTCTGCCGGCAGCTCTGTGTAAATTACAAAGAAGGTGCCCTTCCTCAAGGCAGATGTAGCTTCCACGGCAGGGCACACATCCAAGAGACTTCAGCCCCACGCTCCCCCATGCCCAGGCACCCTCGTGTACAGTGCATGGAAGGTAGGACCTAAACTCTGTGAGACGCGCTCTGGGGCTGGAAACAGTGGACCACCGTGGGCTGCAGAGGCAAAGCCCAGAATGATCATTAGCAACTAACTGTTAATGGGCATAGACTTCCCTAGGCAGGTTATTTTTTATGCCACCGAAGGTCTCTGGCCCTGCCCCCAGGGAATCTGCGGCAGCAAGTTCACCCTGCATGGGATTCTGATGCCAACCTCAGTTTGAGAGCTCGTGCTTCCCCAGAGCAGTGACCCAGGACTTCTCAGGTTTGTATCCCAGGAAGGAACACATTTTAACTCTCATACAAAATAACTGCTAATCTATAATTTTTATACATGTGATACTGAGAGCTAGGATATGAAGTAATAGAAGGAAAAAACTCAGGGAAGATAAAAATAAATAGAAATAGAAATCGTCATATTTTTTTCCTGCCGCCCCCTCCCAATTCTGCTTTTTAACCCTGAGGGTTAAGTGCTCCCCATTTGGGAGGCCAGGGACACAGACACTGGGACAGAAGTTCAGCCATGAAGGGGCCCTTCTCCTCACCCAGGTCCAGCCTTTGCCTTCTTCGCCCCAGCGAGCAAGGCTGGTTCTCAGGCCGGAACCCGGCCCCTTATGACCAGGGTGGATCCTCAGGCTTCCTCTCCCTCTGCCCGAATTCCTCCAGATTCCATTTCCCTTGCAGGGGCGGGAGCGCTATGGCGGTTCATGGCTGGTCACCTCCGGACTTCCAGGGGCTCCCTGACTGCAAACGCTGCAGACCCATGCCCCGTGGTTGTAACTTTGGCTGTAGGAGTGTTTGGACGTTTCTCTCTAATGTCTGGCCTCGGCCAGTGTGCTGTGAATCAGGTCTGTGCTGACTGAGTGGCGTGTTGTATTTCTGGGGACAGGCTCCCTCTCCTGAAAAATGAGGGGGTTGGATGAAGCGATCCCCAAGGCGCTTCCAGCTCTGACAAGCAAGGCTTCTATAAACCTGACAGTGCCCTTCGAGAGTGGGAGAGGAAGTGGTAGCCCTTGGAAAAGACCAGGAAATGGGGGGAAGCTGGTTAGTAAGGAGACATCCTACCTTCAGCCAGTTCTCAGGGAAAGAAAGGCATGGGAGAGTCCAGGTCCCCCAGGTACGGACCGTAGGACTGTAGGTCTGAGCACCGTGAGCAGGGTCAGTGGTCACCTGATCTGGCTGTGGGCCGGACTTGGCCTGAAGCAAGTTTCCTCCAACAACTCTTTTTCTTTTTTTGACGCCAAACCTCAATTACTCTTTTCTTAACTTCAGTTCCTGTTTCCAAAAAGACAGGATTGGTCTGGATGATCGCTGTAGACCTTACCAGGGTTATAGCCTAAAATGTTTTTTTTTTTTTCAAAATGAAATAAATTTTAATTAGAGAGGCAGGGTAGGGCATGGCACAATGGAAAGTTTTCCTGAAACTTTTGTGTCAGGGCTGTGTGTGTGTGTGAGTATGTGCATATGTGTACTGGATCTCTGTGCCACTCAGGGTCCCAAGCAGAAACAGAAGACACACTTAAATGAGAATAATTTGAACAGTGTTTGATAGACTATTTACAAAGGTGGAAAATAGGGGAACCATCGACGCAGGATCCAGGGGCCTAGCCGTAGCAGAGCTGTTACCACCTCTTGGGCAGAAGGAACATGGGGAGGGAGTACTTTCCAGAAACCAACAAGGAAGCTGTGTAGAAAAAGCCACCTTGAGAGGAGCTGTGGCCTTTAGTGGAGGGACAGCCAGTCTATTGCAACCAAGCAGGGAGAAAGCTGGAGGGAGAATGACCAGCCTCACTCTCCTCCCTTCCATGTCCGGCTGAACTAGTCATTGGCAATAGACCCTCCGGAGACGCCAAAGGGTGAAAAACCCGGGGCACAGTCCCTACCGCTGCTGGATGGAAAGCAGTGGATCCTAAGGGACAAAGAGATAATTTCTGGCACAGAGAGATGTCAAATCTATTTCTTACCATGGATTGCAGTCAAAGACACTTAAAAGCCATTGTCTATAAGAGACCAAGCTGGCATGGGGAGCCTGCACGGGTTTAGAGTCAGACAAAACTCTAGGTTCAGCCAGACCAGGCTTCAATCCTGTTTCTGCCACTTGCAAAGTGCCTGGCCTCAGACAGACGGTGGGACCCAGCTGAGCCTTGGCTCCCAGGACTGCAGCAGGGGGAGAACGAGGCAGCCTGTGCAGGCTTATCGCATGGATCAGAGAGAACAATTGGGAAATGCCAGGCACATGGGGGTGTTCGGTTTTACAGCATCAATCCTGTGTGGTAACGGTGACCACAGGGATCATTCACTGAGGACAGGGCGTCCCTGGGGTTGGGGAGCAGCGCGCCTGCCTTGGTTTCTTTAAGCACCACCCTTGTATTCCATGGGCCTTTCTTCTCCATTCTCTCCACCCAGCCTTTGTTACCTTATTTCTTCTGCAGACAATTATTGATGGAATGATTTTTAAATTACAAGGGGTTTATTGCTCCTGGAGAAAGCACAGGCTAGTTGTCAAAAGAATTTACTGATAATGTAAGGGGTAAGAAAGATTAGAGCACAGGGAAGGACCCAGAGCAGGAGTAGCTTTCCTGGGGGAGCCTAAGGTTGGTTGTTGAGTGTTTTCTGTGGAATTCGCATGTACAGGGGTGGCTCCTGGAGACCAGGAGCCTCTTCCAGCTCAGACGGAAGACAGCCTGGGAGCTTCTCTGCACCTGCAGGCATGGCTCCCCCCTTGCCTTTGCTCTGGAGATCCTAGGCCTTTGATTTTGTGGCAAAAGTCACTACACTGGGAGTCCCTTTTTCTAACAAATCAGCCAGACTGCTCAGACTCCCATTAATAGATCACATCTTATTAGAGCTTCCGTTTCCTCATCTGGAAAATGGAAGTGGTATTTCCCACCTTAAGGGATGGCTGTGCAGTGTTGGAATGAGGTGTGTAAAGGGCCTGGGCCAAGTCAGTGAATGGAAACTTCTGGTCCATCTGCCTGTGGGTAAAAGTCTTCTACAGATAACAGCTCCGGCCCTCCTCCTCCTGCAGTCCTGGTTCTTGCTCTGTAAGCAGGGATTCTCCCTCTGTGATTGAAAGCTGTTGATGCCACTGAAGGCTGCTGCCTGTGGCTCTGCTGAAAGACACTGGTAATTACATCTGGTGCAGAGATCGGAAAGGTCTGGAGGAAGAAGCAGTTCTGCTGGAGACTTCCGGGGCTCTCGTTGCATTAGAATCAGAGGCTTCGCTCACACGCCACACACACACACACTCACACACACACTCACCCCTCACCTGAAGCTCACAGCAGGCTTGTCCTTAGTGCTTTGGTAGCGGAGGAACTGCTCCGGCTGGGCCTAATCCAGCCTTACGACCTTCGATCTGCGTGGCCTGGGGCAAGATACTTAGCCTCTCGGTGCCTGAATTTCTTTAACTGCAAACAGGGAATAGAAGTATGTTGTGATGAAGAGTTGTGATGATGATTTCATGCATCAGAGCAGGTCAGGAGAGGCGACTGAGGCCTGGTGCACTGTAATCAAGTGCTCCCTTACATGTCCACTGTCCTCCTCAGCCTCGGCTTCATCTGCAGCCTTCTCAGTGGGGGCAGCCCTGGACTAGGGAGGGAAGAGCTAGGATTTATTCAGTTCTTATTAATTGTTTTCTAAATGTATTATTCCTCATGGGACTTGAGACAAGTTGTAAACACCCTTATACGTCACCAAAATAGACAGAATAAAGCACAAGAGAAAATTTGGGTGAGGGGAAAGTAAAGGCAAGGTAAATACAGAAGGGACCTTGTGCAGCCCTGCGCCATTTCTGGAGGTGAGCCATCATCGACTTGGGCGCCCTAAAAATAGATCAGCTGCAAAATTCACTGACAAATGCACATCAGTTGCAAAATGGGTGAACCCCCCACCCCCCAAAACAGAAGTTTGAAGAAAGAATTCAGAGGCAAGAGTACATACCATGTGATTCCATTTATATACTAAGTACAAAACCAGGCAAAACTAATCCACGTTGTTAAAAGTCAAGATAATTGTTATCCTTGGTGGTGGGCGTTGCCTGGGAAGGTGGCAGGGGTGGGTCCGGGTAATGTCCTATTTCTCAATCTGGGTGTGCATGACATAAGCATTTTCATTTATGGTATGTGTGTGTTTGAGTGTATGTATGTTTCATTGAAAATTTCAAATAAAATCAGCTGCTTGGTGAAAACATAGCTTTTCAGTACACTGAGTATATAAACAATGCTGATTGTTGATGACAGAACTGAATAGCCAGTCTTCATTGTGTGCTCTGCTACCCACTACATGCATTTCCCTCACAGGTCCTGTGAAGTGGTTGGCACGCCCCTTTCACAGGCAAGCAGCTGAGGCTTCATAAGGTTAAGTAACTTCCTTGTACTCCTAGATCCCTTCCTGGTAGAACATACTGGTTTGTGTGTCCTCCCCTGCCCCAAGCCCGTCCCCCAACAGTAAATACTTTGAGGATATATAGCACGGAATCTGGCACACAACTGTCGCTCAATAAATGCTTGAGGGAGGGAGAGGGCAAGGCATGTCACCCCGTCTTGGCATCTGAAATCATTTTTGTCTCCCCTCTAATTCCTCCTGCACTTACAGGCAGTGCAAAATGGCACTGAATTGCTTTGTGTTGCTCGGTCTAAATCTTTCTGTCACTCGGGGCCTGAGCCTCAAAGCGGCACAGTTGTTTGGTGTGATTGAGGAGTGAAGAGTATACTTCTGCTCCCAGTGGGAGAGCAGCCCAGGTGGGAGAGAAGGCAGGGAGGAAGTGAATTAAGATGGGGGTGAGAATGGACCCACTTACCCAAACCCTTAGTTCTTACTCCAGAGCAGTGCTGGGAGGGAAAGTGAGCCAGAGCCCCAAATGGAAACATCTCCTACCACACCCTTCACCCCAGAGCCTTGCTCCTGTGCCTGTCCTCTGCTGTGGCCCTTTGCTACCCTATTCGATTCCTTGTCTAAATTACGGTCAACAAACAGCCCAGTTAGTGGCCGATTCACCACTAAGCCTGCACTTATAGCCTCTCTACCAAAAGCCCATTTCTCCGCGGGACACTTTAGCGGACACCAAAGAGCTCCAGATGGAGTTCTGGCAAAACGGCCCCCCACTTCTGATCCCAGCAACTCTTTGCATCTTCCTCTGGAAGCGTCAGAGACACGGCTTTCCCGCCCCGTGGTACGATTGTGCCGATCTGCCGCTGCGGGTGTTACACCGAGTCAACATTCAATAAATAATGAATTATAATAATAATAACTGGAGGAAATTTATGCCCTGGCTTCAGCTAGGTCTAAAACAGAAAGGGAAACCTCTCTGTAAATTACTCTCTGGGACTAACAAGTGAATGATGCAGGCGTCTTTCCCCAGAGACCTCCAAATCAACTCACTTGAATTAATACACCCCACACTCCTCTGGGCCTGAGTAACAGGCTTATTTATGTGTCTTAGAATTGGCCAGACATCGGAGTAAGGGAACAGAGCAATTAGAGGTCTTTCTTCACACAGAGATTTCGGAGGCACTGCCTGAGCTCGCTGACTCTTACATTGGCAGAACGTAGGGAAAGGAAGAAAAACACTGAATTCAATCTGACGAATGGATTGTTTTTAAGTCTGCATGCTGCCAAATAACCAAATTGATTGAATTTTTCACTTTCCAGTCCCTTCTTTTGTATATTCTGGGTATAGGCCTTCTAGGCCTAAAACTCTGACGTATGCTGGTCTTAGAAAAATTCTTGCACATATGATGTGTTCAGACTGGTCACCCTTCTGAGACCCTTTGTACTCAGGGCTGAGATTTAAAATATTTAACAGAATGGAGGGCTTGGAACTGACCAGTCAGAGCGGACATGGCCTGCAAACCACATGCTGCACTGTTATCTCGTTAATTTGTGGATCTTAGGGTGGCTATGGGGGGTTGGGAGGGGTCCTGGAGGAGAGGCAGGGCAGGGCACTGGAGGGCTCAGGGCAGCTGCTCTTTGGCGATGGGGATGAAAGTATTTTAACCTCTACAGTACAGATGACTGACTATCAAGTCAGCTTCTGTGTGCTGTGAACAGCTGGGGGTGGAGAAGAGGTTCTATGCCTTTTGTGGGTCATTTCCATTCTCTTCCCTGTAAGCTTATGTTTCCTAGATGATCCCTAAACCGTCATCCCCACCCCAGCTCACACTGCTGCTGTAACGCAATTCTGACGCTGACCATCTGGAGTCAGGTCCAGCTCTGCAGGGTAAGTCCCCAACAAGCCTGTCCTCCCTTCAAACACTAGCCACAGTTTTGAGGGTCCTCAAAGCTACTCACACTTTAGGCTGACTGGCTACAAATTCAGGGGTACCCACTGCCTCCTCGAGTCTGATAGTTCATTAGAATGACTAACAGAGCTAAGGAAAGCACTTGACTTACAGTTTATTATGAAGGATACAAACCAGGACTGGCCAAAAGAAGAGACGCAGTGGTGGTCTGGGAGGGTCTCGCGTGCGTCTCTGTCCTCAGGACACGTCACCCTCGAAGCACTGGAATGTGTAGCACCAACCAGAGATGCTCACCTGAGCCGAGGCGTCCAGAAATTTCAATAGGATTCATCATGCAGGCTTGACTGGAACACTGGCCACCGACTGACCTCCATCTTAGTCCCCAGCGCCTCTTGGGAGGTTGGGCTGATAGCATGTGACTCGAAGCCCCAACCTAATCATATGTTTGGTCTTTCTGGCATGACCAGCCCCATCCTGGGTCAGCTTGTTAGCATGAACTAAGGTGTGTCTAAGGGCCCACCAGGAATAACAGAGAAAATTGCAATGCTTAGAGGTTCCCTGCCAGGGCTCAGGAAAAAAGACCTGCCCAGTTCTTCATTACACATTCTATGGTTTAAATGAACATGCTTTAGCTGAGGTCTGGCTTCTGTGCCCATTCGCTATGTCCTAGAATGCCATCGTGCACCTGTGTGTGTGTATGTGAGCAAGCTCGCGCATGGAGGTGTCTGAGAATGTGGGAAGAGAAAGGACCAGATGATGAAGCAGAAAGACTCTTGGATCAGAAGAACCCAAACCCAGTCTTGGGTTGGATGAAGTGTTACCCTCAGGGAGGGCAAGCACAGTGCCAGGAATGGCCACCAAGAATGGCCACATGCTGTAGGAGTTTGCCCACAGGCTGGAGGACGGAAGGTCTGAGAGATGGGAAGAACTGGGGGGTAAGTGGACACTTACAGGCAATGGAATGTCAGATTGGGAGAGAGCTGGTCCGCGGTCTTGTGTGTGTGTCTGTGCAGGTGCACATGGAGAGGTACCCATGCATACACTTGTGATCACGTGTGAGGTGAGAGGGTAAGATAGGCTGAGTTGACAATACTTTCCAGATTTGGGGTGCCAGCCTCCTGAGCTTGCAGAGGCTGCTCGGTGTGAACCCACTGAAGATAAACTAGACAGAGCCTCCAAGCCCAAGTCCTCAGTGAATGGATGGTTCTAGAGTGCTTCACATCACTCATTCATATATTTGCTATCATTCTCCCAGGGTGCGCTCCGGGCAGACACTGGCGAGATCAACGGGATGGTGCTCATTTTCAGACAGGGGAGACAGATCTGTAAACACCTAATGCAGTGGTCAGGGCTGAGCACAGCGCCGTGGGAGCCCACTCGAGCGGTGACTCGCCGGATCTGATCTGCGGGGACAGAACCCAAATACAAGAATCATTCTCAACCCAAGAGACATCTTGTCAACCACAGGTCATTTTTTTTTTCCAAGTTTGTTAACAAGCCTGACAGAGTCTTAGTCGTGATATGAGCTGGGGATTTACTTAGCCTCATTTCCTTTAGTCACTTAGGTAGCCATCAAGAGACTTTCTACCCCACTTCATAGAGCTGAGCCTCAGTTGGGTGGAAACAATTAATGAAATGATTCTCACATAATTAGCCTAATTGCTGAAAAAACGGAGTATAGTTTTTTTACTGCCGACTTTCTTTTTTGTTTTGAGATTCAGGGCAGTGGGAGGTGGTGGGGGGAGCAGGAATCTTTCAGGGAAGAAATAGAAAGAAAATAATATGCTCATGAGCAACGGTCTAACTCCCATTTTACAGATGAACAAACTGAGGCCCAGAGAGGTCAGTTGACTTGTTCAGGGTTGAACCTTAAAAGGGCCGCTCCTCTGGCTGTGCAGGGACATGCCCAGCTTTCTTCATGAGGAAATTAATTAAGCAGCAGCTAATCCCTACAGCAGGGATAAACAGAGCTAACAACCAAGCATTTGGTTTGTGGCAGGAGATGGGATCCCTTGTGGCTGGTGCCAGGTGTTCCCCACTCTGGGGAGGAGGGGCTGGGGAGCTTAAAAGAGGTTGTGCTTGGAATGGTGGGACCCTGGGTCTCCTCCATAGCCGTCCTGTTCATACCTTCCTGTTCCTCTAGTTCCCTGCAGCAGAAAACTCTGCTCTCTCACCTGGTCCTCTCTGCTCCTGAAAAGAGGGAGGTCCTGACATTTCCATTCTAGGGATGAGGAGACCGGCATTCAGGGAAGTTTGATGATCTGCCAGGGGCATTTTGCTAAGTGTGTTGCTGACAGATGCTGCCCTGGAGCCCAGACTACTGTTTCTGCCCACCCGGGGTCCTCTCCCCAGTCCCCTGGAGGCTCTGCTCCTGGAACAGCAGTTCAGAGCCACCATCCTCCCACAATGGGCTGAGTGTGGTCATTCCTGCCACGTGACCAACCCATCTCTATTGAACTCCACCAAGAACAGGGAAAGCCAGCCTAATCTAATTTTGAATCCCTCTTGCGCAATTCTTTCTCATAGCTACCTTAGTTCTTTTCTTTATAGACATAGCCCATGTCTTTCACCTCTTGTTAGCCCTGGTCCATGGCACAACTCCTGGCTGAGCGTGTGCTCTGGATACACCCGTTCCCTTCCCCTGCTCTTATATGTCTGACCCTTGTAATACCAGGGGGAAGATGAGTCTGGGATTCTCTGCTTTCCAAACTGTAGCCAATCCATTTCCTGGGAGCTGCAATGGAAAGGCCTTTATCCCTGAAACAGGCGATTGCAAACGCAGACTCATGAGGGGCTGAGGCAGCCATCATAAAGGGGAGACTCCTGCCTCCATACGGCCTCAGGCTCTGCCTAAGCTGGCAGCTCATCACAGCTCCAGCCCATGCTCGTCTCAGGAAATTGTGGACCCAGTGCTTCTTAACTTTGCTTTGTCAAAAGACACAGAAACCTGAATTTCTGTATAGAATTTCCTGATTTGACAGTGTTGGTGTTAAATTCATCTTTTTAAAAAGACGCTGTGATCAGATCAAACAAAACACAAGCCTGGACTGCCCATTGGCGAACTATGACTTAAGCACTTTCTTAGGTGTAAGGCTGGAAGACCGCAGGACAGGCTGCGTAGGGGTCTGAGGGAGAGGGGCTCGTTGTGTCTTCCCATCCTCTTTCTCCCCTCCCACCTTATAGGGGAACAGAGACTCCCTGTACCATACTCACTGCGTCCCACTGGCCTGTCATGGTTGTGCCCTGTGTCCTAAAATGCTATCCCTCTGCTCCAATGTTCTTAGAGCCTCTCTTCCACCTCAACACACTCTTTCCTGCCTTGTGGGTAAATGAAAGGAAAAAGCCATCAGGTCTTGTGCTTTCCATGGTTTGTCTCAAATGTCTTCTCAGTGAATCTCCATGTTTTCAATTACCTCCTAACTCACCTCCAGGGAGGCCAGCCAAGCGGGAGGATTAGTAGAATAATGAGTTTAAATTATTTAGTTTTTTTCCCTCCTGTCTTTATTCTGTGGAAATATTGAATCTAATCCAGGTCCAGATGCACTGGGTGATACATGACAGGTTATGGCTAATAACTGATCTCATTTTCAAATTAATATGCAAATTCCCCCTCTAAGCCCAGAAATGAAAGAGGCCAGTGGAGACAGCAAGGAAGACGGGAGTGTGAACAAGGAAGGGGCAAGAAAGGGGAGGAGGCTGCAGGGCTTCCGCATTCCCTCGAGTCTAATTGGAATCTGCTTAAATCAGAATCTGCTTATGAGCGACGGGGAAGGGAAATTTGAAAACATGGAAAATCTTTGTCACACAGCCCCCACAAGTAAGCATGCATCCCTGTACAAGGAGGCTGCGAGATCTTTGAGGGGGCAGGGCTAGAGGGGAATCCACACCCATTTTACAGATGAAAAGACTGAGGCCTGAAGGTACAGAGTTGGGAGCAAGGCTGTGGCTACAAACTAGAATACTGAGGCCTCTGTACCAGCAGGAAGGTGAGAGAGGTCAGTCCTCCCTGGAGTGAGTAGCAGGAGAAAGGAGATTCTTTTCCACTTCAGGCTCTGAAAATCATCCCGTTTAGTTTAAGTAGCAGGTCCTCTATTGTATGGGATTCTCCATAGGGTCAGAGCCGGTGCGTGGCCAGGGTGCTCACCGCTTTTTTTTTTCTAATTGAAATATATTTGATATACAATATTTTGGTTTCAGATGTACAACATAGTAACTTGATAATTGTGTACATTACTGAATGCTCACCATGGTAAGAGCAGTTACCCCCATTATCCAAGATATTACAATATTATTGGTTGTATCTCATGTACTTCCATTCCTATGACTAATTTTATACTCTGAAGTCGATGCCTCTTTATCCCCTTCACCCATTTCACCCATTCCTCCACCCATTTCTAATAATTACCAGTTGGATGGCCGAATTAGTCAGTGAAGCTCCAGATATATGGGGCACACAGTTGATCTACTCTGGGCCAGTCATTCTGCTGAGCACTAGAGACAGGCTTTCGTCCTATCTGCTAATGTAATCATCAACTCCCCATACCTGGTGGGAATGCTGAGCCCCAGCAAGTGACCTCCCCAGGGGGAGGATTCACAGCAGTGCAGCGTCTGGGTGCCAGGGATGCCTGCTCTGTCCCCCAGGCCAGCTCTTTGCTCGCAGGCTAGAAGCTATGGATGTGGTTGTATCCAGCTTGGATTCCATCTATACTGAAACATGGAAAAATGAGTGGGCATCTTTTCAGCTCATCCTGGAAGATGGGTTACTGGGAGGGGAGGGGCCCCTGGCTGCAGATGACCCACAGCTAGTGAAGAGGAAGTGGTGGCTTTTTGGCCAGGATGGAACTGGACCCCGGCAGTGTGTGGGGTCCAAAGACTGATGCTGGGGGTGCTTCATGAGGCAGGCATGTCTCAGCTGGAGCCCTGTTCCCTTAATCACTTTCTCGTCATGTTGGTATCCGTAATGTGTATTTACCCTCCTGTCTTCTCCTTTTTCTGGAGTGTTTTTTTTACTGTCATTAGGGCTGCATCTCAGAGTCGGGAGCTGCTGAATCCTGCAGGAGGGGAGCCTGTCGGGACAGAGGCCTGCAGACCCCGGGGCTCAGGGCTCATGGAGACCATCTTGCTCACCTTTCTCAGACTCATGGTCCTCCATGGAGAGCAATGACTCAGAGTCCAGATTTCCAGTGGGAAGTTAGGAAGGAGGGACTGGAGGCGTTCTCAGGCTATGCTGTCCAAATGATACCCACTAACTACATATGTCTATTTACATTGATTCAAATTTAATAAGATTAAAATTTCAGTTCCTCAATCATAGTAACATTCACACCAGTGTTCAATGGTCACACGTGGCTAGGGGCTATTTTATTAACACCAGTAGAGGATTTCCATCATACAGGAAGTCCTGTTGTGTACCATTCTCAGGTGTTTTCTGTGTCTTAAGCATCGGGTGCCTGGTTTGATTTCTAGGAGAATCTACCTGGTATCTGGGACCTGTAACACCCAACTCAGGGCTCTGCCTATCATGGGGCTTCATACATGGCACCACATTGTCCAAAACCAGAAGAAGGGACGAAGTGGTCTTGTTTGGCCATCCAGGAGTCAGGCTATTTATATTCCAATAAGAGTAACCCACACATAATGGGACATTAAAGGGTTAAAACTCTTCCATTGGTCTTACTATCAACCAACAATAAGAGCGTTAACCCCCTTTGATCTGGGGGCTTTCAAAGGGAGAAAACCAGGGAACACCAAAAGTGAGGTGGTTTGGGGCTCCCAGGGGGTGTGCGTGGTGCCCTGTTGACGCTCCCCTTCCAAAATGAAGCAGTTTCCTAAAATGCAGGGCCATAGAGGAAAGAGCAGTTTTCCAGTGGGCTGCTTGGAGCAACACCAAGGAAGAAAAAGATGGAGGAGAGGGGTGGGGAGTCAGAAGGACAGGGAGGGTGACGGTGAGCACAAAACCCCTTACATCGGTCCAGCTCTTATGAAGGACCTCCCAGGTTTTACTGTATCTCATGTGGTGCTTACATGTTGACCAGGAGCCAGGATGCTTGCTACTGCCATGCCTATCATGCAGATGATGAAATTAAGGCTCACAGAGGTAAGGGACTCAGCTGAAAGGGACTTCTCTGATGCCAAGTGGCGGTCCTTGTCATGCCTTGAGTCTGGGTGATGAGGGCCAGCAGAGACTGAGAGCCTGCAAAGGCCACAGCTCCAAGTGCTGGGGGTGGTGACAGCAGGCAGTGGGATCTGTGTGCAGACTAGGAAGTGACAAGAATTATTTGCTGGCTGAGAGCAGAAAGCCATTTAGCACTGCAAGCAGCAGGCGAGATTGCAGGAGAAGAGCTGCAGAGCGGGAGCCACTGCGTGAGGAGAGCAGACCAGAGGAGCAGGGGAACGGAGCTCCGCAGAGAGGCCGGCCCCGAGCAGGTGGCCACCAGTGCCTGAAGGGGAGATACCCATAACCTGGCACTGTGTCGCCTGCCAGGCCAGCCCGTGACCTACAGGAGCTGAGAGGTGAGCAGTGGAGCTGCTGAAACACTTCCAGGTGTAAGTTCATCTCCCAGCAATTAAGTTCTTCTCAATCAAATGGCCTTTTGTTACAAGTGCTCTAGCTGGTTGGTTATAATGTTGTCCTCGTTTCTAAGTAGGGGGCTGTTGATCTTATCTCCCAAACATTTTTAGCAATGATCCAGATCCAAGTAATGTGCATTTCACATTGCAAGGCAGTGTACACACACACACACACACACACACACACACTCATCATGAACAGAAACAAGGTTCTCAAAAGGCTACTGTTAAGAAGATGCACTTTCACATTCTCTCATCTTCTCTCGTCTTGCCTCCTTGCCTCTCTTCCTTCCATCCTCTTTCATTTTGGAAAAATACTGGTTACAACCCACTTAACTGATCTTGTTCCTCACTAATGGGTCTTGGCCTGCAGTTTCAAGCACACTGATCCTGATGTAGCACATGAAAACCTTCTTGCTGCCTGTATCACCCCTTCTGTTTAGAAGATGTGATCTCTGCTAACATGTGCTGCATAGAACACCGGGCGGGGGGTGGGGGGGGCACAGGAATCTGTGGAGGTTTCCCTGAAGCCCTAGGGGGAAAAAAACATCATTTCTCCTTCTCAAGCTCAATGATACCATTAATATTTATCCAAGGGACAATTTCCTGGCATAAGAGTTGGCTGTTACTGAAAAATGTATTAACAGGACAAGGGGGCCAATCTTTAGAGCCCCTGTGTCTGTGTGCCAGGCTACACGAGGAGCTTTCCCAGGTTTATCTCATTAAGTCTTCACTACAACTTGACGATGTCAGTATCGCTAGTCCTGTGTTACAGGTGAAAAAAATGAATTCAGAGAAGACAAGCAGCTAATCTCGGGTCACACGGTGGCAGAACTTGAATTTGAACCCAGGTCTGTGTACATACAAAACTTCTATTATCTTGGGAACATGAAATTATTTGAACAGTTGAATATCATTATTATTCCAGAGAACAAAAATACCAGTGCCATGTGTCCATTCCCTCCAGGTCACATAGAGCATGAACACAAATACACCATATAATTACTAAATCAAATCTGCATAGAATTTATTGCCCAAGTGGTCTTGACCTATGTATGAGGCATATTGGATCTCGCCATTAGGCCTCCATGTACCCCTTCCAGAAGGAAAATGGGGAAGGTGTGAGGGAACTGGCAGCCCACAAAGGGAATCTTACACATGCTAGCAGCGTCCTTCTGCTGCAGGAGGCCTGCTGTGGTGCGCACTGTGGGTCAGCTTGGTCACCTCCATTCTTCCCTACTTCTAGGGTGTCTCACTGCACTGCAAAGGCCGAAAAGCTACAAACCACACTCCCGAGACTCCTTTGTAGTTACTATTCTGCATGTGAATTAAGTTCTTCAATTAAATGTTCTTGCACGAGATGTGGGAGACCACAGTGAGGTGGAGGCCACTTTGCTGTTGCTTTTGGCTGTTTTTCCACTGGAAAGGGAGGTCGTAGAGGTGTGGCTTTCTATCCCCTCTCAGCTTCGGCTTCCTGGGGACTGAGAAGCAGCTGTGGTGGATGCAGTGCCGGAAAACCACCTCCCAGATCTGATCGCCAGCATTAAAAGTAGTTCAAGACACATAATCGCAGCAGCACAGCTATGAGGCCGGTTTCCCGAGTCTGAGCCCTGTGTCATGGTCGGGGGGGGGGTGATCCCAAGCTCTACAGAGGCAGTGGTGGCCTCAGGGGACACTCCTCTGGTGGGACACTTCATGGTGTTCTAAGAGGCATTCCTGGACCCAGGCTGAAGCTCCTATGGTTCCAGCCCATCCCAAGATTTTTAGGCACATGTCCTTGATCCCTTTCCATTGAAAATACTAGAGCTGTTTTCCATGTCTTGCACAGGACCTAGCTGATACACTTTCCTTTATCTCCGAGTGTCCAACCTGCTTCTAAACATGTGAGGAGACTCTCCCTTTCAAGTGTGGATGCTTATTCTGCCATCAGGGGTTAAGGCTTGGTTCAGAACCCTGCTCACTTTATCGCTTTGGTTTAGTGATTTTCATGAACTTATCTGCACCTATTGTTCATACATAAAAATGTTCTGTCTTATGGATGAATTGGCTGGTTTTGTTAGAACCTTGTTCAGTCTCAGGGAAGCCTCAGACACTTAATCAGGTAATCCTTCTCCTTCTGGGTATTCTGAGATCCACAAGGCTTTCTGTGGAGGCGGGAAGTCCCGGGGGAAGTCCCATGTCCTGCTTCCCAACATGGCAGTGTGATGGTTTCCATCTAGGCTCTCTGAAGCCAATGACAGATCATAGCTTCTATCTTCTGAGTTCCTAAGAGTAAGGGGGGGGGTGTTTATGTGTCACCTGGGGAAGAGCTTGTTTGTTTCAAGTGATGGAGCAGCAGTAGGGTGTGAGACATTGTGTCCTCCACCCACAAGTGGTCCTGCATTGATGTGACTGGCTGGCTTGAGGGGAGGAATCTGCCCCAGGAATCCTGGTCCACAGTCATAGGCAAAGCCATCAGGCAACCAACACCATTGTACAATATCCCAAGAAGAGGAAGGGACAGGTCCCAGGTCGCACCACGAGTCAGGGGGAGGACAGTGACAGCAGCCCAGAACTGCTGCCCCCAACTCCATGTCCTTCCTACCCCAGTATGCTAACACCCTGTTCTCCACAAGGCACAGCACACAGTCCTCTCTCATGAAGGGTAGGGCTGGCTTCAAGACCATCACTGAGGAAAAGCTGGTGTATGACTTAGCCGGTAAATTGTTCCTGCCGCCCTTTAGGTGACAAGGTGCATCTCTCAGGATCCTGATGGTAAACAGATAGCACCTCAAATTGGGTAATTTGAGGAGATTTTAATAAAGGGATATTCACAAAGCGGTAGGCAGGGCATGGGGAAATGACAAAGGATGTTACAACACTGGGGGCGGGGCAGGGTTCCATTCCTACTCTAGGTCTGGAAGGGCCAGAGGAGGGATGGTCATGGAACTCAGAGAGAGGGAGCTGTGTGGGGAGCCCTTCTGATAGAGGCTGTGGCCTTTGGTGAAGCAACATGGCCAGCCTACAACACACCACCAAGAGAGAGCCAGGAGATAAATACCCTGACTTCTCTCTCTTCCTGCTCCCCGCCTCCCTACATGGGCCTCCCATTGGCTGAACCCAGCCAGAAGTGGGTGGAAAGAGGACCCAGTCACACAGTGCACGGGGATGAACCTCTTGGGCACAAGCTGAGAGGGGACTGGATCTGGTGGGCAAATGTTTATCTAGCTTGAGAGAGTCCCTAGTCTTGGGGTCAGGGAGAGAACAAACTCTCCAGATCATCTGGACATCTGCAGTGGGGCAGCACGGGCAGTACATTCAGAGAACCAGCTCTCCCCTGCTTGGTTAGGAGTCTGATTCCCACCCCAATTCCTCCATGGAGACATCCTTCTGCGGGATGCTCAGCCCAGCTTGGCCCTCACAGAGGTTGGAAGGAATGGCTTCAAGGGCATGTGAAAATCCTCCTGTCGCCAACTTTATGTGTGTTGGGAAAACTAAAGAATGTGTCTATGGAGGGGGATCCCCTGCCAACCTAAAGACAGAGGTATATAAAAATAGGGCTGATCTACAGCTCACGTTGGGTGGGATAGTGGGGGAAAGTGATCTGAGAGTCAGAGTGACACTCCTGGAGCATCTGTGAAGCTCCAGGATTTGCAGGTGTCTTTTAGGCCAGGTGCCTGGCATTCCTACTCTTCGTAAATGCCTGTAGTATTTGTGAATGCCACCTGAAAAACTGGAAGGATAGAAAGGAGTGTTTTCAGCCTCTCAATTGTGATCAGCTATTTTTAATTCAGGACAAAAAGCATGCAAAATAGAGGTAAGTTAAGGTATATGAAGCACTCCACCCAGGTGACAACACCAATTCATGTATTAAGTGGGTTGTCTCAACTATGCCTATTTCCAGGGTCCTATCACTTGCTGGTTCTTTATCTCCCTTTGTCCTTGGGACTTCTTTCTACTTCCCTTTCTTGCTGGATCACTTTCTTCCTTTCCCAGGCCAACTAGGGTCTCCTTGCTCCCCAAGGTCCCTGATGAAGCATGGCCTCCTTTTGTCTGGGCACCAGGTCCATCTCCTCAACCTTGGATCCAAATGGACATGTCACAGACGATGTCTAGTTTGGGATCCTTCCAAAAGCAGATGCCAAGATGGGATTAAATGTGCAAGGATTTTAGTAGAGGAAACATCTGTGAGTGAGGAAAACTGAGGTGGGACCCAGGAGAGACTGGGAGAGCCATCAGACTGCAAAGTAAGACTGACACTAAGTAAAGGAGAGAGAAAAGGAAGGCTGGGTGGAAATACCCTAGGCTGTGCACTCTGAAGAAGGTCTGGCAAGGCTGTATTCAAGCCAAAGTCCCTAGTCAGAGTAGTCTGCGTCTCCCAGGGACCTATCCACCTTAGTATTCTTGCTGCACTCAGTCAATAGTCGGGAGAAGCCTGTTGAAATTCTGGCCTTGGTACAACGTGGCAATGGACCTCAGAGCACAGCACCTGGGGCCCCTGAACAACTAAACTCTCTGCAGTCAGAGGTCTGCAAGGCACATTCTTAGGGCTGTCACAGCCCCCACCATGCCCACCAGTACACCCTGTTCTCTGCCCACATAAATTCCTCCATTAGTCTTTATTCCCTGCCTTGCTCAGGGACTGGGGCCTGAGTCTTCCATCTTGACCAATGTGCTCATCATTTCCCTCAGCATTCTCCTTCTTGTGTGATCTTTTTCTTCTTAATGTGCTCTTACCACTTCTCTGGCTCTCTCACTCTTTACTAGATCTTTCAGCTATTTCTCATCTTGTAGGATTCAGATTTCCTGGAAGTTTTAGCATTCTGTCTTGAACCTCCAATCCATCATAGTGACACCTAGTTTACCAGTGTTGGGCAGAAAACTCCTCTTCTATCCTCCCTACCTCCCTGGATCATCCAACAACTTAATGTTCTTTCACACAACATTTACATTTTCATATAAAACCTCTCATTTCCATTATATTTTGTTTTAGCTTAGGTTCTCTTGAAAGCGGAGCCTAAGGCAAGATTTGGGTGCAGATTATTTGGGAGGTGATCCCAAGATGCAGCAGTGAGGGAGCAGGGAGAGAAAGACTAGGAATAAGAGAAAATTAATAAAGAGTACATTATTATTCTAGGACCTGATAGTCTCACTGGTAAATTCTACCAAACATTTAGAGAAGAATTAACACCAATCCTTCTCAAATCTTCCAGAACATAGAAAAAGAGGGAACACTTCCAAACTTGTTTTAGAGGCCAAAATTACCCTGATAACAAAGCCACATAAAGACAGAAAAAGGAAATTATAGATCACTATTCACTATAAGTATAGATGCAGGAGTCCAACAAAATACTACTGATCTGAACCCAACAGCCTATTAAAAGGATTATGCACCATGGCCAAGTACACTATCACAGGAATGCAAGAGTGGTTCAACATAAGATAATCAATCAATGTAGTTACCACTTTAATAGAATGAAGGGGGAAAAAAATCCAGATGATCATACAGATTAATGCAGAAAATGCATTTGACAGTATCCTTTCATGATAAAAACTAGGAATAAAGAGGAACTTCCTCAACACAATAAAAAGCAATTATGGAAAACCCACACTAACATCACACTCAGTGGTGAAAGTCTGAAAGCTTTCTCCTTAAGATCAAGAAGAAGACAAGAATGCCTGCTTTTACCACTGCTATTCAACATTGTACTGGAAATTCTAGCCAGAGCAATTAAACAAGAAAAGGAAATAAAAGCATCCACATTGGTAAGGAAAATTTAAAGATATCTCAGATGACATAACCTATATATACAGAAAATCTCAAAGAAACCGTAAGAATGCTACAGAGCCAATAAACAAATCTTCAACAAGGTTTCAGAGTATAAAATCAACACACAAAAATCAGTTTTGTTTCTATAGTCCAGCAACGAACATTCTGAAAACAAATTGAGAAAGCAATTTAAAGTATTTAAAAGAATAAAATGCCTAGGAACAAATTTAATCAAGGAGGTAAAAGACTTGTAACACTGAAACATTGTACGCTACAAAACATTGCTGAAAGAAATTAAAAACCCAAATAATGGAAATATATTCTTTGTTCATGGATTAGAAGATTAATGGTAACATGTCCATACTATCCAAAGCAATCTAAAGATTCAATACAATCCCTATCAAAATTCCAAGCTTTTTTATTTTTGCAGAAAAGGAAAACTGATTCTCAAATTTATACAGAATTGCAAGGGCCCTGAATAGCCAAAAAAATCTTGAAAAAGAACCAAGTTGGAAGATTCATGCTTCCCAATTTCAAAACTTACTACAAACGACAGTAATTAAAACAGTGGTATTGGTATAGGAAAGATATAAGAGAACAATGGAAGAGAATCAAGAGTCCAGAAATAAATGCATAAGTCTATAGCAAATTGATTTTCAACAAGGGTTCCAAGTCCATGCAAGGAAAAAGAATAGTCAATTCAACACATGCTTCTGGAACAAGTGTATTTCCACATACAAAAGAATGAAGTTTGACCCCTACCTCACACTATATAAAAAATTAACTCAAAATGGACCACTGACCTAAATATAAAGGCTAACACCATAAAACTCTTAGAGAAAGAAAAAGAGGTTAGGAGTAAATATTCATGACCCTTAGATTTGGCAATGTCTTCTCAGATATGACACCAAAAGCATTAGCTATGAAAGAAAAATAGTTAAGTTGGATTTCACCAAAATTAAAAACTTTTGTGCAAAGGACATTATCAACAAAGTGAAAAGACAACATGAGAATGGGAAAAATATTTGCAAATTATGAAGTGGATAAGTGTTTAATATCCCAATATATGAATAACTCCTAAACTCAACAACAAAAAGATAACAAAAAAAGACAAACTAAATTGAAAATTGGCAAAAACTTAGACATTTTTCCAAAGACAATATACAAATGGCTAGTGTGCCCATGAAAAGATGCTCAACATCATTAGTCATCAGGGAAATGCAAATAAAATTCACAGTAAGATACCACTTCACACTTACTAACATGGGAATAATAATAATAAAATAATAGAAAAGTAACAAGTGAAGGCAAGTATATGGAAAAATAAAATGGTGCAGCTGCTATGGAAAAGAGTTTGGCAGTTCCTCAAAAAGTTAAACATAGAATTATCATATGACCCAGTCATTTTCTTCCTCGATATATACCTAAAAGAATTAAAAAGAGGGACCCAAACAGATAATTATATGCCAATGTTCATTTCAGCATTGTTCACAATAGCCAAAAGGTGGGAACCACTCAAGTGTCCATCAGTAGATGAATCAATAAACAAAATGTACTATATATGTACAGTATAGTTTATACATACAAAAGAGAATGGAGTTCTGATACATGACATAACATGGATGAATGAATCTTGAAACATTATGCCAAGTGAAATGAGCCAGGCACAAAAGGATAAATAATGTATGATTCCACTTATATGAAATACCTGAAAGAGGCAAATTCAGAGTGACAGAAAGTAGATCAGATGTTTCCATGGCTGGGGTAGAATGAGATGGGGGATTTATTGCTTACTAGGTTCAGAGTTTCTACTTGGGGTAACAGAAGTTGTAGAAACACACAGTGGTATTGGTTGTACAACATTGTGAGTGTAATTAATACCACTGAATTATACACTTAAAAATGGTTAAAATGGCATATTTAATTATACACACACACACACATTATGGCAAATCACATATATCACAATTTTTTTTAAGGAGTGCATTATTGTGCTGGGGACCACTGTGGGAAACTAGGGTTCAATTCTGGTTCGGTCCCCTAGGAAGCCATGTAGAATACACGTCAGAATTGTCCTTTTGAAGGATGGAAGTCGGGTATTTGTCTATTGACTTCTGTCCCCCAGTATCTGAGAGTTGTCCTTTGGTTGGTTGGCACTCCTGGCTGTGCCCAGGTGTGGGCTAAGTCCCACAGCTCAGCTCTGGAGAAAGCCCAGAGGCAGAAAAGCCGAGCCTTCCTCTGTACCCTGAGGCAGGACTCTGTCTTCCACGGATGTGCTGGAGTTCGTGATGTGAGGCACAGTAAACTTGTGCTGCATGTCTCAGCCTCCCCTGAGTTTGAGAATGCCCTTCAATCTGCAGTGTCATTTTGAAGGAAGCAGTGGGTGGTTCACCAGTGAGAAGTTTGTACATTCTCAGACCTCAAGACAACTGGGGTGTCCATGTCCACCGACATCCGAGGACAGGTAGATTGATGGTCTGGGTCAACAGGGAGCCTGTCCAGGGTTCCCTGAGCAACATCACCAGCATGTAATCCTCAGGGTAACATCACTATGGCACAGGGGGGTCCGTATGAAATCCAGCCCCTTCTGGGGTTCTCGTCTGTCGGGAGCCACTACATCAGTTTCTTCACACTTCTGAGCACCTGCATCTCAGAAATCTAATAAGAAAATAAGCATCCCCAGAGAGATATCTTCCAAGAAAGTAAATGGATGATTGCAGGATCTCCATGTGGGAAGATAAGGACTTCCCTTCCAGAGCCGGGGAGCTGAGTCAGTACAAGTGTACACAATCAGGTCATGGGAAACAAACACAGGCCAGTTTCTAAATCTAACTCACAGTGAAAAGCAGCATTGTCATCACAGATTGGGAGATGGGTGTCAGAAACGATGGGATAAACCATCTTCTGGGGGCATGGGCTAGTGGAAAGAAAACAGAAGTAGAGGTCAGACTGCTTCAGCCATGATGTTGCTTTGCACTCTGGGCTCCCTTCCCTTCTCAGTTCTCATCCTGCACCTCAGTTCTCCCAGCTGAACAAAGCAGGAGTTAAAAGGAGATGACTCCTGTGGTCCTTTCTAGAAATATCCTTCTTCAATCATAGGATCTTCACCTATTTCTATCCTTGGATGTCCACCCAAGGTACAAGTTTCTGAGGCTGAATCTTCTTTTGCCGAAGTTTGGGGACATGAATTTTTGTCGCTATCATCTCCATTGATTATATTGACTAAGTGTCCCCAAGCACTCTCTGCTGAGAGCCTGGGTCTGACACCTGAAAACTCCTGTCATCAAGAAGAAAGGCAGGTGCATGTGGGGCACAGATTAATCTTCCAAGGTCTTTTTCATGTTGTTTGTGAAATTTAGTTAGAGCCTAGTGTGTGTGAATTTGGGTATATGTAGAAGTTGGTAGTAGAAAAAACTAGTTATTAGATAATAAAATATTTCTGAGAAGTAGAATGGAATAGCAAAAAAAAAAAAAGGATTTGCAATAGAAAGTCAAATCCTGACTCTACTGCTTACTAGCTTTATATTTTTTAGTAAATTACTCATAACCTCAAATTTCTTATTTGGGCAATGAGATAACCCTGGAACCTATGGTTGTTTAAATACCCAGTGAATACCAGATGCTCAATAACTGAAAGCTATTATTATTTGGGGAAAGGGGCTGTAATAGTTAAGATTCTTTTAGTTGCAAGCTACAGAAACTACGTTAAATGAATAAGGAACTTTGTCTGAAGGATACTGGAATGAACCACAAAAATCAAAGAAGAGCCAAACAACCAAAATAGGCAAATAACAGGACCCCTTCAAGGATCCAAGCAGCAGGAGTGGCGGCTTTCTCCCATGAAACCACTTTTGAAAAAAATTAGTTCCGAAAACTTTTGGGGACAAAATCACAGAGATCAGACACCACCTCTGGAAGCATGCCCTCTGCTGGGTATCAGAGACCAGACTTTGGGGAGTCATTGGAAAGCGGAGTACCACCTCAGTTACAGTCCATTATAAGGATGATATCTTTATGTTATCCATATCTGGGCTGACCTTTGCTTCTGAAGGGACCCTGGACCCTGAAGATGTGGATAAGGTGACTTTCAGCTGTTTTGAATGAGATTCTGACAAGCTAGAGCTACTCCCTTCTCCCAAAACATATAGCCTCCATAAACTAGAGGATGATTAATGGGTGTTACCCCCTGTTTATCACACACAACTACAGTCACCAATTACAGACATGGTTGAGAAAAGATTGCAATCTACACTTTGTGTTTGTCGACTTCTGCAAGCTTCCATAATGCATATTGCTCATCAATACCACATAGATAAACTGCATCATAGATGTTCTTGTGTTGTGCCTTTACATGTGCTCATTGCCTTAGAAACCCAATGAACAGAGAGTCCTACCAACACAACATCCAACTTCCTCAATGAGGTATGACAGTACTTTCTAGAATTCCAAATGTGAGCATTAAATGGAGCCTCAGAGATCAGCTGGTCCGTGTTCTCAGTCAGTCTTGGGTGTACATTAGAATCATATGGGAGATTTAAATATTGATACCCAGGCCCAACTGTCAGACATTCTGATTTTAATTGGTCAAGAAAGGGCCCAAGAATGAGTATTTTAAAACAACTTCCAGGTGACTCTCATGTCCATTAAAGGTTGAGAGCTGTTGATTTTGGTCCAAGTTATTGATTTGGTCCACACAGGAAAACTGAAGCATAGTGAAGAACATGAAGACATGGGTTTAAAGTCACATAATTGGTTATGTGCTGAACTGGGACTTGAACCCAAGTATTTTGACTACCCATGCTGTGCTCTTTCTCTTTGGATAATTGATTGTTCTTATCATAGGAAAGGTTGTAAGGCTTCCAGAAGGATATATTAGATTTGGCATGGAGTTGGGAGGGGAGTTTTGGGCTGAGGGGAACCAAGCAATTCAGGGACTCTGGAGAAGTAGAGCTACAGATAAGACTTTAATGTGAAATATACATTGTAAATTGTAACACATCACACCATGTCAGTTTTTGGCATGAGAATTTAAGTGTGAGTGAGCACTAGGTCATCATTTCAAACCTGTAGTTATGTGAAAGAAAAAGGCTGCCACTGGATAAAAAGCTATGGCCAGGAGACTCCACTCTGCTCAGCTTCTCCTGGGACATTGTTGCCTTTTACTGATATTTAGGTTAGGGATGAATGCACAGGTGGTAAAAGTTTTTTTAAAAAGAGCTTAAAACAAAAAAATGCATAATAATTACAACTTGAGCTGAGGGAGTATGCAACTGAGTAGTCATATAGAGGGGCTTGCTTAATTATTAGCCTGAATAGTGAAGAGATATATTGGTTAAGAACAATCTCTCCCAGCAAACAGAGTTTTACAAAAAGTTTTTGAGTCAGAGATGATTTTGGCATTGTAACGGTTTTAGAGATGGGAATAGGTTATTGTTGGCCTTGGAAGTATGCTTATGTAGTAGGCAAAACTTAACTAGAGTTAGTTGACTGCTGGTTGATTAACTTTCAATGGCTATTGATTGGTTTGTTTTCAGAAATGTGTTCGGTGAAGCAAGTTATCATTGATAGAAGACTGAGGGAAGTTGTCATTAATTGATAAAATAGGTTTAAAACCAGTTCTGTATAATCAGTCTTTTTCTAGGTGTATAGAGGCTTCATTTTTATTTTTTGGCTGACGGTTAAATATTGCCAGTTAAAGGGTTTATGTTTCCAGATTGAAAAAAACCAACCAGATCTCTAGAATAGCTCAAAATAGACACAGGGTGAAGGACATTGTGAAATTTCAGAACACTAGGGATAATGGGGATGGTTCTAAAAGCTTCCAAAGAAAATACAAGACTTATAGAGGATCAGGAATCAGCAATGGTTTTGACTTTTCACCAGCACTGTAAGCTAGAAAGCAGGAAAGCAGGGTCTTAAAAATTCTGAAGGAAAACTACATTTGACCTAGAATTCTATACCCAGCCAAACTATAACCCCAGGGTAAGGGCAGAATATTTTCAAATATGCACCATATCAAAAAATTTACTTCCCTTGCACCCTTTCTCAACAATATGCTTAGGGATAGGCTTCAGTAAAATGAGAGAATAGACCAAGAGAGAGGAGTATATGAAATACAAGGCAGAGGAGACCCACCATAGAAGAGAGGCAAATATGATAAATGAAGATTCTATAATGACAACCTTACAATAGGTATAGAGGCAATTGGTCCAGATATATGTGACTCATGATATACTGAAGACTTATAAATGAGGATCCTAGCTGCCTACCATCTTCTCCTTTTTATTAAATCTGCAGATGGAATTTTCTGGTGAACTTGTTTTTACTGTTTGTTTTAATTGTTTGCCTTGTGCCCAGACTATGACCAAAAGACTCAGGTCAGCTCAGTTTCCCTTGGGAGCTTCCATCTAACAAGGGCCATGTTGTCCTGTCCTTACACAGTTAGGTTTGTATCAGACTCTCACTTTAGGGATACGTACATAGGTGGTGAAAAGAATAGGTGGTAAATACAAAGAATGATTAAAACGAAACAGTATAATGGTTACCCCTGTGAGTGAGAGATTATGCAATTGGTGAGTAACACATGGGGGCTTCTAAGGTTCTGGTGTTCCTTAACATTAAATGACTTCATAATGATTCTATAACTGAAACTGTATTCTTATTACTCTTCAGTATCTGCAATGCATTTTAAAGTTTAATAGATCTGTATCATTCAATATAAATAAGCCAGCAGTCATGCTTACTAAGCTTCTTTCTGAGGTACATTTTCAATACTATAAAAAACTCAGTGAAAACTCCAAATCGTTAAGATGAACAGCTTCACTGTTCTCTTTCTGCTGCAGCAGAAGAGATTTGAAAAAAAATACACTGATGTCTGACTGTTTTGAAACCTAAACACAATGGAATACTTTTTCATTTTGATTACCTTTTGTATTTATCAATGGCTAAACAAATGTCCATTCACACACACACACACACACACACACACACACACACAGGGACTTCCTAATAACTTATATTGGAGAAGGTGGCAGAATCTCTTAACCTTCATCATAAAATTATGCCTGGAACCTTGCTTTTGGCAGTTGACACCAACCAAATTGGGAACAAGAAGAGGAGGGGAGGGTATATTCAGTCAAAACTCATGGTGTCTGAGAAGGTAGGAGAATATGGCCACATGAGCAGTGGCCTTTGGAAGCGACCTCACCCAGAAGTAGGACTGTAGTCAAGGATGTCTGGCATTCACCAATCAGACTGGCTGCTGTTCCACAGGGACTAAATAAGATAGGGCTTATTGGACTGGACCTGTGTGATTAAATAAGATACAGAGAAGAAAGGCCAATAGTAGTCGTTCCAGCACTCCGCCATCTTGGGGAATACAGTTATAGAGTTTTCCTGATGGAAACAAGGAGGGAGAATAAGCCCCCCGTCCTGGCTGCCATGAGAAATATGCTAGATGTAAAAGGGAGGGGCTATATCTGTCAGGATTCAACCAAAGAAGCAAATCCACCTACTCTGACTTCAGAGAGTAAGCAGGATTACTTCTGCTTTCCAAATCTTACTCAAATTTCTCTTGTGACTAACCCTAGCCTGAAACCATACATTCTAGGAAAGGCACTTCCACCATTACGAAGTTAACACACTACAAAGCCACATTGTAAGGGCTTGACGTCCATAGACATCTCTCTTTTTTCCCCAATCATAAACACATCAGTGCATTTTACTTATAATATCTAATGGTCAACAAAGCATTTTTCTATATATGATTGTATTTGGTCCTGTGCTAACTCCCAACATGCAATTACTAATAAAAATAAGATACCATTAATTGAGTGCTTCTTATATGTCTTAAGCCATATCATTTGAATCTTTACAAAAGTCTCTCTCTGGTCTGTATGATTTTTCACCATTTTTAGATAAGGAAATTGGGGGTCAGGAGAAGCTCATATATTTAAACTATTCTGAACTTCCAAATATAGACAATAGCAAAGTCATGCATCTGCCTAACAGAGGTCTCCATCCTTCATACAACTGAAAACATAAAAAAATCCTCTCTTTGTAAGAAGAGATTTATCCATATTTAGATTATGTTAATGTCCTGCTAGCTGTGAAAATATCTTCCTTTTAATATCATATAAATTAAACACTAAGATATAAAGTTAACTACTATTAATACATCTTAACTTAGATGATAGGATAACGGAGGAAAATGGGTTAATATATATATACAAATTATATTCACATCAGAATAAGGAAAAATACTCTTAACTACTTATATCTTCATTTCTGAATCTGGTTTTGAGGATGTAACTGGAATTTGTAACCTACCATCTTTACTATTCATTTTACATTCCCTTTTCCCTTTAGCGAGCACCTCTAACAGTCAATGGTTCTTTGCCTGGTGGGGTGAACAAATCTTCATTCCTTAAGATTCTGAGTCATTGGGATGTTGTAGTTTTCCATTTAATCCCAGGGTGTGGGAGTATAAGGGAGATTGCCTACATTCCATAACCTCCTCCTCGCTCCCCCTGTGTAGTACCCAATTTCCCCTTGGTAGTCAGGATTAAGCATGCCAACTGACCCACCTTCTTTGTCTGTCGATTCATTGGCATGAGGAGCCCGGTTGGCAGTCGGCAGTCCCAACTTCCAGTTTAATGGAACCATAGCGTGTCCCCTGGAAGAAGTACTTCTCCCCTGGCAACAGAGTCAAAGTAGTGGGGATGGGAAGTAACAGTGTTGCTAGTGACTCTTTAGGGGTAGCAGTGGGAGAAGCCATTCTCATTTCTACCCTTTGAGTCTCATCCCCATAAATCCTGCTATGGGTGAAAATATACTAGTTGGCCATTTAAATCCTATACCACATCCTGGGCAGCATTGTCTCAGCCCTGCCAGGTGTTGGCACCCAGCTGGAGTGGTGACCAAATCTTCAAATGACTATTCTACTAGGTGTTTCCTACCAGGATAGCCCTCACTGCCCAGATCAGGAACCAGTGTGGGGGATTCCTCCAGCTTCTTCTAAGTATGTTTATTCCAATTATACAGTCCTGAAATACCTACAGAGCAGGCTTGGTACCCACTGGGCCCACCATGATCACCTCACCTCTGTGAACCCCTACTCTGACTCATGAAACATAGGGGCATTTGGAGTCCCCATGAAATAGCGTCAGTGTTATTAATACCTGAAAAGTCAGATTATTTCCCTTACCTATTGCATAGCCACTCTGATAAATGGCCATTGGCCCATAAGGGAAGACTGGGAGGAAGACGTACACTACAAATTTTTTGCGTTAACCTTTTCTTCATTCCAGAGGTTCCAGGTCATGAATTGGCTCAAGTCTGAGAATTGGTTGAGTGGCTGGAACCCTCTATCCTGGTAATTTAAAGTTAGACATCTGTTACATTGCTTAAAGCTTTTCCACCTACATAAATCAAGTAAAAATAGAGTAGGCTGCCCCTCTATTTCTGTTTTGTCACCACCATGATCAACTAACCAAGACTAAAAACCTCCGTAGGTCAAACCGTTCTGAACACTGCTTCAGCTCCGTTGCCCACAAGGTAACCATATCTATCTTATCGCTGGTGGTCAGATGCCACCACCACTGATCCCCTGTCACCCAGGGATCCGTCATCCCCGTGGATTCAGGGAACCCAGTTTGAAGGTAGTATTTCCAATGTCCATTCCTGGCCTTTAGAGCATAGTTACTACAGAGCTCTTTAACAATGCTGGGTTTCCCCTTGTAAACATATTTCCTTACATTCTTAGTGAAGAGACTGTCTTCTAGGTAATATATTTAGGGGATGCAGGAGAGGGTCCTACATAAAAATTCATTCTAGCTTTCTGGTCTCCCTAAGCTTTTGGATGGCTTCCTCTACAGTGTACCAGAAAAGACTGGCATTTCAGCTTGATTAGTGTGGCCATCAGGGGGTTCAGGTATTAGTCAATGGAACGAGCAGACTTTTGAAGCCACCCCGGCCCCTAGAGCTAAAACACACAAATCCAGGATCTCTGCTAGGTGAGCCCATTTCACTAAATTCTACCTAATCCAACCTTATATTTCTCCCATGCTGATTTAATACCCTCACATTCTATTCACACATATATTCTCCAGATGTCTGTCTGTATCAATTGGAAGAAAATCATGCAATGCTTTTGGCACGTGTGGCACCTCCTCGCAGGTAACAAATCATACCACACCCTCTGAGGCCTGCCTGACCTTGACTCTGGTTATCTGTCTAAGCCATGAGAGGTGGCAGCAGGTCCCCAGGAGAGTCAGGAGTCCCTTGGAAGGCAACTCCCTCAGGGGAGACTGTCACAAGCTGCTCATGCAAGAGGACACCTACTTTATCAGGCAGGAGTGGAAGAGGCTGCTTCTCTCAGAAAAGGAAACATGGCAGGATTTAGGGGTTCAAGTCTACAGGTCCATCAGAGTCTCTTCACATGTCTCCATTTGATTTTCAGTGTTTCACTCTTTCCTAAGAAAAGCCCTAAATTTAACCTAGTGAACCTGAGGTTTAAATCCAGTGTGTGTCATAATTCAGTTACCTACAAGATTAGACTTGGGGTTTAGCTTTCAGAAATCTCAGTGGCTACAAGTGATAAAGATTTCTTGTTGGTCAGTCATAGGAGTTTCAGTACTCTTAGCAGAACTTGAGTGGGAATTTAAAGCCCTGAGCATATTATTTTCTTTCTCCAAGTCCTCAAGTACAGTTAGGAGAAGCCAGCCAACTCCATTACATTCTTTATTGTCACTAAAATGTTCTATGGTAGCAACCACCTGGTCACCCAAAGCCTTGCTTCTACAGGCACTTGATTACAGATGTCTACAGGTAAGAACTTAAGTAGGTGTTTGCTACAGTTTGTCATGGGTTACCAATGTCCTATCCCTGGAAACATGGTCCTTAATGCCTTCAGATCTAATCAAATCAGAGCACCCATCACAACGAGCCCAGAACCAATCTGAGAATTCATCCTTATGATTCTGTTTCCTGGAATCACTTCTGGTACTAAATTCTGAACCAGAGGTACAACAGGCATGCCATAGAATGTGGGATTTATTTGAGGGATTGGACATTTTGTGGGAGCTGGTAAAATCTCACTTCAGCTAGTCTCCCCCTGAACGCACAGAGCAGGCAGGCATTGGGAAGGGGAAATATTGCAAAGTGGGGGAGAGCAGAGGCAGCTGGACCCCACGAGAAACCTGTGTCTGTCTCTTCAATCACCAAGGCGTCTCCCTGGATGACCTAAAGGAGAAACTGGTGCTCTCACTGAAGGGCCACCCTCACACCTACCTGGTCCAGGATCTGGGGAAAAGATCTCACAGGAGCTGGAATGGCTGAGGGCCACAACAGCAAGGGGATAATTAGCAGGTTTGCAAAACACATGTGAGCTAAGACACAGCCTGAATTTCATCCTTCAGGAATAAGCAGAGGAACTGTCTCACTTCTATACTGCAAATCTCTTGCACATTTATTTTTCCTGTGGCTCTAACCAAACACATACAGGAAAGGGGATTCTGGGAGATAAAGTTCAGCTTTGCTAAGTCCACAGGTTATACAGCCACCACAGTATCCCGGGCAGCTGGAAATAAACGTGCAAATGAACTGATAGAAGAAAAACAGCATGGTGTTCTGGGCAGTTGAAGGATATTCACGTCTGTCCCTAATCTCCCCTTTAAACGAACCCATCCTATCCACACTGCGACTGCGAGGAAAACTGACACAAGATAAGTTCTAAGCCGTATCCTAATCAGCCACTCTGTCTGGACCTTCCCTTTGCTGGTTCTCACTGCCGTCGGTCTTATCTTCATACTCTGGCCCTGGTCCGTCAGATCGGTGACCTGCTCTTGAGCCCACTTTCTTGCTGACCCCTGGCTTCCTGCAGAACCTTTCAGATGCCCCGTTGCTACAGCCCATGGGTTCCACCTATACAGGTCTGTCGCTAATCAATCCCAGCACAGAGAGGGGCTGAATATAGGCAAATGAGTCATGCAAATGAGTAATAATAATATGATGTCTCTGTTGGCAAATTATCTAACATCTTATGGTTTTAAATTTTCTTTCTTTGTGCTTAGGCTGTACCACACAGAATGAATCATGCCCCTTCCAAGCTGCTGAGGGGGGGCCTGGGAGTAATAGACCCCCATGTGAGTTACAGTTAAGAAAATCCTATAGCCTTTGGAGACCTAATGTGAAAACAGCCCTTTCCCACCTCTTTAGAAATGGTTTGTTTGGTTTTGCTCATTAAATGTGTATAATTACACCTTAAAGTTGTTTTCATTTGCATTTCTTTAGTTGATTGTGTGAATGCGTTTTTCCATGAGATGATTTACCATCTAAATTTCCTTGAGTTAGCATTTTTTTCCTCATCTTTTTTAATCTCTTATTTTGTGGAATGTGGGTATCAACCTTATTATATATTTTATCAAGTCTTTGTGTACTTTGGACAGTAAATTTTTCTGATTATATTCAAATATATTTCCCTTATCTATTGCTTTCTTTCTAATATTTTTTTTATTGCCTTTCATTGTACAAAGCCCTTGGTCTTAAGGAGTTTAGCATCCATCTTCTTCCTGATATCCTCCATTTTTTAATATTCCTAAATTTATTTCCCTTCAGAACTGAGATAAACATTCTGTTATATTTTCTTCTGGACAATTTTTTATGGACTGGATTTTTGTATTTACGATCCGTCTGAAGTCTATAGAGAGTAGTATTTAAGAGTCTGGCCTTTCGTGTCGAAGAGATACACATTCAAATTCTGTCTTTTCTCCTTAGCTCCCATGTGACCTTGTAAAACATCATTTGTCTTCTCTAAGCTATTTTCTCAGATTAGTTCACCATATTACCTTTCTTTCTTAAACATTTTTAATACTGAAATATAACAGAAAAAGTGCATAAAATATACATGTGTATGTTATTATCTTTTCTAAATTATTTCTTCAACATCCATTCTCCCACTGGATTCTGCTCTAAGGTATCCCACGGAAGTTTTAATTTGAACTGCATTAAAGCTCTCCTTTATATCGTGCACTTGCACAGGGGCACTGCTGGCTAAAACAATACCCACGGGTTTGGAGGCTGGCCAACTGAGACAGCCACCACTGATAGGTTGGACCCCGGGGCTAGCTCACCAAGAAAGGATGTCTCAAAATAAATAAGCAGGAAAATGAGCCAGATATTGGCACCTGAAAATCAATGGCAGGGAATCAGAACTGGGAAGGTTAGACAGACAGAGGTGGTGATGAAAAAATGAACAAAGCAGAAAGTAAATTGGCGAAACTGGTGATTGTGTCCAGAATACTGGGTATCAAAGAAGCGCTCCCTTTTCGATGACTTTGGCACACCCTGGTAGACAGGGAGAGAGCACGAATGGGGCTCGGGAGCCCCAAGAAAATATAGGTGTGCTGATACCTTACTACATTTGATATTCCTAGGCATGAGATAGTTCTCTCGCCCCAGGTATTAATGTCTTTTTTTCGTCATTAAATATTTATAATGTTACTTGAATACATCACTTGTAGTACAGGTTGATGTTCAAAATTTTTTCCACCATAAACAGGCTCTTTGTTTTCATTTTATTTTCAGTGTGCTACCAGTATATAACAACACAATTGATTTTTGAGGCTGCATCTTATATCCCAGAACTCTTACAGAATTCTTTTATTACCGCTAATAATTTTTTGGTTGATTTCTTTTGATTTTCTAGGTGACTGGTAGAAAGCAACACTTTTATTCCTCTCCTTCATATATTTATGCCTTTTACTGTCTTCCCTTACCTTTTAGTAGTTTATTGAAGGCTCTTCTAGTACTATATACTAAATAGATATAATGAAGGAGACATCTTTGTTTTATTCCCATTTTATTTTGCTTTCTTTTTTTTAAAGGAAATGACTGTAATAGTTCTCCAACATGTATAATGTGCCTTGCATCTAACTGACACTCAATATGTGTAGGTTAAAATGTGAAGGATAATCCATTTTAAGTAATTAATTTAAATAACTTAAAGAAAGAAGCTAGCCATCTAATCTTTTTTTATTGTTTATTTTTTTATTTTGGTATCATTAATCTACAATTGCATGTGCAACATTATGGTTATTAAACTCCCCGCTTTATCAGGTCCCCCCCACCAACCCCATTACAGTCACTGTCCATCAGCGTAGTGAGATGCTGTAGAATCACTACTTGTCTTTTCTGAGTTGTACAGCCCTCCCCTTGGCCCTCAACATTGTGTCTGCTAATCATAATGTCCCCTTTTCCCCCCTTGTCCCTCCCTTCCCACCCATCCTCCCCAGTCCCTTTCCCTTTGGTAACTGTTAGTCTGTTCTTGGGTTCTGTGAGTCTGCTGCTGTTTTGTTCCTTCAGTTTTTTTTTTTCCTTAGATCTTATACTCCACATATGAGTGAAATCATTTGATACTTGTCTTTTTCGGCTTGGCTTATTTCACTGAGCATAATACCCTCTAGCTCCATCCATGTTGTTGCAAATGGTAGGATTTGTTTTCTTCTTATGGCTGAATAATGTTCCATTGTGTATATGTACCACATCTTCCTTATCCATTCATCTACTGATGGACACTTAGGTTGCTTCCATTTCTTGCTAGCCATCTAATCTTAAAGAATTTTATACAAAATGGATTTTTAAACATGCCAAGGTTATTTCTGGCACACCTAAGATAACAGAATGTTACTTGCTCTTTTGCTTCTCGATAATATAGTTAATTATGTGTAGGCTTTGAATTTCTGTACGTGAATGGTATCTGTCAGATATGAGAATTAGCCCGTATTTGCCTCAAGGAAGGTTAGCTAACATTTCATATTTTAAAAAATACTCTTAAAGACTACATAAAACTCAAGTGTCCTTGATTTTTCTGAAAGTTAGAAAAACCACCTTGGGACTCCATCTGGAGTAGGTTCCTTGTGTGGGATAAATCTTTAATAACAATGCTCACTATGTCTTCTTCTGTTGTTAGACTGGTCAGGTTCTCCTTTTCTCATTAGTCCTTGGAATTTAAAAACATGTATGAAGGATTATGTACTTCCAGTTAGATATCAGCTTTATCACCATGTAACTGAGAATAATTCTTCTACAATTATAAGAAATACTAAAGAAAAATGTATTTCCTCTCTCATTTACTGACTTCATTAATAATCCCTGTGAGTCTGGGACTCAAAGCGGTTCACCTGTTTTTTTCACAGAGCCAAGTGCCACACCAAGTTCCCTGAAGGCATTTAGTAAATGTGTATGGAATGAGTAAAATAAAGGGTGAGCCCCTTTCTGCATGCAATCTAAGTTTAGTTTTCAAAGGTGTCCCTCCTTTACTTTATCTCCAATTCATACTTCATCTTGAGAGTCTGAAATACTTTATGAAATAATATATTTTTTAATGATTCATATCTTGCCTAGTCCAAAATATGGATTGAAATATTAAAGGGTATAAAATCTTATAATATTAAAGATAATAAAAATGTTAAGTGTAGGGAAATAGACATATTAAGGACTGAGAAAGGTTAGATATTTACCATAAACTGGGAAAATGGAATCTTTACACCTTGTGGTCTCAGAGTGGGAGTTTAATTTCTTGTTGGTGTTTAGGTGTTTATTTTACGTGATTGAGTGTGGATACTGTCAAAGTTGGGATCTTCTTGCCTCTTCTAAGATCTCTGTACTTTCCGTCTTTACTTCTGTGCTCTTGGCTTCCCACTGCTTCTTCCAACAGTCTTCCCACCTGAAATCTGGTCCTAGCTGTGCCTGGCCAGGTAGGGCCCAAGAGTTCCAGTTCCCTATGCCTGGGAAAATTTCTTCCTAAGCAATACTCTTGTCTTACAGTCTGAGAAAGAGACCTAGATTTGTTAAAATTCTTCCGACTTTAAATGTGAGCTTTCTTTTCTCCTTGGCCCCTTTAAAAATCCTGTCTTTGTGTTTAGGAAGTTCAAAAAAATTAACTAGTTGGTTTGCTTTCTAGGGGATGGGAGTTTTCTTTGAGAAATGCACCCCCTTGCTATACCCACTGAGATTGTTTTTTCTTTCATGATACTTTTGTTTAATGGTTTCTTTTAAATGTGTCTTATGTATTGGGCTTTCTCTGCTTCTTTAGCAACCCATACCTTCACAGAGAAATTTTCTCTATCTGATTTTCAAGCTTCATAACTTTTTCTTCATTTATCCTTTTCACAAAAATGAATGGATCTGTGCTGTAGGACTGGTTTCTCATGGAGAGCCAGCCCGTTTTAGAGACTCATGTAGGAGTCTGCGGGAGCACACAGTGCATTTCCAAATCTAGCTGTTGGAGGAGGAGGGGGAGAGGAGGCGATGCAGCGGTACACATGGGTCACGGTGAGTGCCTCAGACTGATGGCGCAGAGCCTGGAGAAAGGGCTCTGAGGCCTAGAGTTAGTGAGGGATCACTGGAATTCGCTAGATGGAGACTAACTCTGAGTATAAAGACATGCACATCACATATTGGGAACTGGTTCCTCATGTGTTGAAAGCAAAAATATAGAGGCTAGAGAAGTAGGTCCTTTCTCTGAAGGGATGGTCAGGCAAGGAATAGAAAATCCACACAAAAATGAAGCTGCCAGGAGCCACAGAACCTGCCTTCCCTCCTTCTGCAGCGCTGGCCTGCTGGCCGGCAGTGAACTTCAGGGCCTGACCCCATGTGGGCAGCAGCGATGACCCCAGATAAGCAAGATCTGACCAGAGCCTGCAGAGCCAATTAGTATTCATGTTGGGCCCTGAATCTCACCCTTTGATCAGTGTTTCCTTCTTGATCTGGATATATTTCTCTCCTGCTTTTCCTACCATGGGTCAGCTGCCCATTGCAGGCTGGTGTCCCAGGAAGCATGTTCGGGAGGGAGACACTGAACTGCGATGCTGGCCAAGGAAAGCTTGCCTACGCCGGAGAGCTCTGGTACCTCAGCGCTGTTTCCTCATCCCCCATCTGTCAAGTGCTGGGTAGGGGCTGTCCCCAGAGGGGCGGGACCTTGCACAAGTGGCTGTCTGCAGCTGCAGCAATCCAGGGAAGGTTCCGAGGGCGGTGGCCTGCTCCCAGCCTCCCAGCAGCTGGGAAACATTGCAGTGGGGGGTTGGGCAGGGCTTCCCAGTGCCCATCAGAGGCCCTGGATCCGGGCCCGAAATCACCAGGTGAAAAGCCTCTGTTGACAAAGAACTCAGACTTCACGGTGTGGCAGGGAGACGGGAGGACTCACCATTATCATGTAATACAGCAATTACTATAATTGAAGGGTGCTTAAAATATCAGCATGGGTTTGTGTGTAAGTATATAGAAAGGATTATTTATAATTACATGGGTTTGAAATGAACTTCTAAAACAAAATATTTTGAAATCTGTTTTTCCTAAGTGTACACTCAACTGCAATTCTTGTTGTTCTAGTTACACATGTAGTAAATGTTAAATAAAAACAGAATGATCGTTTTCCATGGGATTTTTGAATAGGGGTCCATCCGGTCAAAATGAACACATTTAGTTCTCTCAGAGCAGTCAAACTTACACACTTAGGTAAATTTGCGAAACATTTAAAACTATATTCATATATTTAATATATTATATTTTCTCATTATGGCCTTCAAATGCCTAAAAGGGGAAACATGACTAACAAAAGAAAAACTTCCCAAGTGTTTAAACAACTGCAGTAAATTGATTTAATTTATAAATATCAGGTTAACACTGACATTTTTACTAAACTTACTCAAGCAATTTAACGACTTTCAACTTTAAAATCATAGGTCTAATATCAATTATTAGTCTTAAATTGGTTTCTTTAACAAATCCATGTCAAGGGAATTTTGAAACATAAGAAGGGATAAGCCATGAATTTAAAAACTGAAGAAAGAACCAGTCCTTGTGTGTAGACCTTATTTGCATAAAGGTTAAAAAAACACACAAAACTTAAACTATGTTACGGCCTTCATATGACAGAATTAAATGGGGGGAGAGAAGTGGCTGTGGAAAGGGAAGGTTTTTGCTGGCGTCGGTTTGTTGAAGCTGGTGAAGGGTGCATGGCGCCTCACTGGATTATGATGGAAATGTTTGTATTTGCTTGAAATTGTTCATATTAACATTTTTAAAATTACATTGGAATTTTAACACTAATTTTTGAGATTCCTTAAGGTATATTTTCAGTAAAGACCCATCAAACGACAATAATTCATAGATTGTCCCCGTGTTGGCAAACCATATTCCGTAACTAATCCAAAAGGGTGAATGCCGTGGATTTGACGTGTTTCAGAACATCTCTTCTACTTAAGGTTGAAAAGACGCCCATGAGGGCGTAGGGCTCGGTCCTGGGAGTCTCAGCACCGTCTCGAAGCCCCCGGTGATTCTACCGGGCAGCCAGGGTTGAGAAGCATTGTACTAACGCAGAACATGAGACTCCCCTGGAAGGCTTGTTGCCATGTGGGATTCTGGGCCTCACCCCTGAGGCTCTGACCCGTGGGTCTGGGTGGAGGCCAGGCCCGAGAGTCTGCATTTCTCACAGGTCCAGGGGATGCTGATGGGGCTGGCTCAGAGGCCCTAGTTTGAGAATCCCTGCTGCCAGGCAAGCAGATTTGCTACCTAAAGAGGGTGGAAGTCAGTAACTCAGGCTGTAACCCTGAAACGGTCTCACGTGAATGGAAGGGGCTTACCGTGGCAGTATGTGACCAAGCACACGGATATACTTGGCCCTTGTGATGACCATTAGAACACGAGGGGTCCGGGAGTTCCTTTTCATTTGGGTTTTTGCACTCTGTGTCCCCTGTGTTAAAATCACACTCTTAACTAATTATACCTTCTGAGAGGAGTCTAGGGAAAGGGTAGATAACTTCCTTTATCCAGCTAGCTTCCCGCACTGCTTGCTTGGACTTTTCATGCCCTTATACTCTCATGTCCTGTTCGTCACATAGCTGGAGCATCAGCCTACCTGGGAAATCAGGGACGTCTTCACAAGCTGAGCCTCTAGGGATAAACAGGAGTGTGGCAGGTGGACAAGGGAAGCAGGGACAGAAGGAATAGACAGTCTGGTGTCTTCATGATTTCTGGAATGTCAAGTGACGTGTGTTAGGTGTGACACAGGGAGACAGGAATGAGAGATGAGGCTGTACAGTCAGGCAGGGGCCAGGTTTTTTGAGGGGAGGTCCTTGACTGCCATGCAAGGGTAGGTAGTTTATCTCAGAAATGTTGAGGGGTCTATTCAAAAATTTTGAGCAAAAGAGTGACCCTAGGAGACTTTTATGTTAGAAAGATTATCCTGGCAGCTGCATGAAGAATGGACTGGGGATCATGCCCAGAAGCAGGAATTTACAAGTAGGGGGATTCTTTGAGTCCCAGTGACACATGAGTACCTGCCTGGGGAAGTCATGGCAGGAATGCGAAGAGAAGACAGTCATAAGAGATGGAAGTGTTTACATGCTGATGTACATATATGTATGTGTTTGTAATATATACATGTAATATATACATGCTGATGTACATATATGTATGTGCCTTGTCTCAGAAAGATTTATAGCAGCTTAGATAAATGAATAAAATTGAAGCAAAAATAAAATCTTTAAATGTAGAAAGAAGCAGGACGAATAGGAAGGATAAGATGAGGCCATGAAAGAATTTCACACTGGGGCATTTAGAAGTTCATAGCCAAGGGGCTGTGAATTGTGAATTTGGCTGACTTTTCATAGAAAGAGAGGCTCTGTTCATCCTTTGATTCAAGTAGCCCGTAAAATAAAAACACTCCACCTGCTTGGGAGGAACACAGGGAGGATTAGTTCTGAAATTAGAGAAATTTCTCTTACGGAGCCTTGGAAAAAGAACAACTGTTGGTGTAATAGCAAAAACTTCAACACCACCGAGTAAGGGGCTCTTGATTCTCCATGAAATGGTTCTTCAGGGTGAAGAGTCAAAAATTCAGACAGAAAGATGCGGCATGGCTACTGTCTTTCCCCTCAGTGAGGGGCCAGGGTGGGGCAGCTGCTAGGTGAGGATGACGGACCGGCAAATATCTGTCTTGTCAGGAGAGGGTAGATGCCTTCCTAGAAACAAAACAAAACAAACACTCATAGTAAACAGCAGAGAGGCTCTGGAGGGGGATAAACCATAGCCAAGCAGTCATGGAAGACGGTGGGACTTCCCAGGCACACTCAGAGAAAAAGAGCTAGACGAAGGACTTGATGCCTCATCATCTGGGGGAAACAAGGCAAGTTAGACCAGTGATTGGGTCAATTGGTTGGACGGTTATGGAAAAGGAGATGAAGCAGGAAAGTAGTAGCTTTGAAGGTTGGGTCATGGTGAGGAAAATTGTGAGTTCATTTTAGGGATGTGACTGAAAACATCCAGGTGGCAATGTGACCAATTTGGGGGGATTTAGTTTGGTTTTCATGTGCTGATGGGGCCTCCAACTATATCCTCTTGGCCTACTGAGGGGGTCACTTGTAACAGTTGTGCTGGCCACCCAGGGCCTCCTGCATCTCTCTACCCTAGAGGGTCTTCTTCTTGCTGGAGAAAGGCAGGCTGGAAGTATTAGGAGTTAATGTCCCAGGAGTGACCCCCAACCTATAATGGACAGGGGTTGGTGGACAAATGCCAAACTTCTTACCCCTCCAACTGGACAAATCTTAGGTGTGTTCCTCATGGTATCTCAGGCATCGTGAGGGTCCCCAGCAGGACTGAGCACCAGTTACCCACAGGGTGACCTGCTTATCAGTGAGCTCCTATGGGCTTTCTCCCTCCCCTGCCTCAGTTCCCCATTCACGGAGCTTCCTGGGGTCACTTTCCAATAACCCACTTGAACTCAAATCCTTACCTCTGGCTGCCACATCGGATCAGGCTTTCATGTCACCATACACATTAGTCCTTCCTCATGTCCGTTGCTGAGCAGCAGAGCCTGAGTCGGGGATTCTTGTTCATGTCTTATTGGAGCCATGCTCTCAGGAGGAGAGGAATGGGGGAGCAGGAGAGGGAGGGGATAAAGAGCTAAGTAAGGATGTGGTCTCAGGTAGCAACTCACATCACCTAATCCCACAGGGAGCTCTGGAGTGTCTATTGCACCCCAGAACTGGTCCCACCTGGGGGCCCGGTGGCCAGCCTTTTGTGCGCTCTGTGTCAGTAGGTGTGTTGGCTGAGGTCTGGATAAGCAGGCAGGACACACAGCCTCCTGCAGCCAAGGACCTCCCTCTTAGTTTTCTCCCAGGGGAGGCTCCCTTTGGCCTTGGGCAGTTCTCCTGAATTGGAGACAATTCTCTGTTCCGGATGCAGTTGTCAATTCTGCAGGTAGATAGCTACCAGTAGTGCCCTCTACAGGCCTTCTAGAGTGTTACAAGCTTGGTACATTGATTTTCTGTAGTCATTTCTCTCTTTACATTCCCATCGGTGGACTCTGCCAGGTAGGATAAGGGAGAAGGAGCTAGATAAGGTCTCCTCACTGCATTCAAGGAGCTTGCTGTCTAGGGAGGGAACAGGACAGGAAAATGATTATCAGGGGAACAAGAAAATCATACTGCATGGAGGTGAAAGCAAACTGCTATGGGAGCTTAACTGGAGGGGGAGAAATTTCCTCTGGGACATAAGGCTTGATAAGGAAGCAGTATTCCAGGGGTATTTAGATGTCATCTGGAAGGCCCCTACTGATGCTAAAATATCCCTTGGACTCTGTGCAGCTCTGATTGCTGTTTCCATTCTCAGGAACGAGTGCGTCCCCCCCCCCCACCACCACATTCTTTGCTCCTAACGTAGGAAAAGAAGGCATTGTCTGGGGTACAGTTTTTTTTTTTTTTGGTCTATTTTGTTTTTCTCTTTGAAATATCAAGTCATTCTTAGGTGCTTTTGAGATTGCTGTCATTTGCCACCCCTTAGCCCCCCTGTCCTAGGGTCCCCTTCACAGCTGGATGTGCTTCTCTCTCTAAATCCATGCTGTGTCCTCCATGTCTGCATAACATGGTCCAAAAATCCTCCCTGGGGGGTGAGGCAGGGGCTGGGGCGTCAGTCAGCTGGAACCCAGGCCTTCATTCCTCTGTTAAAAGGGGAAACCATGAGCCGCTCCCCCATGCCCTCTCCTTGCTTCTGCCCAGTGTGGTCTGAAATGGTAGCTCTCCCCAAGCAACAAGGTAATAGATTTTCCCTATCAGCATTCAGTTCCAATTTCCTGTCTGGCCGCGTGCCACCCTGAGCCAGTCCTTAATGAGGTCTACATTTTAGATCCTACTTAAAGCCTGTGTTGCAGGGGCTGCTGGCAATTTGGGAATATATGACAAGAAATCGTCGTTGCTGAACCTGAGCTTCTGACCCTTCCACCCCACTGCCTCTGACAGGGAGAACACTCCAGGAGCTGGGGCCGGAGTGGGGCTGGGGGCTCCAGGGAGACACAAGGATTCTTGGAAGGAGACTCAGATTCAATCTTGAAGCTCCTCTCTGTTTATTTAATTTCTCAAGGTTTCACTCAGCCAGCCCTTACCTACTGGCTCCACAGACCAGAAGAAAATCATATTTCCTCTTGAGTGAATCACTCATTTCACACAGACCAGCTGCTACCTCAGAGCCTTCTCCAAAGGCATCTATAGTTGTGAAGCACCCCCACTTCTAGTCTTCCTCAGAGAACACCCCTTTCTTTCACCTCTCTCCCTGAACCCCCATCTCTGAGTTTTCTGCGTGTTGTGTGTCTAGTGGTGGGCTAGGAACTCGGAGAGAAAGCGCTGACTCCACACTCTTTGTCTTCAAGAATCTGACGTGATGGGGATAACAGGTTTGCAGGGAGTGGCTGTTCTCCTGGAGAAGCCCTGGAGGGCGGGGGAGATGGCTGCCCCAGTCCTTCTCCCTGGGAACGTGTCCCTGTTACCTTCCCAAGGGACAGAAGCAAAGAAGGAGGGAAGGGATTCAGAATTTTCTACCTGCCTAGAACAGTAATAGACATTTTATATACGTTAGGTTATTTACTCTTCTTTATTGTCATTCTCATTTTTCCAGCAAGGACACCGAAGTCGCCTAGGGCCACACAGCTAGTACGTGTTGGCACAGGAGTAACGACGGAGCAGGCCTGAGTTGAAACCGGTCTTTCTACTTCACCTCACTGATCAAGTCACCTCGCCCCAAAGGCTGGAGGATTATTTCTCCCGTGGCATGATTATACAGTCTGGGAAACCACAGAGTAGAAGAGATGGCATTCCTGCTAGCCCACCCAGAGACCTGGTCCCAAAACACATTTCTCCTTTTCCAGAGTGCTGGGTCCTGCTGGCTTAGAAACCCCAATACAAGGGAGAGATGGTCCACCAGCAGACACACAGGGGTGCTGGGGAGAATCATGGGCCTGCGTGCTGCATGCCTCCCTTCTGAGGTCCTCACTGACACGGGCAGGGACAAACATAGCTCCTCTCTCATGCTCCTGTCTTTCACAAACACGCCAACCAGAGCTGCACACAGCTGCAGATGGTAAGACCTGCTCGCATTTCTACATCACATTTCAAAGTGCACATGTGCATGATAACGGATTTAACTGACATCACCTGCATAAGCTATGCAAGGCAGGTGCTAGGCTTCCCTCTCTCCTGATGCGGTGGTTCTGTGATGAGCCCCCTGGGTCGCCTTCAGGAAGGAAGGATTCATTTCCCCACCTGCCAGCCTCTTGAGGATTGCCTCAGTGAAGAGGGGTCCCCACCCAAGGTCACATCCCTCCCAGAGCAGCCACAGTCCGGGACAGACCAAAGCAGACCCATCCCATCTTCACAGTCCCCCAGATTGGCTGAGTCGTCCATGAAGACTGCCCTACAGCCCAGCGTCCCCCTCTGCCCACTCCTGCTCCTGCCCCTTCCCTTCCCCAGGTGTGGACCCTAAGAGCACCACCAGATAAACTTGCCTGCTGACTTCCACCCCAGAGCCTGTTCCCCGAGGATGCACCCCAACCCTGAGGCCAAGGAGGGGAGGTAACAGGAAGAGGACCCTATGGAGCATGAAGAGCCCTCTCTTCTGTGTCCTATTTTGCCAGTAACAGGCTGTGGGACCTCGGAGAAGCCATTTGGCCTGTCTGTACCTCAGTTTCCCCATCTGTGTCAGAAGAAGGGTTCTTTTAGACTGCACCATCTCAGGCGTCAACAAGCTCTAGGATCACTTGACCTTTAGGAACTCATGCAAGAGCTGTGACGGGAGCCCACAGCTTCCACACTTTCCAGCATCTCCCTACCAGTCCTTGACTTTGTAGCAGTGGTTTGGGCCCTGCTCCTGGAACTTCCCGAGACTGCCCCCTGGGCCCAACCTGAGAGCTCTGAAAATCATTCTCCAGGATTCACCCCCACCCCCTCTTCACTTTCCCTCCCTGGAGCTCTTCTCCAGATTGGCAGAACTTCATTCTTCCAGCAACTTCGCTGGCTTGACATTTCACTCACCAAGAAGGCTGTGTTAGCAGCTCACTGCCCCCCAGTTGCTTCCAAGCCTGGCGTCATCCTTTCCCCTGCCTGACAAGATGAAGATGCTAGATGCCAGGGAGAAGCACGATGCTGCTGTGCACATGTAGTGATGTAATAACATGCCTGTGAGTGTGGGACTGACGTATGCGTGTATGTGGCCTGAGACTCCTAATGCCAGGTCACAGATCTCTTCCTCTCTCTCTCCCATGTCCTCTTGGGTGGCCTCTGCACACCTACCAAACTGCTCCAGCCCACAGACACTCCAGCAGCCTGCAGAAACAGACTATGCTCCTATTTGAGCCCTACTCGGCCCTGGCCTGTGCCTCTACCATGCAAGTCCACACCTTCCTTGTCACATTAATGGCCCATGATCCCTCTTCTGCACCCCCTTCCCTCCAGGGCCAGCTGGGTACTGGCCACTGACCTTTAGCCCTCAGCTTGTTTACAGCTTGAGCACAACAAATAGATTCGAGAATTAGACATGGCTGGCAATACACCAGAAGTCCATACTGCAAACTGACCGTGCAAAATGATCAGCCTATGAGCAGAACATCTGTGAGAGGCTCAGGATGACCGGCACCAGGCCTTGGCAGGGCTCCCTGCGAGCAGAGACCAGCCCCTTTATCGCCCCCATGTGGCTCCCTGCCGCCTTTGACTCCACAACGCACAAATCGGGACTTGGGGCATTGATGAACCCTTTCGCAGCCCTTCGGCACTGGGCCTCACGGGTGATTGTATTGGGCTCCTTTTGTGAGACTTGTGGTGCAAGTGCCATCTCCCTCATCAGACAGGGCTGTTCCTGAGGACAGGGAAGCCTCATCAGGCCGGAAGCCCTGAGGGCAGGATGCTAGGTGTGGAGGATTCTGCATTGAGGACACAGTCTAGCTAAGGAGACAGACTTTAAGCACATACAAGTACACTCAGTGCTTTGAAAGGAGAGTACAGGTCTCATGTGTTGTGTGACAAGGAACCTAAAAACATGACTGGGGTGGGGACCGTTAAATAGACCTTTTGTCTTCAGTAAAACAGCCAAACTTCTCTGTGGAAACAGACCCCTCCTTTGACTCTGCTGAAAACAGCCATAGAGTTCTGGGTCCGACTCTCTCCCTAACCAGCCCCCATGTGCACACTTTCCCCTAACCCCAGGTAGCCCAGTTCCTAGGGCCACACTTCTCAAACAGTTGGCCCCCAACTACTCTCAGTCCAAAGGCCCAGGGCCCCAGGACTGCAGAAATCGCCTGCCATCACCTCTCAGTTGGAACTCTGAGGGTTTCTTCCGAAGACCTTGGGGTCTTTCCCCTTCCGTCCCCTCGTGTGTGCCTTCTCCACAGTGGGCCACCTGTCCTTCAGAGCACGAACCGCCCTCCACCTGGAGGAACTGGCCATGTGCACGCCAGCTGTGAGGAAGCCACAGGAGAGACGAGCCCCTGAATCTGGCTTCACCTGGCATAGGCAGGCCCTGGAGACTCTCTCCTCTAGATGCAGCCCCTCTTCTCTCCCTTGTCTAAGCAGGCCGCCTGTGCCCTGCTCCCCAGCTCCTGGAGAAGCAGATTCATTCTGGCTCCTGCTCTGCAGGTCTTGTTCTTGCATCTGTCAGAGCTCGCTCCCGACACTATGCATGGAGCATGCTCGATTCCTGCCCACCCTCAGAAATGTCCTTACAACCTCCTTCCCAGGCACCATCCTTCCAACTTTTTAAGGTATGCTCTCAAGAGCCTTCATTTCTGGATCAAATCACTTTTCATTTTTCCAAATTTCTCTTACAGATTTTGTAAAAATCAAGGTCCCTGGCTGTAAAATGGTAACATCAAATGTGGAAATTAATGGAGGGCCTGCTTACAAAGCTCTGGACAGTGTTAAGGTACGCTGCAGCATCTCGGTGCTAACAACAGGACACTGCTGCCTCCTCAAGCCTAATGGGGCAAAGGGACAGAGCTCCTAGCAGAACCACGGCCTGGAAAGGGCTGGCCTTTAGTAGACATAAGCCACCAGCCACTGTGACCTGGCAAGGAGGGACCTCAGGTAATATTTAGCTCATCTCACTTTCCACTGTCCCCTGATGTCCTGCTGGTACCTCCCACTGACTGAATCCAGTTAGAAACCCACTGTGGTCCCTACAGGTCAGCCTCTCCAGGGGCAGAGCAGCAGGGAGTGGGTGGAGGGTGGGCCTGGACACAAAGTTAGAGACCAGAGCATGCTTATTTCTCCCCATCCTTTCTGAGTTTCTGGCCACAGGAGTATAGGGTGTGCTCTCTGCTCAGTCATTAAATGCACTCTTTTTCATAGGCCAGCATAGCAGAACCATCCCTGTCCGCCAGGCCCTGTGGTAGATCTCAGTGCATAGAGATGAGACTCAAATGCTGTTCTTCTGGGGCACAGAGCTATTTTCCTTCCATCAGAGGGCTCCAGCTGCAGGATTTGCTAAATGAGGAGTAGAAGAGAAAATTAACTTACAGGCTCAAACCTGCTGATCATAACCATCAAACCCAGATCAGTACTGTGTTACATGTTTTCCATGTTATTTTACTCACTCTTCCCGGCAACCTCATACGATTTCCATCATCCTTCAGACCAAGAGGACAGAGCTCAAAGCCCATGTGTGATTTGCTCACGATCGCACAGCTAGTTAGCAGCAGAATCTCCAAAGCCAAAGTATGTTCTCTCGTCTGCGTTGCTCAGCCCTGCCATCTGCCATCTGTGGCGCTTGCCTCACTCTCTCCCTTGCCCTGCAGTGATTGGAGGATTGGAGCTGAAGCTTCACCTCTCAGCCTCCAGGCAGTATGACTGGCTTGCTTTGTATGCCCCCTCCCCGCTTCCCAGAACACAGCATAGAGGCTTCTCAGTGCGTGTGAACTGAAAGAAGGTTTCAGCCACAAGGCCCTAAATATCTCCGAGCCTTTTTGAGACCACTCAGTGAAAGCCAGGGTGGGACTTGGCACGTGAAGTCAGAACTCATCGATTCTTATTGGCAATAAGACTGGCAATGATCATATACAGGCTAGCATGCACTGAATGGGCAGGCCCTGGGCTTGGTGGTTTAGTCTTTAAATAGTCCAGAGATTTTTGCCGGCTCATTCTACAGATGAGAAAAGGAGGTTCTAAGAAATGAAGCACATAGCTTGAGGTGTGGCATCTAGCAAGTGGCAAACCCAGGCTTTGAATCCCTGACCTGTTTCCCAAGCGTTGGCTCTTTCCATGCCACCTGGCCCCCCCACCTATGTAGCAGGACTCTTCCTTTGAGATGAGGATTTCCAAGTGACCCATTAAATTCCTTTCTTTCTCCCTCCTACCACTCACCCTACCCACTCCATCTCACCCCACCTGGTTGTTTCTATACCCAGTGGACTTTGATGCGCTGAGCCTTACTGGAGAAGAAATCCCAGTAAAGCGCCAAGGATGAAATGCCAGAAAGGAATTCCACAGAATCCCAGGAAATGAAGGATTTCCTCTGCTTCTATTCTCCTCCCTTTCTTCCTGCCAGGTTTTCTGGTATTTTGGACACACACACGTTCTCACAGCTTGTGCCCTGGAGAGCAGACCCCAGGGCTACACACACGGCTGGCTCTTCAAAGGCACTGTGCTCCGTGTCCCTTGTGGGCAGGTAAAAACAAAATCCTGCTGCTAAAAACAAGTCCACGTCATGTTTCATTTTACTTGAGAAAACAGGAAATGCTGAGGAGGTGCCCTGAGGTCAAGGTCCCCTGGAATGTTTGCAGTCTCAGCTACCTGAAACAGCCAACTCCCCATGTCCCTGCTGATTCTAAAGTCCCTCATTTTTCTTCCTAAGCCTGGTCCAGAGCACCCATAAATGCACGGCCACACATATCTACACCCCATCTCTATTTACCTAACGTGCCAGAGTCACCAGAACACAAGAGACAAACGGAGGCAAATTGCTAAATTCTAGTACTTTGGCCTAGCCTTCAGACACCCAGTTTTAATGGCATCTTCAAGCCTGGAGTGAGGCATAGCCATGAAAGGAGAAGGGAAGCCATTCGTTTATACTGCACAGAGTTTCAATTTTTCTGAGGCTTCTATGCAATCATCTTTTATGAGCTAGAGTAAAAACCACATGTTTACACACTCTCTTTCCCAAAGTCCCGAACATTTCAGCAACATTATCTTACGTAACACCTGGGGTTTGAGAAATGGGGCCTGACTAGCCACATATCCTTATGTAAACAGTTTTGAATTTTCCACATGTGTCCATTTCCATTCAAGTTAGAAAAGAGCTTATTGGAAGATTATCACCTCTCCCCCTGCTCACCACCCCCAATCCCTTTCCCTCCACTTGCAGATAATATTTGCTTCTAAAGAGAATCTCTGCCCTTACCATACTTGGAAACAATTTGGCAGTTCCTGATGAAATCTTTATATTTCTGCCGTAGAACTTAGACCACAAAGTCATTGCTTTTCTCTACCCACCTATGCTCACATCTGGGATCCACTGTTAACTCTTCTGTTCTCTTCATTTCCTATATTACTTTAGCTACCAGGTCCCTTCACTAGTGGCACAAAGTGGTTTTTGCATCGCTTTTCATTTCCTGTTGCTGCCATCCAACTCAGACTTGTAAATGACCGGTTGAGCTGTTTCACTTGGTTCCCAACAAGCCTCCTGTTTCAATATGTCTGGCACATTCTAGCATCATAAACCTTCTTCGGATATTTTCCTCTCCACAATACTGCTCATGGCTGCCTATTGTCTGTGACACGGGTAGGCAAACTACAGCAGACAAGACACTATGACCCAGCCTTCCTCACCTCACCGCTGTGTATGTCCTCCACAGCCCCATGCAGTTGCAGGCCTTAAATGGATGGCCCATTAACCAGCCTATGCCATGTGTCTCTACCCCGATTCATGAGTTCCTTCTGCCTGGAGGTCTCTGCCGCATTCCCAGGCTCCCAGCAAACAACAACTGGTTCTCCAAAATTCAGCTAGAGGCAAGACTTGGTAATGCCATCTCTGCACCATAACCTGCCCTTCTCTACCTTCCTCCCCATGAATTCAATGATTCTATTTTTGTGCCCCACTGAACCCTTATAAATATTTCCCACAACTTGTGCTTGTGTCTGTGTTTCTCCCTCTTTCTCTCTCTTAAGTCCCTAGAGAGCAAAGGTTGTGTCTTAATCATTTTTGTATTCCCAGAGCCCAGTATTGTCTCTGGAGTATAGCAGATACTCAATATGCATTCATGAATGAGTGAATGAGTGAACATAAAACCAACCCCATAGCTCCCCATCTTGTTCCTCCTTTTCCCCATGTACATTCTTTGTCTGGCCTCACGGGCACTAACTAGCTTCTCTAATTTCAGCTCTAAGCCTGTCTTATCCTGTCCACTCCCTGCAGGGCTCCAGTTCCTTCTCCCCGAGAGGCAGCCCCTGCCTGCTCCTGCTGCTCACACTCATACCCAGTCAGTGTGGCTCTTGGGGACCCTTACAGTCTGTCCCACTGAGACAGGGACTGTGGATGTCGTCAGGGCGAGGGCCTCTGGAAAAAGCAAGACAGGATATTTAGTCAGAGCAGTGTAACAACATGCAAGGAAACCACCTACCAAAACTCCGTGTTAAACATTAAGCCCCAGAGTCATTCTTCAGTGAGATCAGTCGATATTCCCTAGATAAAGGAAAGTAACCCATGTTTTCATTATGCTACTCATTTATAATCATGTGTGAGATTCACTTTAGCATGCTAAAAGGCCCCGGCCTATATGCTGTTTTTCCTCCGGACCTGATGAGATGATTTGCGATATGGGCAATTAATGGCAAGCAAGCCCAGCATAAACAACATAGTAAAAGGCAGGAAGGATTCCACCTTAAAGATAAGATTGCATTTTAATACCCAAGAAGTTAAGAAGTAAGATTCTTAACTTACTCTTTAGGAAACAGACAATAATTCAGCCCACCTTGGGGGCTGGGCAGGCAGCCTGTTCGATGTGCTCCCAGACCGACCGACACTGGTATCGCAGGGAGAAATCAGAGCAGGAAGTTCCTTGTGTTAAGTTAATTCTAAATATTCAAGTCCACACCCTTAAGCCTTTTATCACTCACCTTCACAAAAATCCTCAACTGCCTATTAAACCTCAGACAACGCACAACTACAGACTCTCTTGTCCCCTCTTGGCATGAACCAGGAGCTCTGTCCTCTCACTGTATCTCTAAATAAAAGCCTCTTCCTGGCCCTCCTACCTTGAGTGTTTGCTAAGTTCATTCTTCAACTCTGCAAACAAGAACCCAGGCATTGCTGCTGCATGACTTTACTAGGCATCTCTTGCCTGACAGAGATGTGCAGGGGCCGCGACTGAGGAATCCTGCACCAGAACCTGGGCTCTGTCATTTTCTAGATGGATCACCCATAGGCAAATCAGGGCCTGTACTCAGGTTTTATCTATCAAATGTAAGTGATTAGATGTACTTCACTGGCTGACATGATGACCCTGATACATCCACATTTATTCATTCATTCAGCAAATATTTATTGATCATTTATTATGTACCAGCCAATGATGAGACAATAAAACAAGAGACAAAACCAAAAACCAAAAACAAACCCACAAATCCCAGTGCTCATTGAGCTTACTGTCTTACCTTAACAAGGCAAATATAATACTTAGAAGGTGGGAGATGCTTGGAGACTGATAAACCGGGAGGGGGCAGAGATTGTAATATCTTTAGATGCTAATTTATTGAATCTGAAAGGTCCTGTCTTTTAACTCTTAGGAGTCCCCTGTAATGCTTTATAATGTTAACTAGTGGGGATAAGCATTTAATAAAAATACTAGTTGGATGAAAAAAAGAATGAGGGAAGGCAAGGGGGAAGTGCACCCTTCATCACACCAGCCACAAAGGGCCACCTGTGTCCAAAGTGTTCTTTCAGGAGGATTAATCTGGTAGTAGTGGTTGTGTGAGATGGATCAGAGAGAGAGAAAGCACAAGTTAGGAGGCTGATCCAAACATCTGGGCTGATCCAGGGAGGCAGCTGTGGGACCCAGAGAAGAACTCAATGAGACTGAATTTCATGAGAAAATTTGGGGACTAAATCCAAGGTTCTTTGGAGTAAAGATGGTGACTGTACTAATCCTCACTTTGTCCATAGTTAACAGTGGGAAATCTGCATATGGCAGGGCAGGGAGCTCAGTGGTAAAGAGAGGGAGAGGTGGGGAGGGACACAGCTTGGGTGTCTGGACATTTCTCCTATCCATGCCTTCCCTTTCTATCCCCATACCCAAGCCCTTCTCCAGGTGTGTCTGACCTATCCACCTGAGTCCACCATTCACCCAGCAGTCTATCACATGAACTGCAGTGCCCAGAACCCAGTCTGATCCTGCTCCTTCATTCCCTAAGAAAGTGATTACTCCTGAGTGTGAGGCCCAGGCCCTTCAATCATCCAGGATATGCAAAAAGCAGGAGAGAAAGGTACATACATGAATTAATAGGACAGGACATATTGAGGATGCTCCATAAAGTAGAAAGAACCAGACAGACCCAGGTCAAATCTGCAAGTGACCTTGGGAAAAGCTTCTCACAATTTCCCGATACATAATTGTAGCTCTGGGCCTGATGGGGTTCCTAGCTCTGGGAAAGTTCACTATGGAGTCCATGAGACAGAATAATGACAATGGAATGTTGCAGGTAAAAAGGGGTTCATACCAAGCTTTATTCTCATGGCAAGAGGTTGAGTGCTAGACTTCTGTCAGCTTCTGTCTCTGCCCCTCGTCAGCCTCTGCTTCCCTCTCTCCTGATCTCTTGCTCTCTTCTCTTACCTCTGCTCTCCTGCTTCCCTCTGCTCTTAGCACCAGGTGGAACTCTTCCTAAAGCACCACTGGACTAACAGCTCATTGCCTACAGTATGCAAGCAGGCACCCCTGCCATAGGCTAAGTATTACCTCATTGCACATACATATGGATATTAGGTGAGGATCCTGGACATGGAACTTCCATTTTCCCTATAGTAATATTTTAAAGTTAAAATCATGACTCATATAAACAAAATGTGGATAACTAGGTTAAAGATGGTGGCATGAGAGGTGAGACAGAGACCTCCTCCTAAAACCACATATAATATGAAAATATAATTAATACAACTAATCCTGAGAGACCAACAGGAAAGAGGACTGCTCCAAACTATATACACCTGGAGAAAAGAATAAACCTCACGCAACAGGGTAACATACCAAAGCCATGGCCCGGTGGGACCCAAGCCCTTTCTCCACCCAGCTCACTGGCGGGAGGAAGAGAAATGGAGCAGGGAGGGACTGGAGGCCTGGGACTGCTGAATACCTAACTCCGGAGATCTGCTCTGGGAGCACAAACCTACATTTCATGGTGCTTTCATGGTACTCTCATGATTAGGGGGTTGGAAAGCTAAGACAGGCAGAATACCTGGAGAGACTGAGATTCCAGCCACTTGTGGAAAGCAGGGATTCACACCTGGCTGCTCTGGGACAAAAGAAAGGTAGGCAGTCTGAGAGACTTCCTAACAGCAAGAGGGCTGCTAAAGGGGCAAGGATTGCACAGAGCTTACTCCTCAGGAGAAAGGACAGGTAGACAAAATTGTCTGGGTGCACTCTGTCCATCAGGTTGGGAACTTTCACGATCTTCAGGCGCACCAGCTCCCTGGCTGGCTACACAGCTCCAAGGACCCCCTCCGTGATATGCAGCCTATTGTGCCTTCCTCCCGGCCATCCTGCACTTGGCTTGTAAACAGGCAAACCCTTCCCTGGCATCAGGCCAGCCAGAGGGAAGCTCCACATATGGAAGCTACAAACAGAGCAGAGAGGCTTGTACCTGTGTACTCGGCCCACTGGTTCTGGCAGTGGAGACAGGCATAGCAGCCGGGAAGCAGGAAACAGCTCTTTCCTCCCCCCAGGCACCAATACCACTCCCCTGAGACACCCAACATTGCTTCAGGGGCTGAGCAGCTCCAGAGAGTAGAGGTTGTGGGCACTAGAGGGCGCCATATACAAATATGAAACGCCAAAGGAACCTGGTTCAAAGTAAAATTATGAATACAACACCTGAGAGAGATTCAAATGAAATTGACATCATGAATCTTCCTTAAAGGGATTTCAAAGTAAAAATCATTAACATGCTCATGGAGGTACAGAAAAATACTCAAGAACTCAGGAATGAATTCTGGTCAGAGATCCAATCATTATAGAACACAGTATCATAAATGAAATATACAATGGAAAGTTTTAAAAGCAGATTAGATATGGTGGAGGAGATGGTAAATGAAATAGAAATTAGAGAATAGGAATACAAAGAAGCTGAGGCACAGAGATAAAAAAGGATCTCTAAGAATGAAAAAGTATTAAGAGAACTGTGTGACCAAAAAAACAGAACATTTTCATTATAGGGGTACCAGAAGAAGAAGAGAGAGAAAAAGGGATAGAAAGTGTCTTTGAGGAAGTAATTGCTGAAAACACCCCCAGTCTGGGGAAGGAGATAGTCTCTCAGGCCATGGAGGTGCATAGATCTCCCAACACAAGGGACCCAAGGAAGACAACACCAAGACATATAGTAATTAGAATGGCAAAGATCAAGGATAAGGACAGACTATTAAAAGCAGCCAGGGAAGAAATGAGATCATATACAAAGGAAAGCCCATCAGGCTGTCATCAAACTTCTCAACAGAAACCTCACAGGCCAGAGGGAGTGGCATGATGTATTTAATGCAATGAAGCAGAAGGGCCTAGAACCAAGAATACTTTATCCAGCAAGATTATCATTTAAATTTGAAGGAGGGATTAAACAATTTCCAGACAAGCAAAAGCTGAGAGAATTTAGCTCCCACAAACCATCTCTACAGTGTATTTTGGAGGGACTGCTATAGATGGAAGTGTTCCTAAGGTTTAATAGCTGTCATCAAAGGTAATAAAACCACAGCAAAGAAAGTAGAACAGTTAATTACTAAGCAAATGCAAAATTAAATCACCTATCCTCAAAGTCAATCAAGGGATAGACAAAGAGTACAGAATATGATACCTAATATATAAAGAATGGAGGAGGAAGAAAAAGGAGGAGAAAAAAAGAACCTTTAGACTCCATTTGTAATAGCATAGTAAGTGACTTGAGTTAGACTCTTAGATAGTAAGGAAGTTAATCTTGAAACTTTGGTAACCACGAATCTAAAGCCTGCAATGGCAATAAGTACATACCTATTGATAATCACCCTAAGTGTAAATGGTCTGAATGCACCAATCAAAAGACATCGAGTCACTGAACTGATAAAAAAAAGACACATCTATATGCTGCCTACAAGAGACTGACTTTATTCCCAAAGACATACACAGACTAAAAGTGAAGTGATGGGAAAAGATATTTCATGCAACTAATAAGGAGAAAAAAAGGTGTTGCAGTACTTGTATCAGACAAAATAGACTTCAAAACAAAGAAAGTCACGAGAGACAAAGTAGGACATTACATAATGATAAAGGGGTCAATCCAACAAGAAGATATAACCATTATAAATATCTATGCACCCAACACAGGAGCACCTACATATGTGAAACAAATACTAACAGAATTAAAAGGGGAAATGGAATGCAATGCATTCATTCTAGGAGACTTCAACACTCCACTCAGTATGAAGGACAGATCAACCAGACAGAAAATAAGTAAGGAGACAGAGGCACTGAACAACACATTAGAACAGATGGACCTAACAGACATCTACAGAACTCTACACCCAAAAGCAGCAGAATACACATTCTTCTCAAGTGCACATGGAACATTTTCAAGAATAGATCATATACTAGGCCACAAAAAGAGTCTCTGTAAATTCAAAAAGATCAAAATTGTACCAACCAGTTTCTCAGATCATAAAGGTATAAACTAGAAATAACTTATGCAAAGAAAATGAAAAAGCCCACAAACACATGGAGGCTTCACAACATGCTACTAAATAACCAATGGATCAATGACCAAATAAAAACAGAGATCAAGCAATATATGGAAATAAATGACAGCAATAATTCAACACTGCAAAATCTGTGGGATGCAGCGAAGGCCATGCTAAGAGGAAAGTATATTGCAATACAGGCCTACCTCAGGAAAGAAGAACAATCCCAAATGAACAGTCTGAACTCACAATTAACGAAACTAGAAAAAGAAGAACAAATGAGGCCCAAAGTCAGTAGAAGGAGGGACATAATAAAGATTAGAGCATAAATAAATAAAATCAAGAAGAATAAAACAATAGAAAGAATAAATGAAAGCAAGAGCTGGTTCTTTGAGAAAAAAACAAAATAGATAAACCCCTAACCAGACTTATCAAAAAAAAAAAGAGAGTCTACACACATAAACAGAATCAGAAATGAGAAAGGAAAAATCACTACAGACACCACAGAAATACAAAGAATTATTAGAGAATACTATGAAAAATTATATGCTAACAAACTGGATAACCTAGAAGAAATGGACAACTTTCTAGAAAAATATGACCTCCAAGGCTGACCCAGAAAGAAACAGAAAATCTGAACAGACCAATTGCCAGCAATGAAATTAAATTGGTAATCAAAAAACTACCTAAGAACAAAATCCCTGGACCAGATGGCCTCACCATTGAATTTTATCAAACATTAAGTGAAGACCTAATACCCATCCTCCTTAAAGTTTTCCAAAAAGTAGAAGAGGGAATATTTCCAAACTCATTCTATGAGGCCAGCATCACTCTAATATGAAAACCAGGCAAAGACACCGCAAAAAAAGAAAATTACAGACCAATATTGCTGATGAACATAAATGCAAAAATACTCAACAAAATATAACAAACTGAATTCAAAAATACATCAAAAAGATCATCCACCATGATCAAGTAGGATTTATTCCAGAGATGCAAGGATGGCACAACATTCAAAAATCCATCAGCATCATCCACCACATCAACAAAAAGAAGGACAAAAACCACATGATCATCTCCATAGATGCCAAAAAAGCATTTGACAAAATTCAACATCCATTCATGATAAACCCTCTCAACAAAATGGGTGTAGAGGGCAAGTACCTCAACATAATAAAGGCCATATATGACAGACCCACAGCCGACATTATACATAACAGCGAGAAGCTGAAAGCTTTTCCTTTAAGATCGAGAACAAGACAAGGATGCCCAATCTCCCCACTTCTATTCAATATAGTACTGGAGGTCCTAGCCACGGCAATCAGACAACACAAAAAATAAAAGGCATCCAGATTGGCAAGGAGGAAGTTAAACTGTCCCTGTTTGCAGATGACATGATATTGTACATAAGAAACCCTAAAGATTCATTCCAAAACTACTAGATCTAATATCTGAATTCAGCAAATTTTCAGGATACAAAATTAATACGTAGAGATTTGTGGTATTTCTATATACTAACAATGAACTAGCAGAAAGAGAAATCAGGAAAACAATTCCATTCACAGTTGTATCAAAAAGAATAAAATACCTTGGAATAAACCCAACCAAGGAAGTGAAAGACCTATACTCTGAAAACTACAAGACACTCATGAGAGAAATTAAAGAAGATACCAATAAATTGAAACACATCTTGTGCTCATGGATAGGAAGAATTAATATTGCCAAAATGGCCATACTGCCTAAAGCAATCTACAGGTTCAGTGCAATTCCTATCAAAATACCTACAGCATTCTTCAATGAACTAGGGCAAATAGTTCTATAACTCATATGGAACCACAAAAGACCCTGAATAGCCAAAGCAATCATTAGAAGGAAGAATAAAGTGGGGGGATTATGCTCCTCAACCTCAAGCTCTACTACAAAGCCACAGTAATCAAGACAATTTGGTACTGGCACAACAACAGACCCATAGACCCACCAATGGAACAGACTCGAGAGCCCTGATATAAACCCAACCATATATGGTCAATTAATATATGATAAAGGAGCCATGGACATACAATGGGGAAATGACAGCCTCTTCAACAGCTGGTGTTGGCAAAACTGGACAGCTACATGCAAGAGAATGAAACTGGATTACGGTTTAACCCCATACACAAAAGTAAATTCGAAATGGATCAAAGACCTGAATGTAAGTCATAAAATCATAAAACTCTTAGAAGACAACATAGGCAAAAATCTCCTGAATATAAGCATAAGCAGCTTCTTCCTGAATGCATCTCCTCAAGCAAGGGAAACAAAAGCAAAAATGAACACATGGGACTACATCAAACTAAAAAGTTTCTGTATGGCAAAGGACACCATCAACAGAACAAAAGGCACCCTACAGTATGGAAAAATATATTTGTAAATGACATATCTGACAAGGGGTTAACATCCAAAATATATAAAGAACTTACATGCCTCAACACCCAAAAAGCAAATAACCCTATTAAAAAATGGGCAGAGGATATGAAGAGACAGTTCTCCAAAGCAGAAATTCTGATGGCCAACAGACACATGAAAAGATGTTCCACATCACTAATCATCAGGGAGATACAAATTAAAACCACAAGGAGATATCACCTCACACCAGTAAGCATGGCCAGCATCAAAAAGACTAAGAACAACAAATGCTGGCGAGGATGCGGAGAAAGGGGAACCTTCCTACACTGCTGGTGGGAATGTAAGCTAGTTCAACCATTGTGGAAAGCAATATGGAGGTTCCTCAAAAAACTAAAAATAGAAATACCATTTGACCTGGGAATCCCAGTCCTTGGAATTTACCCAAAGAATACATCTTTTCAGATTCAAAAAGACATGTGTACCCCTATGTTTATCGCAGCACTATTTATAATAGTCAAGATATGGAAGCAACCTAAGTGTCCATCAGTAGATGAATGGATAAAGAAGATGGGGTACATGTACACAGTGGAATACTATTCAGCCATAAGAAAGAGACAAATCCTACCATTTGCAACAACATGGATGGAGCTGGACGATATTATGCTCAGTGAAATAAGCCAGGCGGAGAAAGACAAGTGCCAAGTGATTTCCCTCATTTGTGGAGTATAACAATGAAGCAAAACTGAAGGAACAAAATAGCCGCAGATTCAGAGACTCCAAGAAGGAACTAGTGGTTACCAAAGGGGAGGAGTGTGGGAGGGTGGGTGGGGAGGGTGGAGAGGGGGACTGAGGAGTTTTATGTTTAGTACACATGGTGTGGGGGTCATGGGGAAAACAGTGTAGCACAGAGAATGCAAACAGTGAATCTGCTGCATCTTTCTACACTGATGGACAGTGACTGCATTGGGGTGTGGGTGGGGACTTTCTAATATGAGTAAATGTTGTAACCACACACAAAAAAATACAAAACAACAACAACAAAAACATAAAATGTGTCCATGTCGACAATTTGATTTAACTCATTAGTGAGTGAAAGAACCACTAAAATATGACAACCAGTTGAAGGGAGAAGTCAACACATATATAGGCTATCAGGGACTGAAATACATTTACAAATATCTGCAAAACTGGTCAATAACCGTTGGCTTATAACCAGCTGCATCTTCACAAAACACACTTCATTTGCATTTCTCAGGACAAAACATTTGCTTTACTATCAGTTTTCTAGGACTTACCGAGTTGTAAATAGCTCAGAGACAATGACACGCACAGGCCCCATGAGAATCAGATAACCTGGCAGGTTGCACTAGAGAGAACACCCCACAGGGATCTTCTGGTGGTTGGTTTTTTTCTCACTTCAGTCTTTCACAAATTTTCCTGACATAAATAAGGAAATATTATCAGAAGTCATTTATTTTAAAACAGCAGAGTTCTCGGCACATAATGGCCACACAGTATCTGGAAATACCCTTCCCTGTCTTCAGTCTGAAAAACATCATAGGGAGAGATTTCCTTGGAGGCAAATGCTGTTAGAGAAGAGTGTAACAGGCTCCAGGGATCTGAGGTGAGCATGTTCGTATTTGACTGGGACAGTATTCTTGGCATAAGGCTCAGGGCACCTCAAATACTACCTCTTTCCCTGGCAGCATTTATCCCAGAGAAAATCAAATAGCCACAATATCCATGCCACAGGTCTCTGTCACTTTATAGTACATACACTATAGTCATTGCTGTAGCTCATCTTTTACAGCTCCGTGAGATGGAGTCTCCAGTGTTGTAATCATCCCCATTTTATGGAAGAGGAAAGAGAGAGGTTCAGAGAGATTAAGTAACTTGACTAAAGTCACATGGCTAGTAAGTGGCAGAGCCAGTGTTGTGCAGAATCCTATGTTTCAGAAGACTGAGAAGAGATTTATATTCAAGACCCTCCTCCCTCCTCAAGGCTTGAGTTTATTGCTTTCTCTCTGTGCTTCTAGAAGTCTGTTAATCCAAATCAGTTTTTCTTGAATAGACAGGTTTAAGCAAGTAATAAGTTTTAAATTGCAGATTATTAATCTATTAATAGTGACTCCATTGACCTGTGAAATAACTGTCTATATAATGTAAGTTTTACAGCTTCCTCTCCAAACAAAACCCACAGGCATCCCCTGGATGCTGGGTACCCCAGGGTTCAGTGCCCCCAGAATATACACCGTGGGGTGGCTGTTTGCTGAGTGCTGGAGGAACACAGATCCTGCCCTTCACGCAGATGGCATCGCAGGCATAGGGCAAAGCAGGGAGAGCTGCCCACCGCAACTGCAGCTCCCTCACCACAAGCACCTGCACTCTCTCATCCAGAATCTGAGTCCTCCTCTTCCAGAGCCCCGGCTGTGACCTTCCCTCCACCTGTTAGAGCAGAGCACCTCAGACTCAGAAAAACTCCCAACCGGGGAACCTCCTAACCAGGCTTCTGCTTCACCTCTTGCTTCCTTCAGTCACAGCCCGTTAATGTGAGTCAGATCATGCCACTTCTCTGCTCAGAAAAATCCAGGGCATCGTGCTGCAGATGAATTTCCTGGAACAGACTGTGCAAGGCAAATTCACTGTGCAAGGTGTGTATTGAGAGGTACTTACTTTCGGGATTGACATCTCTGGGGAAGAAAGGAAGTAAAGCTGAAACACAGGTTCAACCATTGTCCCCTCCAGCCATGCCCATGAGGATTCTGGAAACTCCTTTCAGGAATACACCCACATTTCTGTATCATTCCCATCATGTCCACCCCTCCATCATAGGAAAGAAGGATGCAGATACTAGGGGCTTCCCTCTGCTCACCCCTTCCTTTTTATTACCCCAGGGCTACACCGTATGACAGACAGGACAATGTGGCTGTTGTCTAATTCTAACTTCATGTCTCCATGTCAATTAAACGTTTCCACATTCCTATCCCACAGCTCGAGGACAATATTAGTTCAATGTATTAAGAGGAAAGTAATTAAATATTTGTTCTGGGGTAATTGTATATAAGTCGCATGACAATTGAGCTGGTGATGTAATTAGTGAATCTTAATTGGAGGACCTTATACAATCAATGTTTAATTTACTAACAACTGTTTTGGCTTAAAAGCAAATTAAACGCTTGTCATTGGCCTTCCACACCCGTTATGTGCAGAGCCAGCCGATGTCCTGGCTGGCTGCCATGAAAATATCTCTGGTGCCAGCTGTCTATGTGATCTCCGAGAAGTCTTGTACTCCCTCTGAAACTCAGTTGTATTATCTGCAAAATGGGAGCATTGGAAAGAATAGTACTTACAACTAAATGTATTGAACATCTATTATGATTTGGCTACTGTTCTAAGTACATGTGCATGAGTAACTCATGATATGTGGGTAACTCACTGATCCCAACAGCAACCCTATAATAGCGTGTTGTTATTGGAAACACAGAGTAACTTGTCCATGGAGTGGGGGAGAAGGAATTTGGTTCCAGAGCCCATCCTGTTGTTGTTGGACAGCTGTGTCTGGGGAGGTCTCTCCCTGTGCACCAGGTGAAACTTCAACCTGGACGAGGGAGGGTCTTGACTCTGAACGAGAAAGAATTCTCAAGCAGGTCGGAAGACTGTAGGTAAAGAAGGAATTCATTAGATCGAGTAGTACTGAATGGCAACAGACTTGGAGGCAGCTGAGAGCAGAAAAGTGCCGAGGGAGAGAGATCTTGCTGAACTTTGTGGCATAGGGAAGTGCCCCTCACCAGCTCCTGAAGCCAGGGTCACCTGGCATCTGTGTCCACTTGGATCTGCAGGGCATGGGGGCTAGCTCCTATCCCCCAGGATTTGAGAAGCCACAGAACATGTGGTGGAGTGAGATTATATTCTGAAAACATCCCAAAGATGGGAGATTTTCAGGCAGGCTCCTGCAGCTGCAGTTCTGTCTGGGTCCCCCAGGCTACAGGAACTCAGGCCCAAATCTGAGCTCTCAGCACCCCTCCATACTTACCAAGAGTAAAACGGAGACTAAGTAGAGACTTGGAAATAGAATGAAATTGCAAAGAAACAAAGACACCACTGGAAAGGTGCAGAGAGACAAAACGCAGTTAAGTTGAGCAGTGAGAAAGCTTTATTTAAAGTTATGCACTTGAAGAATGAAAGAGTGCAGGCAACCTCAGAAAGGAGGCCCGCTGAAAGGCTGGGGCCCTCTTTTAGCATTTTTCAGGAATGTGACAAAGGGCCAGGGGGTATGGACTTGTCAAGTGGTCTCAAGATGCTTATCTCTGGTGAGAGACACCATGTCTCCTCTCCTCTGTTATCAGTCCTCCAGCTAATTCTGCAAAATAAACTTAACACAAGAAATGTATTGAACCAGTTACTCTCCAGGATAGTGGCTTCTCTCTGGGAATATATCAGTTCAGACTGTTTACCTTGTTTTAAGGTGGGTTGACTTACTGTCTGTTTACCAAAGAATATGTTAGGAATCTTACCTCCTAACTTCCTGGCTTTTACAATAGAATTTTAGCCTTCAGATGGAATCCCTCTTTTTCTTACTATACTGTTTATATCTCAGCTTGTTTGGAAAATTAATCATGATGCTTGTCTCAGGTCCCTGCCCTTTATCACTGTCATCAAGTAAAGCCTACTGTCTCCCATCATAGTTTTCAGCTTCTCTTCTAATTCAAAGGGTCTCCATGCCTCAGTTCTCCAAACACCCAAATCCTTTCATTTCACTGTCATTATTTATGGCTCCCTGGCACAGGGCCTTTTATATAGCTTAAGTCTTAGCTTTGACCCTTTCTGATTTGTTACCACCATCAGCGTGAAAGGAGTTCCATCTAAAATGAACCAGAGGATATGAAATGGAGATTCTCACATATGTGAGAAGAGCAGACTCAAGAACTGAGAGGCCGATCTGCTGGAAACGCCTGAATGACAGAGCACTGAGACTTATCTCCGGACCAATGAATGTCTGCCAAGAATCTCTCCCCATCCTCAAACCAATGAATTTACTACTTAGACACTGGTTGGATTTTCCCCTCTTTGCATTCCTTGTCCATAAATGCAGCCCACCCCAAACCCTCAATGGACTCTCCTGTAGCTTGCTACAATATTTCCTGAATTGCAATTCCTCTGCTGTTCCTGAATAAACTCAGTTTCTGGTAATTTGAGTTTACCACAGTTTCTTCTTTAATTGGTTGGACACTAGTCCTATCCTGCCCCACCAGCTCCCATAGCCTCTCTGTATCTGTCAGGATGGGCTAGATGATGCTGTGGTACCAGCCCCAAAATCAAAACGCCTTACAACAACAGAGATTCATGTCTCACTCATGATCCATGTCCCGTGTGGGAATTGTAAACAAAGGTTTTCCCTATTTTTGAACTTCCAACTTGCCTCTTGTGGCTCTGCTCCATGCCATCTTTGCTCTAGGCCCTAGGCTGTCAAGGGACTTGTAAATAGAAGAAAGAAATGGCAGATGGAGAGCTGGTTCTTAAAGCTTCTGCTTAGAAATAACACGTGAGACCCTAGCTCACATTTTATGGCTAAAGCAGGTCGTGTGGCAACCCGTGTTCAATAGAGTGGGGATTTCTGTTCTTCTGTAGGGAGGGTAACCCAAGACTACATACCAAGTCTGTCACTCGGGGCTGGGGGGGATATAATTTTCCCATTGGGAAAAGCAGCTAATGTTTTGAACACTATCAGGCCCTACCACACACCCTCCACTTTGCATCCTTCCTGCCGTGAGCTGTCATCATCACCCTGAGCGCTACCCCTGGGCATGAAATTGCACCCTTCTTATTGGAATGCTCCTTGAAAAGGCTCTAGGAACACCTGAGGTCCAGATAACAGAGCAAAATATTTCTTTACAATCCCCACCATCTCGCTCCATGACATCCATGTTCTTCCCTCCTGCATCCTCCCTGCCCCCAAATTCCTGGCTCCATTCTGCCCTGGACCCTGCATAATTAAGACTGCAAAAATCCATCAGTTGTGTCTTCATCTTGTAAAGGCTATAGTCCCCCTTGGGAGTGGACTCTGGGCTCCCCGAGATTTCAGAGAGGAGCATCTGTCAGATGAGGAACCGCTCTTGAGGATAATGGTGATATCCCACAGCATAATGAGCTAATATGGGGCATCCCCTCCACCTCCTTTCCTGCCAACCCGAGGGAGGGGTGCTAAGAAGTTTTACTGTAGACATCTTTGCCACAAACATTTTTGCCATACAACTAATTGGCCATGTTTTAGTTTTTTACAACAAAATTGCTTTATGACTGGTTGACAGTGTGGTTTGACTGTTTGGTTTCATTTCTCCCTTGATGTTAACACTCCCATGTGTGTATTATCTACGTCTCAGTCCTCGTAACGGTCTGTGTATGGTGCCACAGAGTTTTGAACCCACATTGCCCATGGAACTTTGGAACATCTGTCAACAGACATGTGGCAGTATGCCAAGAACAAACAGTGCAGGAGGCTCTCACAACATGATGCAAAGCCCAGTTACAAATCTGCATCCCAGTCCTTGGGAAAACAGATTTCTCTTAATAAAGGAAGAAATTTTAGCAAAACAAGAAAAAGTGCAAGGCTGAATGAAGAGACACATCAACAAGCAGAAAACAAACAAAAATGTAAAACGTGTGATACAATGAATTTGGAAGACTTGGAGACAAGTGCTTAGGTACCATTCACAAAATAAAATCAGCTATTTGTGCAGTATTGCCCTGAATCTACACACATTTTTAATGTATTCAGATATTTTGTATTTTGCAATGAAGTCTTTTGATTTTGTGTCTTGCCAATGGGCTTCAGCCCTGGGCAAGTTCACTATGGATTCAGTGAGACCGAGAAATGACAATGGAATGTTCTTGGAGTGAAAGGGTTTATACCCAACTTGATTTCCACGGTGGCAGGTCAATCACTAGAATCCCATCCACTCAGAGTGAGTCTGCATGCAGCAAGCTGGTCTCGCCTCTGGGCCTCTCTGCCCCCGCAGCTGTCCTCTGGGCCTCTCTGTCCTTGGCACTGCCACCACTCCAGTCTCTGCTGTCCTGCAGCCACATGGCCATGTGGCCCAGAGCACTGAGCGGAGCTCTTTATATAGAGTTAATAGCAACGTATTACCCACACGTATGTAGTGGGCAAGCTGACCAGGGCCAGGTGAGAATCCTGGCCACAGGAACCTTCACTTTATCCACATTTTGTTATGTCCTTTTCAATGAATGTCTCTCTTTTATTTTTTGTGATTTTATCTTTTATGGCAATCAGTTATGCTATGAAAATGTTTGTGGCCAAAATACTGGACACAAAAGCGAGGATGGGAGGGAGTAAAGTATAAAGAGGTTAAGGGGTCAGAAACCCATACCAGGCCCTGCTGTCCTTTCAACCTTAACCCCAGTCAGGAATCACTGTATTCCACCTCTCCTCTTAGCTTCTCTCTCTTCCATCAACACGGTCTTCTTACCTATTCCCCTTGATCTCCATCTTGACCTCCTTATGATCACCTCTCATCTCCAGTTCCCTGTGTTCCATTCTCCATAATACCCTTCAAAAATCTCCATTTTTTTCCACCTGCATCCCTTTCCCTATCTTTACTGGGAGGAATGGGAGGCCGAATGGCTCCACTTCTTGTCCCAGAGGACTGCAGTTCTCGCCCCAGCTTAGCCACTAAGTAGCAGCATGATGCTGACAGTCACCAGGGGCAGTCTTGGAGTTTGTCTCCCCCTGCTTTATCCCAGCATCCAGCCTGGCACATAGTAGGTACTCAATCATTATTTCTAGAAAAAAATATCTGAATGAATGGATGGATAGTTTCCACTAAAAGCCTCTCTGAGGACTCTCTCAACTCTGAGATTCCATGATTCTATACGATTCTATAAAATTCCCACTTCCAGTCTGCTTTTTGGGGCTGACAGGGCAGAGATACTGTCTCAAACAGCAGCAAATATGCAAGTGATTTTATACCTAATTGACAAACTAAATGTAGATAAATCACTAGGACCAGATGGCACTCACTGGAGAGTAGTGAGGGAACTCAAGGGTGAAATTGGGGAATTGTTGGCCAAAATGTGTAAGTGCTCATTACAAAGGGATGTAGTGCCAGAGAGCTGGAGAAGGTAGCTGCACCACCACAGAGGACCCTGGGAAATGCAGGACAATGAGACTGGCTGTGAAACAAGGCAGGTTATCCAAATTCAGAATAAAGAGTAGCATCATTAGCAAAAGCTATGTGCCAGGGAGGAAGGCTACTTAGTTCTATAATGGGAAATCATTGCTGGCTAAATCTTCTAGAATTATGTGTGGAGATACATAAGGAGAGTGGTATAGGGAAGTCAGAGGAGGAAATGAATCTAGGTGGTCAGGATTATATGTTAAAATCCATTCAAACTGAAAACCTGAATCATCCAAGATCAGCTGTCTTAGGAGAAATTCTGATTTTAGAAAACTGTATGGGACTACTAATAAGTTATAATCGTAAAGTTTGTTTTAACTTCTCAAAAAGACTCTTTAGAAGTTGATCTTACAACAACCTTGTGAAATTGGTAGAACATTTTTTATTAGCTGTCATCTGAGAAGTGACAAAGAGAAAATAAATGACTTGCACACATCACATTGTCAACAGGTAGAAGGTCGTAAAACCAGAATACTGGTTTCCTAACTCCCAATTTTATACTTCCTTTTAGGCAACACATTTCGGAGTCTGACACCCACAGATCATTTTATTAACATGTTTAGGTATCGCAAGAAAGCAGATGCATCAGTTATCCATTGCTTAATCTATGGAACAACTTCAAAAACTTAGTGGCATATAAAAATAATTATGTAATAAATAGGGTCAGCTGTGGATGGGCTGCTTCGTTCGTATGTCTGGGAGTCAGGAGGGGTCGACTCATCTTGGCTAGGCTCAGCTGATTCGGTTCTGCTCTGCTCTGTGTCTCTCATCCTTCTCTTAGAGCCAGCAGGCTTGCCTGGGCATGTCCTCAAAGAACACTGTAGAAATACACAAAACGTCTGGGCTTTAGGCTTGGAGCTGGCACACTGCCTCATTCCCTTGGCCAAAGAAGGCTACACGGACAATCCCAGACTGGAGGAGTGGATCAGGTTATCCTGCCCATGGATACTGCAACATTACACAGTTGCAAAGGATGAAAGCTCAGGGCTATTATCACACAATCAACCACAGGAGGCAATTCCAGGGTCATCTGAGGTCATAAATGACTCTGCCAGTGAGAGTTAAATTCTAAGCAGAGAAGAGTTCTCTGCAGGAGGAGTATGACTATCTGAATGGCTAGAAAAGGGACAGAAAACTTGAGTGTGGGTGTGTCTGTCAGGACTAGGTTCAGCTAAAAGTAATCCAACAACCCTAAAAGACTGGCTTAAACAAGATGGAATCTTCGTTGTGTCTCATGTCAGCATGGAGGCGGGCATCCCATAGCTTGTATGCTGCCTCTACTTCATGAAGACTTGAGGACCCTTCAGCTCTCTGCCCCACCATCCCTAGGGTGAGGAATACTGATACAAAAATACATCTCTATGAACTTACTTGCACATTTGAAATAGCCATAGCCACAAGAAAATTACTCCTTCTTGTTGCCACCTTTCAAACCCCACAAGTGCATTTAGTGTGTGTGTATGTGGGAAGGGCAGTGGCCAGTGGAGGGACTAATTTGCATCCAAAATCCTAGCTGCAAGGGAACCTGGAAAAAAGTGGTTTTAAGCTTTTTAGGCTCTGCAGTAAAGGAAAATATTACAAGTTAGGAATTAATGCTGGGGGCCAATTATCTGTATATGCATCATTCCTCATAAAAAAGAGGAGACATCCCGGACTCTCTTGTCCCCTCCTGGCGTGAGCCAGGAGCTCTTTCTTCTCACTTTATTTCTAAATAAAAGCCTGTACCTTGCTCTCCTAAAAAAAAAAAAGAGGGGACATCCCAAAAGGAAGAAAAGGTATTTTGAAAGGATGGGGTTTCAAAAGGTTACAAACATTCTATATCATAGTAATATAGACTGAATGTCTGTGTCCCCAAAATCTCATGTGTTGAAACCTAACTCCTCCGCCTGATGGTATTTGGCGGTAGGGCATTTGGGAGATGATTAGGGAATGAGGGTGGAGCCCTCATGAATGGGGTTAGTGCCCTTATAAAAACAACCCCCGAGAGCTCTTTCACCCCTTCCACCATAGGAGCTTACAGTGAAAAGAGGGCCATCTATGACCGAGGCCATTTAAGAACCAGGCAGCAAGTCTCACCAGATACTGAATTTGCTGGCACCTTGATCTTGGTCTTTCTTCACAGCCTCCAGAACTGTGAGAAATAAATGTCTGTTGTTTATAAGCCCCGCCCAGTCCATGGTATATTGTTACAGCAGCCCTGAGGGACTGAGACAGGTAGGTTTGAAGAGTCATGACCCCTTGGCAAGACTGTAAAGTGCCAAGGGCTCAAGAAGCTGCTGCTTTCTCTGCCCGTCTCCTCTCCCAACCCCCTTATCGGAAACACTGACATGAGACCTTCTCCCATTGAGAAGTGGGGAAGAGGGAGGGTGTGGACTTCACCTATCATTCACTCCCTCCTGGGGAGCCAGAGACAGAGCCCAGAGGACTAAGGAGATGGGAGAACAAGTTGCAGTGAGTCACTGTTATCCTCCCTGACCCACCCACGTGGGCTCCCGGCACTTCAGAGAGGAGCAAATAAATACAGAGACACATACATTATTAAGTGTAATTACATTGTTACTTATGGGTTCAGTTAAATACTGTGGACATTTTTATAACGTAATTTGAGGTGTGACGCGTGCAACAACGGCATTAACCTTTAATCATAATTCTTTCCCTTCGAAGTGTGGTAATGACCCTATTAATTAGTAATTAAATGATTAAATAGGAATAGAAGTCATTAGATCATGATTCCTCTCACTTGGTCTTCTCCCTACATATAAATGTGCCCTTTTGACTTTCCTCCCCAAATAAAACACATCTCAGGGTGTGGGTGGGTGTGTTAGGGGGAGATGTTGAATTTTCTGCAGCCTCTTCTCCCCAGAGGCACAGGGTAGAAAAATGGATAGGATGAGCATTGTGTAATTAGGGATATGCAGTGTTTAATCTCAGGATGTTTATTTGCTCCTTTGCTTATTGATAATTGTCCATTCTGGGTACCAGGTTTGGGGACACAGTGATGTGATATATGCAGTCCTGAGCGGCACCAGGCCTTGCTGAAATCAGCTCAGCCCCGTCCGTTCCTTTCATTCATTGTCTGCTCCCAACTCCCAAAGCCATCCCTGAATCTCAATGAGCCTTTAGAGAATCCATTTGCCATGCATCCTCTGGGATGTCTGAGGCACACATGCTGTGTGTTTCCACACCATCCAATCATCCATCCACTTGCTCTGGTGGCTCGATCCTGATTCCACCATCAGTAATCATGGGAGGAATCATGGGAGACACTGGGGACGGTGAAGACAAAGATCGCTGCTCTTGGGAAAATGTGTTAAATTCAGTCTTAAACTCTGTTGCAATAACAGATTAATAATAACTACAATAGAGTGAAGACCTGGTCTAGGGGAAACTCAGAGAAGGGGCACCTGGCAGCCTATGGTATCACAGAGGGCTTCCTGGAGAAGGTGACACCCAAGCCGAGTCTTTTAGGAAAAGTGAAGCGAACAAGTGAAGAAACAGGAAGGCACAGATATTCCAAGCATGGGCTATATCATGATCAAGGGTGCAGAGGTGTGAAACAGCCCCTGGTTGCCCCTCTATGCTTTAATCCAGTAGAATACCCCATATACTACCATACACCGTATAGCTCACTCATATTCATGGAGATCATCCCAGACTCTGCTTGCACCTGTATTCATGAAAATCGTTCCAGATTCTGCGACCCCACACCCCACCCCAGTTCCTCACTCTTGGGTCTGGCTCTTATTTAGCATCTCACTCTGGCCCCTGTGGACTCAGTGTACCAGGCTCTCTGGTCCAGGAACTAGACCAAGTTACCTTCAGCAATTCCCAGCAGGGTTCCCTGTATCAGCTTACTGCCCTTGGCTTCTTTTTTCAGCACACATTCTCCATCTCCTCTCCCCGTGAGCTCCTTTGCTCACTTGAGCCCACCAGCTAGCCCAGCCAGCACTATCCAATTTAAGGAGACAATCAGGACTACACCACCGTGTGTCTAGCAGTGCGCTAAGCCCGCCCAGCTGCCCTCACCCCCACCCTGCACCTAGCATGAATCTTGGGCCCAAACATCTCTGACACATACTTTCCTTTCACTCCTTCAGGACTGAACAGACGTACGGAGTGGTGCTGGTTTTAGTTAAAATACAAATGCGGCTGCTTTAACTGAGAGACTGAATAATGGCTTAAGTAGCATAGACATTTATTTTCCTTTCACGTGGAAGTCTCATTGAGTGGTCTCGTCCTGGCAGGGTGGCTCCATAATCATTAGGAACCCAGACTCCTTTTATCTTCTTGCTCTGCCAGGCTCAACATGCAACTCCCATCTCATAGCCCAAGATGGCTGCCCCGGCTCCTTCCTTCCCAGGGAATGCTGGGTGATTCCTTTTAAGGACGTAATTTGTAATTTGGTCACATTGTTTCTGTTCACAGACATCAATACTTACTCATAAATTGCATGGGAGGCTGAGGAATGTTTTCTGGTGACTGTATGTGCTCTACTACACATTTTATGTAAGAAGGGAAGAATGGGTTTTGGGAGACAAGTAATAAACACCCCATAATTAAAAAATCTGCAACTGTGGGGCTCCCCAGATTTATCAGGATGCCAGGAGGTCTGATAATCTTCTGCCTGTAGCCTCTCAGCCTCTCCTCCCCCATTCAGTAGTTCATTCATTGAAAATGTATTGAACACCTAGTAAGTGGTGGGCCCTGGGGCTTGAAAAATGATTGACTCATTCTTAAAGGAGAGACAAGCTATGGACATAACTAATTATAATACTTGCTTGAAAATGAGAAGCTTCATAAAAAGGGCACAGATAAAAAGCTTCAGAAATTCAGAACACGGAGGGTTCTTTCTGGAAGGATGGGGGAGATTTCATGGAAGAGGTGGTTTGCGCTAAGCCTTTGAAGTTGTGTAGTAGGATTTGCAGACTCATCCCCCGGGGTGGACAACACTTGACTTTTCTTGGAGATCGTTTAGGAAGGATTCAAGGTAAGTTCAAGCCTTACCTGTCACTGAGAAACCAGGCACAGCAGACGGGGGCAGTTCCCCACCTGGCTCTGGTGTCCAGGGCAAAACTGTCCCCTACTGAAGGAGTTTGGGAGAATCACAGAGCTCAGGCTACATTCTGTGCCTAAGGGGATTTAGGCATGGCCCTGGCCTCTTTGGGGATTTGAACGGCAGCTGGCAATTGTATGCATCAACAATTGCTAGCTATTATTATTCATGATTATTGTTGAGAAGAAAATAATAACAAAGAACCATTCTAAGTGTTTAGAAAGGGAAGTAGCTATCCAGGAAGAGAAAAAAACTGGATTGATGGGATTAGGGGGATGGAATTTCAAATGATCCTTAAAGGACAGGTAGCATTTTGAAGGGTGCAGAGGAGTTGATGAGGCATTCCAGAGAAAAGGCTGGTGGGCAGGAAGGTATATTGTAGCTCCAGAAGACAATGCTGGATTCCCCAAAAGCAGACTGAGGAAGGATTTGTAGTTTACATGAGAAGTGACCTCAGAGCAAGAGCAGGGGATCAGGGCAGTGAGTAGGGAGGGAGGAAGAACCAGCTAAGGTTGTGCCCACCCAAGAGGCCTCATGCAGGGTACCTCAGACCTGTACAGTGGATGACAAAAGGGGGAGGCCTTTGACTCCCACCCCCACCAGTCAAGGATGTTAACTCCCCTTGCTGAACTGCCAGGCATTCCTGGGAGAGTGCTCAGTGGGTCCCTGCAGGTGCCCCACACCTTGGCTTCAGAAAGTCCCAGGGCAGGAATCCAAGGTGTGCAGAGCAGGCAAAAGTGAGGTGCTGCCGGAGAATACACGTACAGAGCTGCTCTAAGCCTGTGGGCGACCAGGTCCACGCCTGGGGCTGGAGGGAGAAGGGGGCCAGCAGGAGGGTAAGTGGTGCCTGAGAGATGTCTGATATAAGAAGTTGCAGAGATTCTGCTGAAGTATGGGCATCTCAAGTGTGCATAGACCCAGGAAGGTAATCAGCTTGTGCAGATAGTGGGAGCAGGAAAAGAGAGGGAGAGAGGGGAGAGGAGACAGAAGAAGGGAGGGGAAGGGGAGTGGAGGCGATGTACATGTGATGTGCAGTAAATTAGCTCCAATGAGAAGACTGCAGTGTGTGGCCGTAAGTAGGGGAAGAGAAAAATGCTGGGGGGCTGTACCCCTTCTATACCCAGAGAGCAGCAGAGCCCCAGGTGGGGCAGAGGAGGCAGGACTGGAGGTACAAGTCAGTGTGAGGACTGGGAGGTGGATGAATGTGTAGGGTTTCCTGACGCGAGGACAGGTAGTTCCCATTCCGGGGCTCAGCTTCCTCATGAAGAGTGGTCAGACCCATGCTCCTAACTCTCATTCGTAACTTCAGAACTACTGATATAAATTCTTTGGAGTTGCTGGAGCCAATCCAATCAGGAGGTGTGAGCCTTGGACAGCATCCAGGAGGTCGTAAGTCTTGAGTAGATCGTTATATGAAATTACATCAAAATGATGTGCAAGATGGTGGGGGAGGGTCCATTTGGTGGAAATAATATTCCATACAAAAGCTTAGAAGGTGGAGAAGGAAGAGGATGACATGTTAGTAAGAGCTAACAGTGGCTGTATATTCCCTGTGATCCAGGCACCGTTCTAAGCCATTCATGTGAGTTAAATGACTTAATATTTGCAGCAATCTCATGAAGAAGATGCAACTGGGAGAAGGTGTGCCTGCGGGGAGGGCAGCAGGGAAGAGTGAAAGAATTGGATGTTGTCCTGATTTGGAACACCAGATACCAGGTGATGGACAAGTCATCTCTTACCTCTGTGTCAATTTCCTACTGTGCAAAATACAGATGGGGCACTAACTGGGCTGATGAGTAATCCTATTCAGAAAAACTGTTGGAGGAGGTGATCAAGAGGCTGTGACTACCAGCTGATCCTGGAGCTGGACCTGGGCAATCGGAGGCTCACCACCCCTCCCCTGCCCTTGGAATGTCCATTCTGCCCACCTTTCCCACAGTGGGAGCCAGTTTCAAGGATGCAGCCTTGAGAGAGCCTTGCTGAGACCTTCTGGGTGGTGTAAATGACTGAACCCAGTTAAGGCCTCTACATAAACTTTTAAGATTTGGTGTGTGGGTGCAGAGATCTACTTGTCTTGCCAAGACAAGCCTCACGGGTAAGTTCCCTTGCTTATCAAACCTGCTAACCTACCAGTCTGGAGTGGCCTGCCTCTTTCTTTGGTCTATCCCTGTCCTCTGTGTAAGGGGATAAGTTTGAGAACCAACAAAAACATTTTCCAGAGTTTCCAGCCTATAGTAGGTGCCTAGTTAGTGGTTCTGAGGGATAGATAGACTTTGGATATGAATATTGAAAGCACCAGGGTTTTTCCATATTTGATGGGGAGGAAGAGGAAGAAATGCTTGAAATCAGCACCATCCTGGAGTCCAAAATATGGGGTTTGCCCATAGTATTTTATTTACTCAAACAAGTACCGGTGGGGGGCCATGCTGTTCTACATGCATGCAACCTTGAGCCAGACAAGTCCCTGACCTTCCAGAAATCAGTCCTGGTAGGAGGTGTCATTTATCAAATCGCCCCATATATAAGCAAGTAATGGCAAACTAATGAGAGCTATGAGGGTACAGTGCGGGAGCCATGGAAGGGACCTGGAGGGACCTGGTCTGGTGTGACAAGGGGGCTGTCCAGAGGAAGTGACATGGGGGCTTAGACCTGCAGGGTGAGTTGAAGATACCAGGTGAATGGCTGTGGGGAGGAAAGAGGGAGAACATTCCAGAGAGCAGAGTGAGGTCAGGCTTTTATCTCCACCAGGGGTGGAGCGGGAACGAGGACTTGAATGGAGGCCAGATCCTGGGTCCTAAGCGTGTAGGGAGCCACTGGATGGGTTTGGGTAGCTGGGAGGACTAGCGCTGTTAAAATGCCACTGGTTTGAATGAGGAGAAAGAGTAAAAGGGGTCAGTAGGGTGCAACGAGATTCCGCAAAGCTTCAATACCCGCTTTTGGCCTCTCCTGATTCACTCCTGGTCCTGCCCTGTGCCTGAGGAAGCAGACCTGCAGACTTCCATCAGTGGGCTCTTGTCCTCTCTGGTCTCCATCTGGGTTTGCCCAAGGAGGAACCCTGGCAGGAGATAGGAGGGAAGGAGGAGGGCAAGGTCAGTGTATTTGTCTCTCACCCCAGCTGGTTTATGCAGGCTGTGTCCCTTGCTCTCTTCCCGAAGGTCACATCTTGGGACTACAACTTGTAAACTGTCTCTTTGTTAACCTCTCAACGAACTTCCCAATTTGAGCATGCCATCTGTGTCCTGCCAGGATCCTGCCAGTGACAGTGGCTCGAACTAAGGTGAGGACTATGGAGTTGGAGAGAAGTGGATGGATTCAAGAGTTATTTAGGAGGAGCTTGCGACCTCTGCTCAGTTGGTTTATATTGTCATTTAACATTTTATAGATGATGGATCTTGGTTCTTTTGTCAGTGTGGATCCTCTAGGAAGCAGACATTAGGAAGTGCAAGATTTCCTGGGAGAAACTCCTGTGGAAGGTAAGGGGCGAGGGAGTGTCTGCAGACTGTGATGCTGGTCTGACCCCTGAGAAAGGAGAAAGAGAGAAGGAAGGACTGGGCAGAAGGCCTCAGATTAGAGAGCAGTTCTGAGAGAGTCTGCTAGGGAATGGGGGGACCTAGAGGGGCCCCACACTGGTCAGGAATGGCCAAGTTCTGGGAATCCTGCCCTGCTCAGTCATTTGCTGGGAACAGCCTGGGGAAGGCAGTGACTGTGGCATGAACCCTGTCTTGAATCCCAAGGCAGATTCTTGCAGCAGATTCCAGAACATGGAGGGAGATTTGAGCAGCAAACCACCAAGAGTGCCACAGTTCTCCAAGTAGACCATATAATCCTTGGGAGCCCGAAATAGTATTGGGCATATCATGGGAATTCATAAGCCCAGAATGAACTCAGGAATGGGTACACCCTTACATATCTGTGGGGCGAGGGGATGTAAGCAAGGACGTGTCTTGGAAAAAACAGCCTGTGGAAGTGGTATCTTCAAATCTGTGTATAATTTTAAAATCCCACTGTGCCTGGATAGAAGCTGGTTGAAGCTAGCTTAGTTTTCCCTTGAGCCCTAGTGCCAGCTTCTAAGGGCTGAGGGTCAGCCCCTGGAGAGCAGACCTTATCTTCCCCAACAGGACAGTCATACATTTTCCTGGGTGGCAGTGGAGATCAGACAAACCCGGGTTTAAACTTCTATTCTGCTACTGACTAGCTATGAGCCCTTGGGCAAAACTAACTTCCCATAATACTCAGATTCCTCATTATAACAATAATTTATTGAGCATCTACTATATGTTAGAACTGTTCATTCTAGGAGTATTATATATACTGCTGTGGACTCAGTATTTGGGTCCCACCAAAATTCATATATTGAAGCCAAATCCCCAAAGTGATGGTATTAGGAAGTGGGGCCTTTGAGAGGCGATTAGGTCATGAGGGTGGAGCCCTCATGAATGGGGTCAGCACCCCTATAAAAGAGGCCCCAGATGGATCCCTCATGCCTTCTACCATGTGAGGACACAGTGAAAACACAGCTGTCTATGAACTAGAAAGCAGGCTCTCACCAGACAGCAAATCTGCCTTGGACTATGAGAAATAAATTTCTGTTTATAAGCAACCCAATGTGTGGTATTTCGTTATAGCAGCCCAGTCTAAGACATACACCTTAGTACTTAACCCTCATTTACAGATGAGGAGATAGGTTCAGAGAGGTTAAGTGACTTGCCAAAAGCCACACAGTTCAAAAAGGGTGGGATCAGAAATCACACCCAAGCCCATTGATGACAGAGCTCATTCTCCACATCTCCCCAGTGTCTCCAGATAGATTCAAGAGAGGAACCTTGAATCTAAGACTGTGAACCTCCTTGTGGATACCATTAGCATTCTCTCAGTTTGTGTTTTGACCTGCTTTGTCTTCGTCTTTACAAATGTGCCAGGCACATGGTAGGGACACAGTGAATGCAGCTCACTTATTTGCTTGCTTCTCTGACTCCCTCACTCTCCATGTCTCCTCACCCTTTCCCCTCACCTCCCCACAAACACCTTCATTTCTTTGATCCCCTCATCCTCTCCCTTCCTCCCAATTTCTTTTTGTTACCTTCCCCCACACATCCTCTCTCCCCACTCTTCCTCTGCTCTCCCCGTTGCTGGGCCGTGCTCTTCAGACATCTCATTAAAGTAATTGTTGACCTGAATTCCTATTCCAGTGAATCTATAATTATGCTCCACAGGAAACCCTGGGGTATTCAAAACAGACTCTTCATCTGTTCCACATGAATCAAAAACAACTCCCAAGAAAGCAGCTTAATAGCCACAATTAACAGAATACTGTTTGGTCTTCCATGGGAGATGTTCCCAGTCTAGTATTGCCCACCTCCCTGGTCTCAGACATTAATGGACCCCTCTGAAATGGGTACGGCTTTAGGGCTTAGTTTTCCTAGTAATTAACTGGATGCAAAGAGGGCTGGTGAATTCTGTGAGAAGGGTTCCCTTGTCCTTTCTCTCTCTCCTCTGGTCTAGAGGATGCCACCCATATCTTGAAAACTTAGTTTGTCTCTACCCCAGTGTAGATGTCAGTTCTGTTCCCCAGCTGGAAATGCAGAATCCCAGACCTCAACCCAGACCTACTGAACCAGAATCTACATTTTTGACAAGATCGCTAGGGAATGCGTGTGTTCAGCAGTGTGTTAGAAACACTGGTTTAGAGGAATGCTTTGGAAGCATGGAAGATGGGAGAAGGCAGAGAGGAGCAGCTGTCCCCATCCCATCAGGGACATGACAGGAAGCAAGCACCTTCAGAACAGTCTCCACCCCTCCCTTCTCACGCACACTCACACCCTGTCACCACCACCGAGGATGACCTAATTGCCCACCTCTGTCAAGGCTCTACTTTGGGGACAGATGTTACCTCAGGAACTTCTGCTAGGGGACAAGACTATCCCCACTGGCTTTAGGCTTACTGTTAGCACCTCTGCTCCCCCAGGATACTCACCTGCCATGGTGGCTCCAGTCCCAAAGCTGCTTGTCGGTTCCTCCTCGCAGAGGGAGGAAGGCAACTATTATGCCCCTTTTGCTTCCAGAATCTTCTTCCTCTAATTAGAGACCAATAAGTCTTATTGTCATTATACAATGACAGCATTCATGATGCAAAGTCATTATGCATCACAGACAAAATTAATCATTTATAATTATGTTATTTCTCTGCAAAGAAATGAGAAGTTATCTTCTCCATAACAAGAATGTGAACACATCAGTCACTCTCTCCACCCTGAACCACACAAAGCTGTCTTGTGTTCAGGACTTTGTAACAGGAGCATGTGGAGTAAGTGAGAAAAGGCATGGGTGCCCTCTAAGGGGTTAGGAATCTGAACCAACATCCCCTTAACTTCCCAGCAATTCTCAATATGCTGCTGTTCCTTAGGCTGTGGTCTACATCTGCATTGAATTTATTTTTTTTTTAGTTAGACTAAGTGAATGTTAACAGCTAAACCTGTTGAGTATGTATTATTTAGCCAAGACTATTATTACATGGCAGATGATGATGATGGTAAAAACTTAGTACTATGTGCCAGTTACTAGTCTAAGTGTTTCCTATGGACTGGCTCATTTAAACCTCACAATAATCCTGAGTACTATCATAATCATAATCATCCCCATTTTACCAATAAAGAAACCTAGACAGAGTATGTAACTCATATGAGGTCCCATAAGGTCACATGGCCAGGACATGAACCCAGAACCTGCATGTTTAACCACTGCTTATACCACCTCTCGTGTTCTCAAAGTTTATTCATAGCTCTGTTAGGTAGGACTTGAATCATACACTGTGATAAGGGAGTGGAGGCCTCGCTTTTGCCCTGAATTCTCTTCTATCACTCTGGTAATATTTGCTCTTCCTGCAGGCCAGCTTTATGGAGTTGGAGTTATTCGTAGAGCTAAGGAGTCCAGAACTTTCTCTCATATCATCCATAGTCCCTGAGACTGCAAAACACTGAAGTAGGCAGAATTTGTTGGATTTATTTGCAGCCATCTCCTTTTCCTTTTCTCATCCATCCATTCAAGATATATGTTACACTTGTACCACATTCTTGGTCCAGAGTGAAGAAGCCATTCTATATCCTTCCAGGAGCTGACATGAGATGATGTAGACAGGTGTGATAGCAGCTGAATAAAGGGCAAAGAGGGTGTGTGTTACATGGAAGTGCAAGGGAGGCTATGATTGAGCAAAGCGAAAGAAATTTACTAATCAGGGTGTGAGATCCTCTAGGGAGGGGGCCAGACCTTGGCCATCTCAGTTCCCCAGCCACTGGCCTTCAGAAAGTCCTCGGCAAACACTTGGAGAGCAAGTAGCATCAAACTGAAAGATCAGAGAAAGCTCTACAAAGATTTAGCATCTCAACTGGGCCCCAAACAATGGAAAGAATTTCAGCTGGTGGTCGAAAGGAGTGAAAGGATGTTCCTGGCCAGGGGAAGAGCAGGAGCATAGACAGGAAGCCAGGCAAATTAAGGACCTGCTGAAAGAAGGGAATTGACAGTTATTTTGATTAGAAAATAAGTGGTATTTACTGAATCAACTTCCAAACGTGCTATAAGAAAAATAATTAACAAATGAGTTTAACATTTTTCCTTCCTTGGAGTTTTTCTGGATTCAGGTTGGGTGTCTTGTATCAAGTTCACTTGCCACAGGTATGGTGCACAGAAAGCCACCTCTTGCCAAATGTCTCATGAGTTCCCACTCTCTTCTGGCTGCCCAGCTCTACCCTCTGGGGCCTTGAAACTTTCCCTTTCTGTGCCTCTATTCCTCTCTCATGCCTGCCCTACTGACCACCTCACTTGGGTGCAGAGGGGAACCTGCAGCTAAGCTCACAAAGGATTCAGGTGAACTGACTTTATACAGGGTGCCTCCCACCTGGGGCTCATTTCTTGAAGGGGTAGGTGACGGCAGAGGGGCTGTGAAAATCAGGACTAGGCGGCCCCCTCTTAAACTACATTTCTCTTTTTTTTCCCCAGAAACAATGCTTACTTGAGGCAATTGCTGTAGAAACTCAGATCCAAAGGAGGAACCATTAGGGCATGCTGGAGTAACCTTACAGGTTAACAGAGCAATTTCACAGGAGGGACTTTGTGAATACAGCTTTTTCATAAGACACAAATCCTGGTGTAGCTTAAGAAAACTCCCAACTCCCAGCTCCTCACCCAGGACCTTCTGAATCATAATTTCTAAGCAAGAGCCCTGATAACCCAGGGATTTATAAGCACTTTAGGTGATTCTTAGTAACAGAGAAGTTGGGTTAATAAGAAGGTAATTAAATTATATACTCTATGAAGAACCTGGCCCTCATTTTCCAATCAAGGGGATGCTGTTGGGGGAGGGGAGCCACTCCTTTTGCAGGACTTGGGCACAGCAGGCCATTAAAACCCCGCCTCCCTTTTGCTGTTATTAGTGACTTACACAACAGGAAATGAGCAGAAGGGGCGGGAGCTAGGTACTGATTGAGAGGGAAGGAGCCAACGAAGAACAGAGGAGCAGCTGTGTACCCAGAGTGCTTTGGGGTGGGGGTGGGACTAAGTCTCCACACCATATAAAGGCCACCCCCCCCACCCCCTGCACCCCGAGGGAAGATGTTTGTGGCTCTTGGAAGCTGGGGGGGTATTAGTGGCTGCTGGGAGTCGCTTGAGTTAGAGTGGGGCAAGTGGAAAAAGTCAGGAGGGTTGGATGTAAGGTTTCTTTCCTTTCAAAAATGTAGGAGTTCTGGGAAGAGGGTGATGAGAGCTGTTTCCTGGAGCTAGTCTCTTGGCGTTTCCCTGTGTGGGTTTTTCTTTTCACGAAAGTTCTGGGTTCCTAAGAATCCAGGTTCCTGAGCTCTCTCCCTAGGGGCCTTTTTCTGTCTGCTTATGTCTTAAAACAAAAACCTCCTTGTGGGCTTTTCTTAGCAGGAGAAAAAGCCTTAAAAACTTCTCATGGTGGTTGAAGCAAAGCTACTCTCTCCTTTGTTTGGAAATTCTCTTTCCTTCTTGGGAATGCCCTTTCTTTGCAAGTGGATTATTTCAGGGATTAATGGCCTTGTGGGTGGGGGTGGAGGACCTTTAGCTCTGCTACACTACACAGCTGTAAACTTGCATGATAGGGAAAGCTCCCCCTCAAGGGAGGGCCTGAATTGTAGTATATGGAGCTGAGAGAGTAACTTACTGTCTCCCCCAAAACCCCAAAATTCAAAAGTTCTGGTAGGCAGTGGTTTCTCCTTAGCCCTTTCTCTTATAAGTTGATAAACCTAAGGCTTTCTTATTCTGATTAGTCAAAATTCCTCTGTTCTGAACTGGCCTGACTTCTTGTAGCCAGGTCTGGGAAATGGCAGCCTCTTTGGTAGCTTTTCTCCTGATCCTTGAAGCTTCCTAAAGTTCTCCTCTGGGAATAAGTTTATTACAGCGTTGGGTATGCTGTTGGAAAAACCGAGGACAGAGATATAAACTGAAATCTGCCAAAACCTAAAATGAGTTTGGAGATCCACAGGTTTGTCTCTCCCAGCTGAAAAGCATACATATCCAATCTGGGTTGAACTGGGACAGCAGATGGTAGTTACGGCATCAGGCCTTGAATCCATTTCAGGGAAATACCTATGTAGGAACGTGAGACGAGTTTCTCTAACAGAATCATAACTCAACGGCTTTCGGAAGCTCCTTGCTGGCCTAGGTTGAGACCCCCCACGCTCTTCTGCCCCACCTGAGACAGTAGCTTGTAAAGCCCACACTTTGCATCACCACTACAGCAGCATGGTGAGGAGGCTGGCCTGTCTGGAAGGGCGCAGTATTAAGCCAAATTCAAATCAGGCTAAGGAAGGCTCTAGAGAAGCCAATGAAGTCTAAGTGGGCACGAGAGCGCTGGGGAGTTGGCAGGAGGTAACCACATGGTGTGGTGGCCGGGGAAACAGAACCCGGGACCTGGGAGGTTGCTCGGCTTGCTGAACTGGGAAATTGGGTGGGTAGGGCTGACCTTAAAAATCAGGTAAGGCTACCTGGTGTGGAGTTTGCCCAGCTGAACCAGTTCTGGGCCAAACTTGAAGGCTTAAATACAAAGTCCTAGGAGAGTTCCTCTCAAAAGGCCCTTTAAGGACTTCAGGAGTTGTTCAGATTGGAGGTGAGAGTGCTAGGGTTTGGAGTAAGGTCTGGCAGGAGCTGACCTATTCCTGCAGTGGTGGGCACTGTTGGCCAGAGCCTCCATCTCTCATCCTGTGTGAAAACGCCTTCATGGTGGTGGGGCAAGGGTGTGAGCCAGGATATGGGCTTGAGCTCACCTGGGTTCTGTCCTTGGCTGTATCACTTATTAGCTCTGAGAACTTGGGCAAGGTACTGATTCTGAGAAACTTAAAACTGAGACTTTGCAACTGGATGAGAGTGGCTGTAGCCCAGTGCCCATCATAGTATGTGCTCCGTAAACATCAGTTTCTGGTGATCGAGTATGCCCACCCAGTGCAGAGCTCTTGGGGCTCTGTCGTGTGTTACTTGGCACCCACTTTTCTGCAGCATGGAACTCCTGTCAGTCACAAGTATCATTTCAACTTAAGTGCCTTGTGTCCTGTAACCTGGTAGGCTCTCTAAGCCCAGGTTGGCATGTGCTTGCTTAGCTCCCTCACCTGCCCAGGGTGATTCTGCACATGGGATTGTGCAAGCCTGTTCTGGTCCTGAGCAATTGTCTCAAGTTACATGTCTTAGGCATGGATGAAAGTTCTTGTTAATAGCTCAGGGTTCAGACTATGATAGATTTCAAAGGTCAGAGCCAGGCTAGTTAACCTGGAAATGTTCACCTAAAATTATACTAGCTGCTATAATAAAGGACTTACAACCAGGAGGATGAATGGAATCTAGAACCCTGTAGGGTGACAAATCTATTCACCAGTTTTGGCTTTAGTGGTCACCTGCTGCAACCTCTGAATTGGCCTCAAGAGCTGTGTACTCACAGCTGTGACTTATCCCATGATTAAAGGCCATGAAGCCACTTAGGAATTCATAGACATTAACTGTAGCAGTTTATCTGGGGGGCAGACAAGGGGGGTGAGTTGGTGGGCATGTGGCTGACTTAAACACAGGGTCCACTATGTGCCTGAGCCTGAAGGTGCCCAGGAGCTACTGTCTGGGCTGCCAGTAAGAATCAACTGCATTTGGGTGACACTAGGCTTTGGGCCAAGTCTGATGTTCACAAGACTGGGTGTACTACAGTCCTACTCAACTGGTAGATAAGAGCATGCTAAGTGAGGGCCGACTAGGGGTTTCCAGGTGTCGCTGACAAGGGGCTGGTAAACCCAACTGCTTGTCTGGACTTTCTGTATCCTACTTCATTTATGCCAGGAGAGTTCCTTCTATACAAATAGAAAGGAGGATGGGTCCAGACATAAGCAGAATCTACACTGTAGGCTCCTGAGGAAGCTGGTTGTGTGACAAAGCTTGGCTCTCAGATCCTCCCTAATAGGACCTCCATAGCAGAGAAATGTGGGTTACAGAGCCAAAGATCAAAGTCATAGGCCTGAGGTTGGATATAGTGCAGCTGGGATTCTGCCATTTCTTTCCGAGTGAGTTGCTTAAGCTGAGCATTTGACCTGTTAAAATGGGTATACTAAAGACTGAGTCATGAGGGATATCATAGGGAGCTTGGTTTACTGCCAGTTTTGTAACTGTACTCCTGCCCCTGCCTAAGTCACTTGGTCTCAGTTCCAGGTGTGTTCAGACAGGCTCCTATCTGCATAGCTCCCTTCCCTTAGCATAAGTTGCCCTGAAACCTTACCTGGGCAGCATCCTCTCTTCTAAGTTGCTTCCTATGTATCCTCATCATTAAGTTGCACACTCTTGGCTGGGTAACTCGGACTTAATCCCAGAACCAGTGGCAGGTGATGAGGGGTGGTGGGAAAGGGGGGGTTTGTGTAGTTGGGTCTTCGAGTGGAGGCCTCCCGGCAGGAAGAATAGGCCATCCCTTGAATAAGGGGGTCTCCCTTCTTGTGTCCTGGGGGAGGAAGCTCTGAGGGCAGCTCTGGCTGTAGAGGCTCCAACCCTAGCCTAACTGCACCTGTCACAGCCCATGGGGTCCTGGAGATAACCTAGTCTAAATAATCCTGCTCTCCAGCCCATCAGGCTCTTTTTATGGGCCTGGGGTAGACTTTGGATCATCTCTCCCAAACATGGTGGCACGCTGGCATCACAAGCTCTTGAGGTGACTTAAGATCATGGGAGTCTGCATGGCAGCCTCGGATTATAAAAGGCAGCCCTGAGTGGGAGGAGTGGCCTCTTCTGCCATCCTTTCTCGGGAAAGTTCTTCAGGAAACCTGAGGTAAAGGCAAACTCTGACCCCTTGGGCTCTTGTTTCAGAACCAGTCTCTGGTCTGTCTACCTCTCTGGAATGCCCCAGTTGACCCTCCTTTGTGGCAGCTCTGTGGGATCAAGGCAGGACTGAGCACTTTTGCCTCGTTCCAACCACTTCCCAAAGAGCAGGTTTCTATCACTAGACAAATACTTCTGGAGTTGGCTTTTTCCAAGTTTGCACAATTCCATGTATGCCTTAATAGCCATTATCTTGTTTTCCCTGTAAGAAACTCGTAGAGGAGGAAAAACCTTTTGAACAAGTGGTTCCTGCTCTTACCATTTCATCTTGATGAGAATCCCAGAGAAGTTTGAGATCTGCAGATCTGTCCATACTCATAACTTGGGAACAAATCAGTTCATTTTCTTGTCTTACCTTGTGTCCAAACACAAGTCTGTCTGGAAGGGAGCACCATGTATTAATGGGATGCAGCAGATTTTCTGCCCATCTAAACTTTGCCTTATGAATTGAAGGCTTTTTTTTTTCACATCCAGTCTGCTGGTGGCTTTCCTCAGGGGCTGCTGGAGTTTTCCTTAGAAAGGCCTGCCTTACTTTCTTGCCAGTGGGTTTCAGCTCTGGACAAGTTTGCTATGGATTTAATGTGACCAAAGAAAATGACAGCAAAACGTTCTTTGGGGTGAAAGGGTTGATTACCCAGCTTGTTCTCTCGATGGTAGGTCGAGCACTAGCATCTTTGCCTCTGCCTGTGCTTCCTTCAGGAGTTTTTTTCCTTGATGGCCTTTTCCTCCTTCAAAGCACCTGGCAGCGTGGCCGTCTTGTTCTGTAAGGAATCTTCTACCTCTTCAATGGCACCTTGCTGCTGGCATTCTCATGCTGCCTCCTCTTGCATCAATGTCATTTCCTTCAGGGAATCCACAGAAATTTGCAGTTTGCATTCTTGTGCTGCCATTTCTTGGGTCTCTTCCAGGAGCATGTCCTTCTCTGTAGACTGTTTTAATACTGTGAGAAGCAGCCAACCCACAGTCCCCGCTGTCTCACGGGCACTCGGTCTCTCAAAAGACCTACTTAACATACCAAGGGCTATCCGTACTGCCTCCAGTGTCACCTCCACTTGCCTCCAGTCCCGGGTTGGGGCCCAGCCCTCTAGGAGGCAAGCCACCTCAGACCACATACCCATTGGGGGACAATCCACTGTCTCCCCATTCACAGAAACAGCCTGCTGAAGCACCCCTCCCATAAGGGCAGCCTGTCTTTTCCCTTGGTCAACAATGAACCCTGCCAACTGTTGCCAATTGTCTTGCTGATAGGTTTCAGCCCCCAACAAGTTCACTATAGATTCAGTGTGACCAAAGAAAATGACAGACGTTCTTGGGGTGAAAGGGTTATACCCAACTTGATTTCCATGGTGGCAGGTCAATCATTAAAATCCCATTCACTCAGAGTGAGTCTGCATGCAGCAAGCTGGTCTCTGCTTCTGGGCCTCTGTCCTCGGCGCTGCCGTCACTCCAGCCTCTGCTCTGCTCTCCTGCAGCCTTGCACCTGTGTCACCATGTCGTGCCCAGACCACTGGGTGGAGTTCTTTATGTAGAGTCAATAGCCATGTATTGCCCACAGGTGTGCAGTGAGCTAGTCAACCAGGGCCAGATGAGAATCCTGGCCACAGGAACTCTCATTTTATCCACAAAGGGTTATACCCAAATTTATTCCTACAGTGGCATTTCAATCACTAGAATCCCGTCCACTCAGAGCAAGTCTACATGCAGCAAGCCAGTTTCTGGCTCTGGGCCTCTCTACCCACACAGCCGCCTCTGTCCTTGGTGCTGCCACCACTCCAGTCTCGCTTCTGCTCTCCTGCAGTCTTGCAGCTATGCTACTGTGTTGCCCAGAGCACTGGGCAGGGCTCTTTATATAGAGTCAATAGCAATGTATTGCCCACATGTCTGTAGTGAGCTAGCTAGCCAACCGGGCCAGGTGAGAGTCCTGGCCACAGGAACCTTTGCTTTATCCAGTCACTTACATGGACTTGAGCCCACCAGTGAGGATGCATGGTCTCCTTAAATTCAGCCCATTGTCATTTTGCTACAGGTGAACAATTGGTCTGATTCATGCATTAAGGAGAAGGCTGTCTCAAAGAGTTTGTTCAGACCACTGCAAAGGGACTTGTACTGGGAAGGATTTCAGCTAAGGGCAAGGCTCTCCACCTGCCCAATTGACTTGTCAAATTTTTTTGTCACTTGTTTAATGGGTATAATGAGCTTGTGTTTAACTCAAACATGTATGTATCCAGTTTCTGAGCTGTTATCTTAGGCCTTTCAACAGGATCTCTAGACCTTCATTTGACACCTGACGGCCCCTTTTCTTCTCTCTTCTGATCAGGACTGCTTCCTGCCATCAGATGGGCAAGGCTAAGTCAGCTGGCTGGCTAACCAAGGAGCCAAAAAGAAATATTCTTCCTCTGCTTGTCTAGTGGCTGTCCCAAAGATGCACCTATAATGTGCCACACATTCCTTGTGACTTAAGGATTGAAGACCTCAGACTAAAGCAAAGGGTCCCAAGGGTGGTATGACTTCTTCCCTTCCTAATGATAAAAACTCAATTTTTAGGGACACTATGCTAAAGACAGTCCAGGTGCCAAATCCATCCTCTGAGCTTTCAGCAAAATGGTCTGTGATTCTAGGGTACCTCTTCTGAAACTCCAATACCATATCTTGTGTCCCTATTTGTGAGCTTTTAACACTTGCTTTGAAGTCAGGGGATAATTCTGGCTTACCTTCATGGGTAAGTTTATCTCTAGAAGGTTGAGTGAGCTCATGCTTGGGATTAACTGGAACGAGGGATGGAAAGCTTGATCCCTGTTCTTCAGAATCTAACATAGGTCTCCTGGACTTTTACAATTCTTCCTCTTATAGAATTAACTGATCTAGTGGCCTTTATCCAGACAATTTCTTCTAATCAGGAGTAGATGGTAGTTGTAATCCTAGTTCACAGCACACTTGGTCCATGCATAGGTCTCTGCAGGGTTATCTCCTTCCACCTCTTTCTTGCCCTCAGCAAATACTCAGCTGTATATTCTCATGTGTAACTAGATATTCAACATCACATTTTAAAAGTGGAACCATTAGATCTTACTTGGCTGTGTACATGTTCCTACTCACATGCTCCATTGGGGATGGACACCTAGGTTTCCCTGCTGCCCAAGTAATGCTGTAACAAACTTGGAGAGACTTCCTTTGGCAATTACAGTATCTTTATGGAGAGGCTTAGTTTTTTGCACTACTTTTTTTAAGAGCTCCATTCGAAACTTGGTCTCTTAAGCATTACTATTGCTTAAAGACCTCATGGGCACCCACTTAGAAGGGTAAGATCTACTTTCACTCAACATTAGACATGAGATTGAACAACATGAGAACTCTGATTATACTCTTTAACTACCTTGGGACATCCCCCAAACCAGAGATGGGAATTCCTGTTCTGTGCTGTTTGTTTTCAGCTAGAAAAGAATTCTAGCAATCTGTTCCTCTGGCTTAGCTACCCACATTTTCTACATAACCACTCAGAAATGAAGATGGATGATCTGATTAAGAGGAAACATTCATTCTGGCTGCTGGAAGTAGGTAAGCCCACCTGCTAGAGTAAGTGAGCAGATCAGCAACATGTGACAGGAGCCCTCCTGGAGTGTTTGGTGGTAGTGCCAATGCCCCTCCTTTGAGGGGCACCATAAGTAGAACCTGCCCTGGTTAGTCAAAGAAGTGGGAGATATTAGTTGGAGACTCAGCTTTTCACTTTAATGGTTGTTAGAGTTGGAAGCACAGTGGGGGTAGGAACTAAATGTCTTCCAGGTTAGTTGCTAAATTCAGACAGAATGAAGGTCATGCTTGGAATTAGAGCTGGACAATTCCAGTAATGACCAACTCCTATAAAAAGTACTTACCTGCAGAGTTGAACCAGCAGCAGGGAAGGTGGTCATGCAGGTGCACATGACACTAAAGGGACAACATGAATTGTCAAAGGAATGTCCTCTCTAAAGGGATGGCTTAAGACACTGGTGGCAGAGGCAAAACAAAGCTGTAAGCGGAAGAGTGAATAAGATTAGAAGGCCTAGAAGCTGGAAACAGACTAGAATAAATCAACTGGGGCTGCCACAGCCGAAGGGCATCAGAGGTGCCCCCAACTGTGATATTGGCCATGCAGTGGGATGAATCAAGGTTCTAAGTGAAAAATGTAGGAAATGCACTAGACAGAAACACTTAGATCAACAAAGTGCATTCTTGAAAGATGCTTTGAGATGAGGCCTAGACCTACCACTTTTTCAGGGAAACCTGGGGTCCCTTCTCTGAACTTACTGTGTCTTGCCAATGGGTTTCAGCCCTGGGCAAGTTCACTATGGATTCAATGTGACCAAAGAAATTGACAGCAAAACGTTATTGGGGTGAAAGGGTTATACCCAACTTTATTTCCAGGTGTCAGGTCAGTCACTAAAATCCTGTTCACTCAGCGAGTTTGTATGCAGCAAGCCGTCCTCTGCCTCTGGGCTCCTCTGTCTGCACAGCTGTCCTCTGGGCCTCTGTCCTTGGCACTACCACCACTCCAACCTCTGCTCTGCTCTCCTGCAGCCTTGCAGCCATACCACCGTGTTGCACCCAGAGCACTGGGAGGAGCTCTTTATAGAGTCAACAGCCATGTTTTGCCAACAGGTGTGCAGTGAGCTAGTCAACCAGGGCCAGGTGAGAATCCTGGCCAGAGGAACTCTCATTTTATCCATACTCTGCCAGCCTGGGGCTGCTGATAAATTGTCTTGGGTAGGGAATGACCTAGGCTCCTACCATTCCCTCCAGGTGTTTGTATTGTTTGCTGACCCTGCTAACCTGAGCCTCTGCCCAGCATTTGATTTCCCTACATCTGACCACTTTTCTTAACTAGTGGATCTAAACAAAGAGAAAAGTAACAATCAGAACTAGAAAGTAACATTATTTTCAGATGGCTTATGAACTTTGAGAAATTCTTTGAAACTAGCTCTACATTTTTTCAGGGTGGCCATCTTTCCTGAGCTCCCTCAAAATGGATAGACTGGACTTAGCTGTTAGCATCCTTCCTTAATGTGAATGAAGGCGTAAGCAGCTCAACCCTCTGAGAACCCTTCTAGAAACCTTATTCTGACCTCACCCTGAGGGCACTTAGTGTTCTACCTAAAAGAGGCACCCATCTCAAGAGGAGGCTCACAAATCCCAAGCTTCAAGACAACTAATAACAGATCTAGATTAAAATGCTCCAAGTCCTATGACTGAAGCTTTACCTTTCAAATGAAATCTCCCTTGAGAAGGATTAAATATTGCCACTGTCTATTCAAACACCTGAGTTGCATAGGAGTTAAGTAACTTGGGGATATTAATGCCTATTTATGCTTACAAGTGACTCTGCACAGAATTACATCAAGGGGGAGTTCTGTGATTAAACAAAATATTCATCAGTTACTTGGTCATACAAGATTCCAGAATGCTTCTGGCTGGCAGTGAAATTCTGAAGTAGAGGATGCGACTGGAATGGCAGTATGTGAGCTGGAGTTCAAGAGACTGAAAATTCCATATTGGAGTGAAAGTAACACCAAGTGATGGCACTTGGGAATTTAGTAGGTCCATCAGGTGAATGTCAAATGGACTTGAAGAATCCTTTAGTAGATGAAGTTATGCCTTTCCCTTGAGCCTTGCTCCAAGTGCCTAATTAGACAGGTTTAGTCCATTTCTTCTACGTGCCTGCCCACCACTACCAGCCCCATCTGCTTGAAGACATGCCTCTGAGTTTTGTATGGGGTGTGCATTTGTCAAGTGCCTACTTCCTGAAAAGGGATTAGAATCCTCTTTTCCCACCCATCTCCTGTTAAGTTCTGGGAAGGCTTCCTAAGTGGCCCTGGAAGAAAGGGTCTCAGGTCTGTGGACGATGGGATATGGGGAAGTTGCTCAGTGGTTGGTAACCAAATAATGAAAAACATGGGAGAAGCTAGAGAGGGTCGGAAAGACTTAATCCCAGCCCTCTCCCCTCAGTTTCTGGGGAATGAACTAACTCATCTGCTTTCTGATCCTTGAGGAGCTGGACTGCCGTGTTCTTCTAGAACTTGAGAAATTATCTACCATGTGATAGGTACTTGAGCAGTGGTAGGCAACCGTTAGTTAATGGAAATAAACGAGGCAATCAAGTGACTTTTTTCTTGCTTGAGCTAAACACGATCAGAACCTTAACCAATTTAATGCTCTAATTCACTTGGTAAAATGTACTCAGCTGACTCATGCTGAGGCAAGGGGCTGGTGCTGCTGCTGGCTGGGTAAGAAGGAACTCTCTTAGCTTGGATTCCCTTAAACAGCCTGAACAGGATTTGTATAGGAGGAGCTTATTTGGGGTGTGGCCCAAGGTGAGGAGACAAGGAAGAAAGGATGTTCGGGTCCCTGATGTATCAAGGCTTAATTCTGAGACTTTCAAGATCCATTCAGAGCACCTCCAGGAATTATTTGCTTGAAGGATAAAGAGCCAGGATATTTACCCCTCAGCTCCTATACTGCAGGCTTCTTTAGAACCTGGCAAGCCCCTGTCTGCATGCACAGACCTGGGGTCGCCCTGACTAGAAAATGAATGCAGTGGGGGCTCACTCTGGGCAAAGTGCTGGCAGCCTGAAGTGAGTTGATACCTGCATGGAGATGTCTGAAATCAGAAGTGAAGCTGAGCTTTGTGAGTCGTAGCGCCAGGTATATCAGTTACAGCTTCAAAGAAGGACTTGCCCACTTAGATATGGAATATTGAGAATACCAGAAAATGTGGCCTGGATGAACTTATATTGAAAGCAACACAGGGAAATTATTTGGGTTACTGTGTGAAGTGTTTCACTTCTGAATTGGGGTTAATTGTAATACATAGTTGAAGTTGTAATATGCATTATACAATACCCTCAAGCCATGCTTTTCTTATTGCCTCACAGCTGATATTGACTAAAATACTTGTGTAACATTGATAGCGTTTTCATATAGCAAACGTTGCTATGCTAAACCAGAAGCAAATTGACGAAAGACATATTTTAACTCTTGTTAAATAGAGAACAGTCCTTAGAGTATATTTCTCATATAGTCCCCAACATGGTAGCTTTTCTGAGCTGAGGCTCTGACACCTCTTCTAACATGAGGGCAATGCCTCTTAATCAGGATTGATCTAACTCTATTAGAAAATGGAGGTAGCTGACCTTCCTGGTAACAGGACCAGGAAAACAAGATTGATCTTATTTAGGGAATATGGGGATGTGGGAGCTGCACCGAGTCTTGAAAGCCTCATGTGAAGAACATCCACAGAATAAGGCTGGTGGTGGCAGATTCCACAGCTGGAAGGGTCTTCACCTTTGCTAGTTCCATAAGCAGGGATTTAAATCTATTTTTAGTTGAACAGAATGTTGCAGTTGTCTTGTCTCCAACTAAAAACAACTCTGAGTCCCCAGCTAGCTGCTGGAAATAGGTTTGCTCCTTGCAGGAGGGTCCCTCTGGGCTCCAGTCCAGGCTTGCTCTAGCTTGTGTGGTCCCTGGCAGGAGGGACCTAGGCAAAGAGTGGGTGCTCTTTGTCTTCTCCGAGTGTTATGCAGTTGTTCCTTCTGATCCTCTCACCTCTTCATTGGTCTCCAAGTGAGCTGGCTGTTCCCTGACCCTCTTTACCACAAGCAGACTTTCCACCTAGCTCTGCCCCAGTAGATCCCCCTACCCCTACAGACTACATCACCCAGTGTCTCTTTCAAGAGTCCATCAGGTGGGATTGACCACTGGGTGGGAGATACTCGCTAGAAAATAAGAGACCTAGGTACTTCATGACTCCCTCTCTGCTTTATAGCCACATCTCAGACAGGTGTATCCTTCTAGGCCCACTGGTCCAGCGTGGTGAGACCCACTTCCACTATTCTGGCTCCCAATGGGCTCAGGTAACTCTTTCCTTTTGGGCCTGTGGTTGGCAGTAGCTCTTCACCAGTGCTAGCCCCTCATGCCTCATCAACCTGTGATCCCTTAATTCTTCACATTCAACCAAGGTTTTCTTTCATCTCTCATTCAAAACATTTGAGGTGAACTGTTTCCTGCGAGGACCCTGATTGATATGTGAAGAAAGTTCTACCTTAGCTGGGAGGGGAGCATGGTTCCCTAACATCTTGTTATTCCTCCATACCTAAAGGAAGTGGGGTGGTTCTTCCCTTATCTGATATATAGTAGGTCTTGGCATTTTGGGAGATGTGCCTGGCAGCCTCTGAGTGGGAGGCAGGGTAACTTCCCACCTAGAATTTCCAAGTAACTAGTTCAGAAGATCCCTTACCCGTGACAGAAAGATGGAGAAAAAAGATGGACTAAGGGTCATGTTAAACTATAGCTGATATAGGATCTGAATGTCAGTGCACACAGATGTATGTCTACCTTTGAATAGCAAGTTAATCTGAAGCTGCAGCCTGAGGGGCAGTCCTTTCTGGGAAGGGCCTACCCTGAGTTTGTTCCTCATGAGACTTGCAGTTAAGCTTCAGTTACAATTGACCAGTGTGGGATATTTGGTTCAGTATTTTCAAATATCTATTCATTGCTCCAGAAGGACCACAGGGGCCAAGCACAAAATTAACAGCCTTCAATAAGATTCTGAGCTATAGATGTATGAAAGAACAAGATCTGTACACTTCACCAGCTCCCATAGGTTTATCCATATCCCTTCTCCCAGGGTTCCTTATCTATGCAGTCATGTCCCTTCTAGGCCCCTAAGCATGCAGCCAAGTCATTTGTCCCTACCTGGGAGCTTATATCCCTACCCTTATCTAATCCCTCCTTACCAAGCAGGTGGCCAGATACAGTGCTTGAGTCTCTGCCCACTGGGAGGACCTCTATCACCACTGCTTTCAGGGCTATGAATGAGACTGCAGCATAGACTCTTGGCTCACAACAATATCTAGTTGACTATCATGAACCAGAATGAGTTCTCTTAACCAGTCATGAGAAAAATCCCACCCCCAAATAAGTCCTAGATATGAGTTGGAGAATCATAAGTGACAGGCTATGGACCCCTACAGACTACATAAGTGACATGTAGTACTGGACCCACAGTACTACACACTCTGTGCCATTTCTATTGTGTAGTGAGTTTGACATGCCCCAAATTAAGTCTAAGATACCATGCACAAAATGGCAGCTCTAGTTCCATGGTCACTTGTCTTGCAGTCGATCTGCCCATCTTAGAAACTTAGCAGATCAGGAGCTGCTTTTATGACCAGTGAACAGTCTGATGCAGAACCTGTCTGAGAACCCTATATGCTGTCCTTATCTACCAATTACAGTTTGGCATCACCAGCATGTGGAGTTATAGGGCCCAAACTGCAGGGAAGAGTGCCCCAAAGGCCGAGCCTGCGGCAGAGCCCTCTTGTTCTAAGCTCCACTCAACAAAGTACTGTTCTCGACCATGTGATGGAATCCCTCCAAATCCAAAGAGTCCTACCAAAGGGGTAGAGACAAAAGGTACTGTGATAGAATAACTAGTCTTGGAATGGATATCCTGGTATATCCCAAAGCACTGGCCCCCTAAGTCAAATACGGCTGCAGGCCTCTGACTATCTGAAGGTTTTATCTTCCTCCCTTTGGTATGTCCCAGTAAGGACATCAACTTCTTACTCATGAGGTTGAACACTTACCATGGACGGTGGACCAGCATGGTGGCCTTCAGAATCTCAAGACTGTAATCATTTGAAACTAAGGCAGTGAGTCTACTACTGCTCATCCTAAGTGAACATGAATGGCTTTCAACTTCCCCATTGGAATTAAAGAATGAGTTTGTTAGATCAATAACCTCAACTAAGTGCCCAATGGGGATGATCAGTAGTAGAAATGCTACATCTGGCCCAGCAGCTGTAATTGTGTTGCATTTACATAGTCCATCACGTCATGATTCATCTCTTTCCAGGAGCCATTCTAGTGAATCAAGCAGACAATGCTCGGGTGAAGCCTCATTATCCTCAACTTAGGATGAGCTGTATCTTAATTACTCTTGGCTGTTGGTGGGGAGCAGCTTTAGGGGATTCCATCTGGCTTTTCCCACCAAGATGGCTTCTGTTCCATGAGTCGGGGACTAGTGTGAGGATTGTCGGTTGCTATGTTTTCATCTGATTAGTTAGGATCAAGAAAACAGAATAGATGTACAGAACTACTGGAGCTACTGCAAGATTTCCCTGATCTCATTTTGTCACCTAGCCTCAATATGCACTTCCCCATTCTATCAGGGTAACAGATCAAGCTCGAGGTCCCTTGACATCAGTGTCAGTTCAGACCCTCTATCCAACAGCCTATGACAGGTCTGAGCATTCCCCTTTCTCCATTAGTTATCTGGGTAAGTAGACATAAATTCCTGTTGGGGAAGGGTGGGAAATACGTTGTACCTGCTGTGACATTGCAGGGCCTTCTCTAAGGGAGCCATCTATCCCCCTTGATCCATGGACTCGGAGCCTAGTAACTAGCTTAAATATGGGTACTGGGGGAGGGATCACATGAGTCAGGGTTCAACCAGAGAAACAGAACTTGTGGGATGAATGTAATACTGATAGGTTGGCTTTATTATAAGAAATTGGCCTATGTAACTAGTGCGGGATGTTTTCGGTCTCCCTGCAAGTTCACGCTGGGTTCGCTGAGGCCAAATAATGACAACTGAATGTTTGGGGTTAAAGGTCTTACACCAAGCTTTATTCTCACAGTGGCAGGTCAAGAGCTAGAATCATGTCTGCATCTGAAAAGTCTGCAATCCTCAGCCCCCATCTCGGCCTCTGCGTAGAGCTCTGGGTGGAGCTCTTTAACACGGACAAAAATGACTTATTGCCAACACGTGTGTAAGCGTGTACCTACACAGTAGGCCAGTTACATCATTGCATGTGCACAGTGGGCGAGTATATTAGGGTCAAGTGAGCATCCTGGCCATGGGAACTTCCATTTTCCCTGCAGTGCTTACGGGTCTGGTGAAGTAAGTCTGAAACCTGTAGGGCTGGTAGTCAAGATGGAAAGATCACGGGCAGGCCGGAACTCACAGGCATGTACCTAAGCTATTTTCCACAGACAGGAAAAGAGGATCATGGGCAAGATTGACTTCTTTCAACTGATAGAATCAGGTCTACCTAGAATTATCCAGGATAATCTCCCTTGCTTAAAAATCAAATGATCAGGGGCTTTAATCCCAAACACCTTCCCAATACCTAAGCTAGCACGTGGCTCTGTGGGACTGAAGCCTAGCCCAGCTGACACCAAAATGTTATCGCAGGCGTCACGGCTCTTTTTGCGATGGCTAATATTTGCCTTACCTGTTCTTGATCTCTTTCCTGCTTGTACAGATCAAGCGGTACTTCTGCTGGCTGCCCACCTCCCACACATGGGCATACTGTGGTCTGATAAGATATTGCTACAGATTCTTGGTAGGTAAACACCATTTTGACGTTGTTACCTGTTTTAACTGCTAAGGCGTGAGCATAGCAGCCATGTGTACCACCTGGTCCCTGCTCTAGTCTCCTCTCATCCCAACCAACACCACGAAATGTGGTCCCATAGCAGCATCCCTTAGCTCTAACTCACAGAAGAACCCCCACTAGGCTACTTGGTATGTCAATGACGCTCACTAGTACATCCACTATCCCCCTAGTGAAGGGTAGGCTTTATCAGGGAACAAGGTCAGGTGGTGAGTTCTTTGGTCATATTATCCAAGCTACTGGACTGCTTTTATGAATCTTTTGACCCCTTAATCCCTATCCCACCACTCTTGCTGTTTACTACAGGCCATTGTGCCCAAACAGAAGGGAACTATCCCAGCAGCACGTTGGGACTAGTTCCAAGCACTCTTGATGAGATGTTAAATATTGACATCCTCATGAACACTCTTCTGTATAGCCCATATTCTGCCCTTCTCAGAAATGTCTGAGTTCCTGTTTGTTAGGTCCTACAGTGCTTCCAGAAATGACCCATTTTGCCCCATTGCAGAATTACTATCCACTTCATGTTGTGACCTAATCCTGTTAACTGGTGCCTCTACCTGACTTTGGTTAATCTTGAGTGTCTAGGTAGCACAGGGTAATGTATCCTAGTTATCAGCGTGGGCTGGCCTGTCTCCTGGAGATTCACAAAGGCTTGGATTTACTGGGACTGTTTCCATCATCCATTGGAACTGAGCCTTCAGGGACACACATTTCTTGTGTGACAATATGAGCTTCTCCAACATGGTCCATGAAAGTTGTTTTCTGCATGAAACTTGCCTACATCTATCTACCAGCAGGTTAGTTGCCAATATCCACTTGCCCTTTATGGAGGGTAAGCACCTTGATATTAAAAACCATCTCAACATGAAGGTGAAGACCCACAGTGACATTTATCCTATGCATCTGATGGCTTAAATAACTGAAATTCAAACTTCAAAAATTTTAGACTTGAAAGAAGTTAAGGGATAGAAATATAATATTATGAGCTTTTCTCTACTGGAGCAGAGAACCATCTAGCCTATTTACTGAACTGGAATAGCCTTAGTTCAACTACAAAACCAGGTTAAGAACTCTTCAAAACAAAGCACAATTCTAGAGGGTAGCCACTGAAAATGGGTCTAGTTTGAAGAGAAAGATGTTGAGGCAGGTTACCAGGATCAGAATAGAAGAATCCTTAGGATCAGCAGTTGAGAAAAGAATGAAGAAAAATATCATGCAACTTCTCAGTCACTTTCAATGTGCCTTCTTCAATTCCAGCCAGAGTAGAACATAAGTTAGAGAGTGGGGTCATAAAACATGAGGTCAGGGTTTTAGATAAGTTAAACCTTCCAGACGTATATCATGTTCTTAACAGCTAGAACTTACTGCCTGAATCCAGATACCAGTTCCATGGGCCTTGTAGGTAAAGAATTATTACCCCCAGCCCTCAGATAAAGTCTTACTATTGCAATGGGAGGCAGCCTTGTAGGTTCAGTGGACTTCACTGTAAAACCAAGGCTTTCAATCAAGGAGTCCTTGATCCCTGTTCTGCTTGGTGTACATGCAGGAAATGAAACTACAGACCAGGTATTCCATGCAAAAGTAGGGAAATACTACAAGCACACATTCCCCTGAGTACAGCACATACATGTTGCTTCAGAAGATCCTTACAACAGGATACCCTGGAACAGCTCCTACCCGTGGGCTCTATCTGAATATGAGCACCAGTCTTGTCCTTCTGCATGGGCCAGTGTAATGTGACTCTAATCACTACCCAGCACTAACAAACCACATTTTATCCATCCTCTATCAATAACTTCCAACTGCTTGCTGTAACACATACTATGCATGAGCCTTGGTGGCCCCTCTTCTAGGCCAAGTGCTTGCTCATGACATGTGCTGGAATAGCACATTGACCTGACTTGGTGGGACCAGTTGGACTCAAGTGGTGGTCTTGCATCAAGTCTGATCTGCTTAACTAACTTACAGCTCATCCTTTATCTGGTCTCTTCCCCTTTCAGGCTCATGGAACAGAATCTTAGACTTAAGGGACTCACTCCTCACTGAAGAATTTCTTAGCTAAAGATCTCTTTAGGTCAGATTCAAAGTAATTGATCTACCAGACTCTAGGCTGCCCTCACACATATAAGCCAATTTATCCTAGAGGGATTCAGATAGCTTTTCCCTAAAAGTATTCAGGTTAACTCTGCTCTTTCTAACTGATAAGGCATGGTGACTCAGACTACAGTTTTCTTGAGCATGATATGCTAGTGTTAATTTTCATAAAAGCCCTCAGATCCAGCTGGACATTGACTAGGACTTCAAAAATAATTTCTGAATAGCCTGTTGTATGATCACTCTCATAATTCAGGTGCCTGATAATACGTACTCATTCCATGGGAAGTGGGTATTGAGTCCTCCGGATTCAGGGAGTTACCAGGGGCCTCCTAGAATACGTAAGCCTAAGAGCTGCTAGGCACTAAAATATAGGGATGTCTATCCCCCAAAAATGGCTTTAACCATGACATAGCACTTCAAAGGACTTCGGAAAGGGAGGCTCCCCTCAGGCATGAGGAATTGCCACACCCTTGACCAGCTTTTCCGAAGACGACTCTAGTCAGCTAGAATGCCATTGTACCCTCACTACCCCAGAAGTAACAGGAGCATCAGTTGCAGAAGTGACGGCTGGATCAACTAGTCCAGTCAGAATCAAAAGGCAGAGTTTAGCCATGAAACCAAGGTCACTTACTGGATGTCAGAATGGAAGACGCCAGGTTGGTGCGTGAAATGTGAAAGACACACTCTGAAAACCTGACCTGAGACCCTACTGGCTTTGAAACCTTGGGAGCCAGCTGACCAGTTCAAACTTACCTTCTGAAGGATAAACACTTGAACAGGAAACCTCAGCCCATTGACAAATATGAACTTGACTTATTGCTCCGATTAGAAAAGTAAGCAAGAGACCAAGCGCTGATACTTGTGTGGCTATCCGATAGTGTGACCAACTGACAGTTGTGTGACTAGTGTATTCTCACCTAACACAATTTTGATCTGTTCTATTGATCTACTCTTGTTCTAAATCATGTTGCCAAAAACACTCTCTACATGTAAGCTACTCCTTATTCTGCAGCGGGCATTGTTATCAAATGGGCAAGGGATTAAATAGTGGCATGGCAGATTTACAACCTGCAAAGTAGATTGGCTATGTGCCTCCTATCATACCTTCTCTGATGACTTAAATTTGTAAAGTAAACTCTGACCAGAATACCTACTAAAATCTTGGGCACATGGTCTTCTTCACTTCTGTACTAGGAAGCAAAACTTCAAGTTTAAGTTCTGTACACTAAAAAATGGTGTTAGTGTCTGCAAAATTTTGTGGTCTTAATCTAGAGTATCATAATAGGCTTAACCTAGTGGCCATGTTGTCAAGAGTAGTGACACACTCTCCAGTGTAGCTGGTAGTATTGTGTGTAAATGCTCAAACCCAAAAGTAAGAAGTTTAAACAAATATTTAAGCAAAACAGGTGCCGTTAATCTTATGCTAATGAAAAATGTATGAAAGTCCTCTGTGCACAGAACTCAACTTAGCCTTTTCAAACATCAGTGGTGTATAAGTTACTACCACCTCCAAAAAGTGATTTTGTAACTATAGTCCTTAGGCCCATCTTCATCTCTCCTAAATGGAAGTGAAGACTGGGGAAAAGAAAGTGGGACTGTATACATTGTGGCAGTAGCAGACTGGCCAGACTGAACAAACCAGGGCATTTAACAGGCTTAACACAAACTCCCCAGTGGTGATGGGAACACATCTATGTGCTTGGTAGTAGTGGAAGAGCCAAATGAAACAAGCAAAATACTGACAGCAGTTACACGAGTTGGGATTACTGAACCCACTTTTGGGTAGTTTGTGAGAAAACCAAGGCATATAGTTCTCAGGCTTGGACTGACTTTAGGGTGGCTGACAGTACTATAAGGTCAACTGACACTAATGGGCACTTAAGGATAGAGGGCATGACTGGCTCTCTTCTCACACAAGTCTGAGATTTTCTTCAGGGAAACCACTGCTTGCCATGAGAACAGATGGATTCTGTTGCCAGGCCAAACCATCAACAAATAGTCACTAGTCTATAGTTGGGGCTGCTTGTCAGCTCCAGCATCTGTTCCTTTTGGGTTTTAGCCACATTCTTATGCTGGTGTGGATGTCTAACCCTCAGTCCTGGCATATCTGTATCTTAGTACATGGATCCAAATTACTCGTTGGTGTTCTCATCTTCAAATAGCAGTTAAGGTCTTGAGAATTCCTGGACCAGGATCCAGACAAGCCCTTATGCCTGACCTTTCAGATAATGCTCTGCTCACAAGTTCTGTGTTGTCTAGGCTTATACTAAGCTCTCTTGACTTCAGGAGTATTTTGTGTGCAGTAGGCCCTGAGGGAATATGGATTATAACTCTAACAGTCTGACACAGACATCCTCTGGGTAGGGTACCTGGGGCAAGATTTGAGTGTTCCTGGTCAACCTGGTGAAAGCACATTGAAAAGTATGCGCACCTTAAAAGCAGTATAGCTCTACACTTGTTTCTAGTATGAACTTTGGCTACTGGTCTTGAGTTGTGAAGCCTAAGTGAAGAAATGAATAGGGTGGGAGCAGAGTGATTTCATGAGCTTGTCATAAAAATAGCAAGTGTCCCAATTTGCCTGGGAACAAAATGTTTTTACTGCTAAATGAGCATCTCGGGCAAACCAGGACAAGTTGGGCACCTATATAAAAGGCAGCTATCTGAGTCATGTTGTCTGAAGGAAGAATACTTGCTTGAATATCTCCATGACATATAAGTGAGCTGTTAGCATTCCACAAAGACATGTGGTATAGATTACCAAATGTTGGTACTGCCAGCCAGGATTCTCCCTTGGCATCAGTGGCCAACTAGCAAGTGCTTCAGACTGATTCTAAGTATTGGTTGTCTTATTGAACTTCTAGATGCTGATTCACACCTGTGGCTGGTGTTTGTTCCTAATGGACTGGAAGAAGTCTTGTGAATAAACATAGGTTATGTATATTGGGGGCTGGGATAGTGTCTCCACAGGTAGCCACAGGTAGGACTGACTTTCGGAGGCCTGAGGCAAGACAAGGAGTTCCTTAGTAACCAGACCTGAAAAGGCAAAGTAAAAAGCCAGAGAAAATCAACCCACAAGCTAGCATAAGAAACCAAATGCTAGAAAGGCCAGAGATGACTTATTGGAGTGGCCAGATTCTGTGGGTTCAGATGATGAAGATAAGAGGTATAAATTAGTTAGGTGTCTAGTTAATTAACTGGCTTAAAGTTTCCACAAGCTAACAGGGTTGTAGTAGGTTTGTCTAGCTGGATTAATAAAGGATAAGGGATCAAGGTAGTAGGAATGGGAATCTCAGTACGCTGGTCTTGAATGTCACAGGGAATGTGAGTTTCTGTAAGTCCGAGAGAGGAAATCCCGGGGCAAAATACCTCTAAAAACCAAAATCAGGCAAAGGGAGAAAGTTTAAAACCTATTTATTGCTTACAAACTGCAGTCCAGGGCCGTCTCTCTCCTCAGCTCCTGAAGACCCAAGCAAGAAGGCCAGCCCCTCCCTTTAAACTCTCAGGTTCAGACATGCCCTCAGTTGCCCCGGTAATTACCCATTGACATGGAGATGAACTTCTCTCCACCCCTGAGGATATGCAAATGCCCTAAAGCCAGGCGAGATATTCTGGAAATGTTACAATTTTACCCACAGTTTCCCAGGCACTTTGGGCTGTCTTTGCACACAAGTGAAACAGGTTTCTTCAGTCCAAAGTGAACTCCCGACTAAGGACAACAAAATGGCAAAGACATCTGAGATGAGTAGATTGACAGCTTCTGTGGCCTTCAAGGTAGGCAAGAGTCCCATGAGCCTTTCCTATCCAAATACCATCACTCCCACCCCACACCTACATCCACTACTGAGAACCCTGTGCACAACTTGAATCAGTTTGAGACTGAAGGCATATGTGGTAAGGTAAATCAAGAGATTTATACCTGAGGTTGAGGCTAGTCAGAATTTCTGAGGATGGAAACAGTACAAGATGCCATCCAGCTTCTTGAAGGGTATAGTCAGTCCTGGTATCAAACATAGCTCATTACTATTACTGCTCACGTGACCAACTAAAAGATGATGGTTACCATCCAAACTCTAAGTGGTGGTCTAAGTGGAACCCTAATTGTGGGCACTATGATCATAGCTGGTTTGTGTTGGCAAAACAGTGGAATGTACTACTCAGTGGGCAGTCTCCTTTCACAGAACCGTGCTCGGGGATTATGGTATGGATGAGAACAGTGGGCATTGTGCTCAAATTGAAGATGAACCCAAGGGGCCCTTAAGACTCTCAAAGGAATTAGAGACCACAAAGTATAATATAGTCCTGCCGCCTGATCACCTGTAAAGCCTTATGCCCAATGAGGGATAGGCTTAGCAGATATTCCTATCTCTGGACTACTGCTGCATGGCTGCCATTTAGTGAATTCTATGCTGAGAATAGGTCCCATTTTGGGGATGAGATGAATTCAACAAAGCAGAAGTCTCCTCTCAAGCTTATCTGTTGTCCTAGGGGATTAGCTCAAGGTTTTCCCTGACTAGGCCTTACCACCTTCTGCACTCCATTGTCTGTATAGTCTATCATAATTCCCTGTATCTCCTATGGGGATTTAGCTCACTACTGCCAGGGTAGCCTTCAGATCACTGTTCCTAAAACAGCATGAAGTAGTGACTCATGTGAAGCTGTCTTAGTCCATTGTTGGAAGCCCCTACTTCTTCCAGTCAGATGTCAAGGCAAACTAAAATTCAAAGCATCTGAGCTCTATCAGGCTCTACCAGCCATATGGGAGCTGGGCAGGTGCTGGGGGCCAGTTGAGGCAGTGGGTCAAAATAATGCAGTCCAAAGTAAGGCTGAGTTTGAAGGGCAAAGCCAATATTGGCTATCACATTCAGAATGGAAGGGCTTCAGGCCTTGGGCACGTAGAAGCAAAGATCCAGAAATTACAGAAGAGAATAAGACAAAACACCATTCAACTTAATTCCAGTGGCCACACTGTGCTGGTAAAGGGATGTTCAAATGCTCACACTCAAGGGTTACATTAATAATATGTGGGGATAAGAACATATCTTTGTATGGTACAAAGTTCCACGTATCTACTATTTTGAGCTAACAAATCATTCAAGATTTTTGTGTCTTGTATTTTTCTCGATCTTTCTGTCAAGGAAGTTAAGTTTCTAGGAATTCTCACTTCAAAGCCTAAACATAGACCTGATTTATAATCCAAGATACATCTTTAAAAATACCATTTTTGTCTCAGCTTAATGCTTTGATCTTATTTTGCTTCATTCAATATTTTTACTATATTAGTATTTGGCATGTTTTGGCTACTCCTGTTAGTTCCAATCCTTTGAGTGTTTTTTAAATTAAAACATAGATGAAACCTGTGACTGAAACTGACATTCTACTACCTGACCTTTTCAGACTGAGAAGGATGCCAAAGATGCTTTGTTTGCTGGCACTTGTGAATTTGTGTCTAGGCTCATTGTCCACTGGGTTCTTTGTATCTGCCAGGTGTTATGACTCCAGGCATGGAGGAAAAGGTCAAACATTGAAAGTGACTTTTTCGTCACTAGTTAATAGCAGATTGTGCTGATGAGGGCACAGTAAAAGGTTAACTTCATGATCTAATACATGAAAGGGCCAAATCTCTAGAGATGACACACTGACAAGAACTATGACTTTCACACAATTGTTTGTTCAAAGGATACAACATAGAAACCCATTGAAGGAAAATGCGGAAGGCTTGTACAAGGAAAGCTAGCTGTAATAGCATCTTCCCCCACCAAAAGGCAGACCCTGTGTAGTCACAATCCTGTTAAACCCTGGGAGTAGCCCATAGAATGCCACAGATCAGCAAAGAACTTGACTGAAAAATCAGGCCCCAAAACGACACATGCTTCACATTTTTCCTCACTTTTCACATATAATAATCTGTAACCAAACAGGACTACTAGGACACTGAAAGGTGGCCACGGGTATCGATGAAAATAAATCCATGGGCTTCATTTAAAATTTCCTTCTGACATTGTATGACACCTTTTTCTGAGATTAGACTGACTGCCCTGTCACTTATATCCAAGTCTGTATACAGAGAAGCAGAGATGCTTTTAATAAACACAAATATTACTGTAGGATGGTTAGTGGGATGTGCTACAGCTCTTGAAGTTTGTCCCAAGGTGGTTGTATTCTTCTCCCTCCCCTACCACCCCTTCTACGCTCCATCTTCTGCCTGCACTTCTGCTGGTCTTGGTTGCTTGCTGACTGAAATATCCCAAGACCATTATTCCAAGGGGATTTAGGCCCTAGTTAAGTCCCTATTACGCTATTGCCACAATTATCTATGGAGCTATCTAAAACATGGAATCACTAGGAAGCATCCCATATGTTTCAGACATATTATCCCCATTATGTAGCAATGACTCTTTCAACATAATGGCAAGCTTATTGGCAGGAACAGCCTACTCCTTCCTTTGCCTTCTGGCCTACTACCATGAGTTCAGATTTCATTGACCCTTTGTGTCCTAGTAGAGGCATTTCTCTTCCACTTGCCCTCTCAAATAACCAGAAAATCAAGACCAACAGTGTTTAAAGGCATCTGGAAAATAAGCACAAGTTCTTCAAGTGGGTCTAAGGTGATAAAAGGAAAACTCCTCCCACCCCTTGCCTCTAAGACCCATGTTCTCTAGCTACTAGGAAGAACATACCATGTAATAGCTATTGGTTTAAAGTACATACCTCATTCTTAAATACTGTGCCCAAGTACTAAAAGGTTGTGTCCAGGTTGGTTCACTTAGTATCTTAGCTATACCTTTTTAAGAGGTCATTCTAACATCTTATTAGGCTCGCAGTTTTCATGATCCAGTAGGACCAGTAGTTCTTGGTCATGTTCCCATTGTATATCTATTCACTATAGAATAGATTCTTTAGTCTGAGACAGTTACATAAATGATAGCCCTTCTTTGGTGCTGCTGGCTGAGATACTGGACAGAAGCAAGCCTATACTTAGAATACATATATCCAATAAAGATTAATCACTGTTCCTTCTGGGATAGAAAAGACCCAATATTCAACTTGTCCACAAGTGACTGATCAATCTCCTTGATGGATGGTATTATATAGAGAAGGCCTCTTCCAAGATGTAAGCCTCTGCAGCTTACAGGTTAGATATTCAGCAGTGGCAATAGCTAGACCCAGTCTTGGTGAGAGGAAGTTGGGCCATGCAATAGCCTACATTCTTGCCACCATGAATACTTCTTTCATGGGTCACTTAAGGAAGCACTAGAGCGGCTAAGGACAGAAGCTGGTTGACTTCAAATAGACAAATTAACCTGCCCACCTTGTTCAGTATCTCTTTGGATGTCTTGTGTTAATGTGAGATATGTAGATCATTCTCTGTGCCCTGCTATAGATCCAATGACATACTTCTTCCCCACCTTGTATCTATTCTTCCATTCTTGCTCCTTCCAGGTACCTGAAGAAACAGTAAGGTCACTCGCCTAGAAGTCCCTGCCTATGCTTGCCTCCAGGTACTTTGCACACATTATTCTTTGAAGATTCCACTCAGAGGCTTTCCCCCATCACTGTTCTTTGGGGCTTCATCCTAGCAGGGCTGTAATGCACCAACAGTGGATGTTCTGCTAGCATCTTCACTGAGCTTTGAACTAGAGCTGTAGTCTTTGCCTCCTATTGGTTGATCATAGAGCACTACTATCCATAAGGCAATAGGTATGAACTCAGGGAAAGAGGTGGGTGGTGTTAGGTCTGGACCACCTGCTTATATAACTTGTACCCTCAGGACTTCATACTTCATTTGAATGTACTATTCCCATTTTTAAAATGCTTCCTATTGTCTCCACCCAGCCTATATGTCTGAGCTGGCCATTATGAGCTAGGATAGACGGTCAATTTTCCCAAAGCTAGACCCTCGGCCTGAGGTCCCAGCAGTATGTAGGAGCTGTTTTATAACTGAATAGTTCTGTTCCAGTTAACATGACTTTGTTCTGGAATCTTGAGGGATCTAAAACTGGATGGCTTGCTAGACATTCCGTATTGCCTTCTTTTGTACCAAAGATGTCTCTGGTGTCTTAGAATTGGCTGGGTTATATAGATCACATGGATGAATATCTGGCACAACAGTTTGAATGTCCCACAGAGCTGCCTTATTTGCTCTCCCCCCAATCTCCGAAAACAAACCTTCAGCATAACCTGGCAGTTGTGTTGAGACAGTGTTCCCAAGTGTTTTATGCTGCTTCCATCCAAACACACTCCACCAAGTTTTGTGTTTGTTCATTCTTTTGTAGTGGGGGGGTACAAGGTGCAATATCTTTCACCTTATCTGGCATGTATCAGATAACTGGAATATCAAAATCCTCAAATATAGAATACCATCTCTATAGGGTTTTCTCTCTATCTGGCATGTCTTTTTAGGGTTGCCAGAGAACTTGGTACTCCTTGCACCAGGTCTAATTAGCATGACATCAACAAAAAGGATGACTATGGCATTTTGTGGTATGCCGAGGTGACTAAGACCCTGTGATCTATATAGCAAAAGAATAAAGACTGGCAAGGTTGTGAAGTTATACTGTTGATTTTCCCCCGTAAGTGTAAACTACCCCAAATCCTCTTAGTGGGGATTGAGAAGAACATGTCTGTCATACACGGAGTACATCAAGTGCATGTCACACTGGTATCATCAATAAAGTACTATATCCACCAAGGCAGCTGCGACTGGAGTACATGGAGAACCGCAATATAATCTCTGCCATGATAATAGAATGCTTGTACAGAGGCCATGAATGTGATTAAAAGGTGCAATGCTAGTGGCCCCATCTTGAATCTTTGGTGGTACTTCTCTAATTTCATCCCAGAATTTAGTGTTACATAGAACTAGAATGCTAGGAAGGACTAAGTTCAAGCCTTTGAAAATGTTCCTCCCTATCCCCTATATCAATAGTGCCTCCAGATTCAAGTTTATTTATCCTAAATATGAACTGGAAGACTCAGAAAATACTTGACAGGGTAGAGGATTTATCTCTGGATCTATTGGACTCACTGAGACTGCCTTGAGCTCACAGCTCTTCTCTGGCCTCTACCCTGAAGGTCCAGGATGGCATTTCAGGTCTCTTGCTGTAAGTTTTAGCTCTGACCTTTAAATGGACTCCTGTGACTCCCCCGTGTACAACTCTGGTAAAATGGTCTTAGCAAATAATTAAAATCATGGTATATATTTGGAGTAGCATTCCAGAGTCATCCTTTGATGGGATCATTTATCTTCAAATATGAGATCTCAATCTGAGAGATGCTTTAAATCTGGAACCTGAGTGAAGGATCATGACTTCACATTGCTTTGCTTAACATTCTTAACAGATCTGGGGTGTTTTTCTCCCAGTCTACAAATCCAACTCTCCAGTAGGCTGCCCATCTCTCTCACCAAGAACATGATTGTGTATTAGCCACAGTCAGAGATCCCTGTAGGTCAAGACATGCTGATGACTACCAGACTTGCTGCCCATTTATAACCACATTCACTTTGTCTCTAAAGGCTAAGTGCCAATTATGATTGCTGTCATCTCCATCTATACTAGGGACCCCTATTTCAGGGCTGTATCTCCTATTCACTCCTTGCCTACAGAGAACAGATAGCCCACAGTAAGCTTATCCTCTCCTTGGATACATTCTGTATTGTCCTCATGAAGGGTGTGTCCTTTGAGCTCACTATAGGAGACATAGTCAACTCGTAGGTTATCAGTTGGAATGTGCCTATTAAGACTACTGTCACCCTGTTGAGCATCTAAGCCATACCACTATACTCTGCTTCAGTTCTAGAACTTCTGCCTTGCCTACTAAAGGTCATTATAATGTCCCCATGCCATTATATCACCATCCCATTTACCCATAGCATTGCAGTACTCATTACCCTCAACTGTTCTGTTCCAAATTTATATCCCACGAGTCTATTTCCTAAGACTCCTTATACTGTCTTAGTAGAAAATCCCAAGACAAAGACTTCAGTGCAAGTGGTCTACTTAGGAATTCCCAAGAGGAGTAAGGGAACCAGCAGGGTGAAAAGAAAGGAAAACATCGAGGTTTTTGCCATGGGCAACAGGAGTTTGATTCCACTGAAACTGAGATTTTTAGTCTACTTACAGTATTGTCAGTCAGAAGCTTAGGAAGCAGGAACATCTACCAATAGGTTTTTGTATTCCATTGGTAGATGGCTGCTTTCAGGTGTTAGCTGGGAAGCTGTTGGGCTGTTCTCACTGGAAGCAGATTTGGGACAAGAGTGGAAAGTCTCACCTCAGTCATGTTTTCTGTGTATCCATCTAGACTTCCATGAAACTACAGCTAAAATCAGTGATGCACAGGGGCTGTATGACAGACACTAGAAGCATCTACAACTTATGCAAATGTTTGTTAGAATACTTCATGGACTACCTCCAAGTTTTACCCTTGTTACTCTTGCATAATCTTTGTTAGGGTACCCTTGAATTTAGACTATTCTCTTGGCCATCAGCAATATGCGAAACACTCCCCCCACCCCAAATCAATGAGTTTGTTAGAATGCAGTAAACATTACAATGGGAAGTATTTAAAACTGGGGACTTCACATTCAGTGTTAAATGGAGTCATAAGAGACCTTACCAAAATTGTGATCTAAGAGCAGCCTTACTCAGGAGAACGATTAATGAAGTCACCATTAGTATGTGCCCAGCTTCTGTCTTTACATCTAATGAGTATATGCATAAAGATGTTTTAAATACATAGAAACTAGACAGCTCACTGTCTGTACCAGGAATGGAAGGAACTAATAAACAACTTAGGGAATGTTATGGAAGGACTCTGTGGACCAGTGTCTAAGGTGGAGGATCCCCTTCTCTAGGGCTGAGGAGTATTACCTATTAACTGATTAGGGGTTGGCTGGTTGGCTTCTCAGGTACTTACCAGAGGAGGGGGGAGGCTATGAACCTCAGTTTTCCCAGTTCTCTTATAGCTACCTCTAAATGATTGGCCTGGTTTAGGGTTGCAGGAGGAAGATGTCTTTCAATTTAGAGAGGTGAAGGAGAAATAGCCAAAGTTCCATGGGTCCCAAAGTGACCCTTTCAGAGCCCCCTGCTCAGTGTCTTAGGAAGATGGTGGGGTAGAAAGGTATGGAGAAGGCCCTGGAGGCAGGGCCAGTGACAGAGATCTGCTTTGCTTCACTGCACCTCCACTTCGGGTTATGTGTGGCGTCAATCCCCAGCAGGATTGGGTAGCACACTGAGGGGAGGCTAGAACTGGGAAGATGACCCTCTGGTTCTCAGCTAGTCATAACTTTGTGCTCCAAACTCTGCCCACCTTGCTCATCCAGAAGCAGGGTGGCTAGGATCTCAGTGGAGAGGCTGATCTAAAGTAAGTATCCCTGTGCAACTGACCAATGCCCATGATTATCTGGGCCATACTTCTTCCTTCATTTGATGCTTGCCTTATCAGGGACTTAAGATATTCCTGGGAGCTTATGAAAAGGTACTACAATTGATGCACCCCCGTGCCAAGATCTGGGGTAGGAAGTGCAGTGAAAGGCCTTGGGAACCTCCGACTGTATTTTTTCCTTAGTCTAATGGCACATCACTGTAGGTGCTAGAACTCACGTCTACCCTATTCCATATTTATTGCCTGCCTGCTTGCTCCCTCTATAGTGCAATAAACACTATACATGTAAACATGACAGCTATAAACTTATTGCACTGGCTATGATCTGTAACATGGTATTGAGTAGAAAGATATTGTCGCTTTCTAATCTTAGGGGGGAAACACTTAATATTCATAAAGTATTCTACAAGCTGTAGGTATCAAAGATACTTTCAGGTTTGAGACAGCTGTCTTCTATTGCCAGTTTACTGAACTATCATAAGTGGTATTAGATTTTGACATGATTTCTTGCATCTTGTGATTCTTGCATCTTGTGAGATTTCTCTTGTTAGTATGGTAAGCCAGGTCTTCTTAAATTAACCTGGCATTCCTGGAATAAGCTTCTCATGGTCACAGTATTTTTATATTTGTTGGATTTGATTTGCTAAGTTTCAGAATATGATATCAGGCATATTGGCCTATAGTTTTGTTTTCTTATAATACCTATCCTAGTTTTATCAGGGTTATTCTGGCCTCAACAAGTTGGGAGGTGTTCTTTTTTCCAAAAGTTTATATAGGATTATTCCTTAAGTACCTGTGAGAAAAATAGGAAGAGGTCCAAAGAGGCTAGTGAGCTGTCAGATGGCAATGTAGGCCTAACCTCAAGTATAGGAATGGAAGAAAGAATGAAGATTGGGTGGAATTCTTAGCCTGAAGTGCAGATCTAAGAGTCAAGTCAAAACTGTCAGAGGAGTCCTGTATCTCCTAGGGACAGACCTACCTTAGTATCCCTGCCATGATCAGTCATTGGCCGGGCATAGCCATAAGAAGTGTGGCCTTGGTGCAATGCAGTGGTGGAGTTTAGAGCACAGCAGTGAAGGACCATGGTCAGTCATATTCCCTGCAGTCAGGTCTGAGATGCATTCCTGTGATTGCCATAGAAGACTTGCTACGTGTGTCATACTTGTCTCTGCCCTGGCCTAGGAGTTGAAGGGCAGACCTGAGTGGTATACTACTACTCTAGTTTGTGTCTTTCAACCCCCTACCACTGAGCTGGAAGAGATGCTCAAGATAAAATTCAAGATAGAATTGAGTGAACATAGCCTATTCTCTAGCAGCAACTTATGATTGATACTGAAGTCCTGGCATACCAGATCTTCAAGATTCTAAGTAGTTGATGTGATACCCACCATCAGGGCTGGGTGTTTGTACTGACCAGCAACAAGAAATAAGAGCAAAGATAGTGGTGGTCTAGAACATTGCTGGAGCCTCAACACAGGGCAGGTAGGCCTACGCAATGTTGGCACTGACGGGAAGCCCAGCCAGAAGGACCTGCTTGTACTTGGCATCTGTGGTCATCCACTATGGCTCCTCTAGCATGTAGGCTCTTATATCTTGATGTCAACTTGTTCTTGTTGTTCCTGGTCTTGAGAAGCATGAGCTATATCTCTCTTCTGTCCTCAGCCGAGAGGGTGGGTCTGGTACAGCTTGGGATGCATAAGCCCTGCACGGTACATAACAGCCACAGACGCTACATGCAGCTCTTACCATCCTAACTAGATGTTCTGGTTTCACTTCTGCTTGCAGCATATCAGAATAAAGAGTTCTGTTCTCTGGCTTCCTCTGGAATGACCTGGCTATACTCACAACCTAGGCCACCCAAGGCCTCTTGCCAGCTCTGCTTGCTAATTGGACTAAAACACAGAGGAATGCTTGCCACAGCTCTCAAGGAGTTGGCTTGGCTTACAGCTTACTATGTTGAAAGATAGGTCAAATCCCCTATAATAGTTACAAGTCATATCCAATGATCCTGACTCCTTCTATATCCCACCTCAGGCATTGGTCTACACCAATCTTGCAAAAAGAGACATGCTAATGAAAATGGTGCCTGATGTCAAAGCATCTCCTGGATTTCCTTGTATATCCAGTCAGTTCTTGGTGTCAGATGAAGGTTTCTCATACCACACACCCTCTGACTTGTCCTCCTTGGTTAGGCGGTAGAAGGTAACTGAAGTGCTGAGAATGTGTTTTATTTGTGCACCACCAGGCACAAGATGTGGTTCAGGCTCTTAGTAACAAAGCAGCTACTTTCCGAGGTCATGCAGCTAAACCTTGACTCTCGTAGTTGATATCAACGGATAGCAGGCTCCATTTCATGTCCTGAAGGAAGGCTGTCACTTCCCGGGTAAACTAGGTACAGGAGTGCCTTTTCCACCTGGTCTTTGGTAGTACTCGTTCCCTCACGTTCTGACTTACTCTGATTCTCCCTGCCCTCAGATACCACCATGGCTTACCGAGTGATACAACCCCAAACCCTACATCGTGAGTCTGAGGCCTTGATAATGAACTTCTCAGAGTGGGTAGCTGTACTTTCTTATTCAGTCACAGTTGGTCAAGGCAACACCAAGAAGTACCCCAATAGATCACATAAGTACCACATGCTTTCCTTCTTTCCCCTGCTATGCAACCAGGGCCATACCACCTCCTGATAAACTGAATGTCTTCTCTTCACCTGCTGGTACCTAGACCCAGGGAATCCAAAGTGTCCTAGAAGCATCTGTAGCCTATACTTCATAGGGACCCTTGCTATATCCCCTGGCAAAAGTGTATCCCTTTGGGAACTAGGGCCTCCAGCATTGCAGAGCCCAGACTCATGGAAATAGCCCCCCAGTGGGTTACTGGTAGTGAAGGTAAATGGCCCCATTTCTGCTTGGCCTATGGGAACACTTTGTTCCCAGGCCTATGATCTCTTCCTATTGGGGGCACAAAACTGTATGCTGACTTATGCATGTGATACGTCCTTGTGATGCCTTACCATCCTTGCAGAATGTCTGACCTGACTCACTGGCTATGCTTTCAGCAGACCATCCCAGTACTCAGGCAGGCTGCCTCTGGATGGTATGATATATCAGGTACCCAGTGGGTCACATTGTCATGGGTGCTCTCCCACACCTTCACTATAGAGGAGATCCTCTGGGCAGATCCTGTGTTGTTCTGGACTCCATAGCTGTGGACCAGGCACTGTGTAAGTTCCTTGAGGATGAATGCTGTCTGATGTCCTAAACAACACAAGCAAACCCGTATCTGCTATGGACCCCTGTAAGAACTCATTACTGGCTCTTCTGGGATGGAAGGGACCTAATGGAGTTAGCTTTCTACCAAGTGGCAGTTAGGCCTCCTTGAGGAAGAGTGCTGTATCAGGTACCCCCTATGAGTCCCTATCGTTGACAGGTTAGACATTCAAAAGTGACCTTGGTAGGTGGAAACCCATGCTTTTGGGTCCTTGCATAGTCACCATATGACTTGCAAGGTGAAGGCATTCTGGTACGTATTAACATGAGCTGTAAGTCCTTATACTTCGTGCCTACTCCCAAAAGTTCTTCCACATGCATCTACCCCAGACCTCCTTACCTCTGATCCTCCAGTCTTCCTTCCAAACCCCTGGCCAGCTGACCAGGCCATCTGCCACTGCCTGGAAGTCTGTATGTATATAATCTTTAGGTTATTTCTTCCATGGTACACTGCTCAAAGTTATGCCTATTGGGAAGATTTTCCCTCACCACTGATTTTTTTTTTGAGAGACCTCCATACTGCTTTCCATAGTGGCGGTACCTACTTACAATCCCACCAATAACACACAAGGGTCCCCTTTCCTCTGCATACTTGTCAACATTTGTCTTTTTTATAAGAGCCATTCTAACAGGTGTGAGGTGATCTCATTATGGCTTTGATTTGTATTTTCCTGGTTCGTGATGTTGGACATCTCTTTATGTAGCTGTGTCCACTTGTATGTTTTTTTTTGAAAAGATGTCTATTCAGGTCCTCTGCCCATTTTAAAACTGGATTGTTTCTTTCCTACTGAGTTGTATGAGTTTACTAATATGCTACTAACCTTATCAGATACGACTTGCAAATATTTTTTCCCATAATAAATTCTTAATTTTGTAGATTGTTACTCTTGTTGTATAAAAGCTTCTTAGTTTGTAGTCTCACTTGTTTTTGTTGTACCATAGGTGTCATAACCAAAAAAAAATCAAGACCCATGTCAAGGGTCATAATGGACCCCTATGTATCCATAAGTGTGAGTTCAAGGAGGGATCCTGGTGCAACAGATATAGGTGACATGGGGATCTGGGCCATCTGCATAGTCACTATGTGTACCCTCAGGTATTACATTCAATCCTAAGCATACCATTTTCATCTTTTGATGGATTGTTGCTGGCCTTGGCCAAATCTGTGATCTAGCGGGTCTAACTGACCCCAGAACATTATGGGAAATTCTAGATGTATGCTTACTTGGTACCATGTGGTTAAGTTTCCCTCTATACCAGGACTTGGTATATATCAACCATTTTTTTTTTAAACTACCCCTTCATCACGTCCCCCCCCCACCAACCCCATTACAGTCACTGTCCATCAGCGTAGTGAGATGCTATAGAATCACTACTTGTCTTCTCTGAGTTGTACTGCCCTCCCCGTGCCCCCCCAACATTACATCTGCTAATCGTAATGCCCTTTTTCCCTCTTATCCCTCCCTTCCCGCCCATTTTCCCCAGTCCCTTTCCCTTTGGTAACTATTAGTCCGTTCTTGGGTTCTGTGAGTCTGCTGCTGTTTTGTTCCTTCAGTATTTTTTCTTTGTTCTTATACTCCACATATGAATGAAATCATTTGAAACTTGTCTTTTTCGGCTTGGCTTATTTCACTGAGCATAATACCCTCTAGCTCCATCCATGTTGTTGCAAATGGTAGGATTTGTTTTCTTCTTATGGCTGAATAATATTCCATTGTGTATTTGTACCACATCTTCTTTATCCATTCATCTACTGATGGACACTTAGGTTGCTTCCATTTCTTGGCTATTGTAAATAGTGCTGCAATAAACATAGGGGTGCATCTGTCCTTTTCAAATTGGGCTGCTGCATTCTTAGGGTAAATTCCTAGGAGTGGAATTCCTGGGTCAAATGGTATTTCTATTTTGAGTTTTTTGAGGAACCTCCATACTGCTTTCCACAATGGTTGAACTAATTTGCATTCCCACCAGCAGTGTAGGAGGGTTCCCTTTTCTCCACATCCTCGCCAACATTTGTTGTTGTTTGTGTTTTGGATGTTGGCCATCCTCACTGGTGTGAGGTGATATCTCATTGTGGTTTTAACCTGCATTTCTCTGATGATTAGCGATGTGGAGCATCTTTTCATGTGCCTGTTGGCCATCTGAATTTCTTCTTTGGAGAAGTGTCTATTCATGTCCTCTGCCCATTTCTTAATTGGATTATTTGGTTTCTGTTTGTTAAGGTGTATGAGTTCTTTATATATTTTGGATGTCAACCCTTTATCAGATACATTTTTTATGAATATATTCTCCCATACTGTAGGATGTCTTTTTGTTCTACTGATGGTGTCCTTTGCTGTACAGAAGCTTTTCAGCTTGATATAGTCCCACTTGTTCATTTTTGCTTTTGTTTCCCTTGCCCGGGGAGATATGTTCATGAAGAAGTTGCTCATGTTTATGTCCAACAGATTTTTGCCTATGTTTTTTTCTAAGAGTTTTATGGTTTCATGACTTACATTCAGTCTTTGATCCACCTTGAGTTTACCTTTGTGTATGGGGCTAGACAGTAGTCCAGTTTCATTCTCTTACATGTAGCTGTCCAGTTTTTCCAACACCAGCTGCTGAAGAGGCTGTCATCTCCCCATTGTATATCCAAGGCTCCTTTATCAAATATTAATTGACTGTATATGTTTGGGTTAATGTTTGGATTTTCTATTCTGTTCCACTGGTCTCTGGGTCTGTTTTTGTGCCAATACCAAATTGTCTTGATTACTGTGGCTTTGTAGTAGAGCTTGAAGTCAGGGAGTGTAATTCCCCCTGTTTTATTCCTCCTTCTCAGAATTGATTTGGCTATTCGGGGTCTTTTGTGGTTCCATATGAATTTTAGAATTATTTGTTCCAGTTCATTGAAGAAAGCTGTTGGTAGTTTGATACGGATTGCATTGAATCTGTAGATTGCTTTAGGTAGTATAGCCATTTTGACAATATTTATTCTTCCTAGCCAAGAGCATGGGATGCATTTCCATTTGTTAGTGTCCTCTTTAATTTCTCTTAGGAGTGTCTTGTAGTTTTCAGAGTACAGGTCTTTCACTTCCTTCGTTAGGTTTATTCCTAGGTATATTTTATTGTTTTTGATGCAATTGTGAATGGAATTGTTTTTCTGATTTCTGTTTCTGTTAGTTCATGAGTAGTGTATAGGAAAGCAACAGATTTCTGTGTGTTAATTTTGTAACCTGCAACTTTGCTGAATTCAGATATTAGTTCTAGTAGTTTTGGAATGGAATCTTTAGGGTTTATGTATAGTATCATGTCATCTGCAAATAGTGACAATTTGACGACTTCTTTACCAATCTGGATGCCTTGTATGTCTTTGTGTTGTCTGATTGCCGTGGCTAGGACCTCCAGTACTATGTTGAATAACAGTGGGGAGAGTGGGCATCCCTGTCTTGTTCCTGATCTTAGATGAAAAGCTTTCAGCGTCTCGCTGTTAAGTATGATGTTAGCTGTAGGTTTGTCTTATATAGCCTTTATGATGTTGAGGTACTTGCCGTCTATACCCATTTTGTTGAGAGTTTTAATCAGGAATGGATGCTGAATTTTGTCAAATGCTTTTTCAGCATCTATGGAGATGATCATGTGGTTTTTGTTCTTCTTTTTGTTGATGTGGTGGATGATGTTGATGGATTTTCGAATGTTGTACCATCCTTGCATCCCTGGGATGAATCCCACTTGGTCATGGTGTATGATTCTCTTGATGTATTTTTGAATTTAGTTTGCTAATATTTTGTTGAGTATTTTTGCATCTACGTTCATCAGGGATATTGGTCTGTAATTTTCTTTTTTGGTGAGGTCTTTGCCCGGTTTTGGTATTAGAGTGATGCTGGCTTCATAGAATGAGTTTGGAAGTATTCCCTCCTCTTCTATTTTTTAGAAAATTTTAAGGAGAATGGGTGTTATTTCTTCTCTATATGTCTGGTAGAATTCAGAGGTGAATCCATCAGGCCCGGGGGTTTTGTTCTTGGGTAGTTTTTTGATTACCAGTTTGATTTCATCGCTGGTGATTGGTCTGTTTAGTTTTTCTGTTTCTTGCTTGGTCAGTCTTGGAAGGTTGTATTTTTCTAAGAAGTCCATTTCTTCTATGTTTTCCAGCTTGTTAGCATATAGATTCGCATAATATTCTTATGATTCTTTGTATTTCTGTGGGGTCCGTCGTGATTTTCCTTTCTCATTTCTGAATGTGTTTGTGTGTGTAGATTCTCTTTTTCTCTTAATGAGTCTGGCTAGGGGTTTATCTATTTTGTTTATTTTTTCAAAGAACCTGCTCTTGGTTTCATTGATTTTTTTCTACTTTTTTATTCTTCTCAATTTTATTTATTTCTTCTCTAATCTTTATTATGTCCCTCCTTCTGGTGACTTTGGGCCTCATTTGTTCTTTTTCCAATTTCAGTAATTGTGTCTTTAGACTATTCATTTGGGAATGTTCTTCCTTCTTTAAATAGGCCTGGATTGCAATGTACTTTCCTCTTAGAACTGCCTTTGCTGCGTCCCACAGAAGTTGTGGCTTTGTGTTGTTGTTGTCATTTGTCTCCATATACTCTTTGATTTCTGTTTTGACTTGGTCATTAACCCATTGATTAATTAGGACAATGTTGTTAAGTCTCCATGTATTTGTGAGCCTTTTTGTTTTCTTTCTACAATTTAATTCTAGTTTAATACCTTTATGATCTGAAAACTTGGTTGGTAGAATTTCAATATTTTCAACGTTACTGAGGTTCTTTTTGTGGCCTAGTATGTGGTCTATTCTGGAAAATGTTCCATGTGCACTTGAGAAGAATGTGTATCCTGTTGCTTTTGGGTGTAGAGTTCTGTAGATGTCTGTTAGGTCCATCTGTTCTAGTGTGTTGTTCAGTGCCTCTGTGTCTTTACTTATTTTCTGTCTGGTTGATCTGTCCTCTGGAGTGAGTGGTGTGTTGAAGTCTCCTAAGATGAATGCATTGCTGTCTATTTCCTCCTTTAATTCTGTTAGTATTTGTCTCACATATGCTGGCGCTCCTGTGTTGGGTGCATATATATTTATAATGGTTATATCTTCTTGTTGGACTGACCCCTTTATCATTATGTAATGTCCTTCTTTATCTTTTGCTACTTTCTTCGTTTTGAAGTCTATTTTGTCTGATACAAGTACTGCAACACCTGCTTTTTTCTCTTTGTTGTTTGCATGAAATATCTTTTTCCATCCCTTCACTTTTAGTCTGTGTATATCTTTGGGTTTGAGGTGAGTTTCTTGTAGGCAGCATATAGATGGGTCTTGCTTTTTTATCCATTCTGTTACTCTGTGTCTTTTGATTGGTGCATTCAGTCCATTTACATTTAGGGTGATTATTGATAGATATGTACTTATTGCCATTGCTGGCTTTAGATTCGTGGTTACCAAAGGTTCAAGGGTTGCTTCTTTACTATCTAATAATCTAAGTTAACTTTCTTGTTAAGTTATTGTAAACACAGTCTGATGTTTGTTTCTTTCTCTCCCTTCTTATTCCTCCTCCTCCATTCTTTCTATAATAGGTGTTTTATTTGCCTTTAGTTGGTATTTGGATGGTCTGCTTTCTTTGCTATGATTTTATTTTCTCTGGTGTCATCTTTTTAGCCTTAGGTGTGCTTCCATCTAGAGCAGTCCATTTAAGATATCCTGTAGTGGTGGTTTATGAGAGGCAAACTCTCTCAACTTTCGTTTGTCTGGAAATTGTTTAATCCCTCCATCATATTTAAATGATAATCGTGCTGGATACAATATTCTTGGTTCGAGGCCCTTCTGTTTCATAACGTTAAATATATCATGCCATTCTCTTCTGGCCTGTAAGGTTTCTGTTGAGAAGTCTGATGATAGTCTGATGGGTTTTCCTTTGTAGGTGATCTTTTTTCTCTCTCTAGCTGCCTTTAATACCCTGTCTTTATCTTTGATCTTTGCCATCTTAATTATTATGTGTCTTGGTGTTGTCTTCCCTGGGTCCCTTGTGTTGGGAGATCTATGAGCTTCGGTGGACTGTGAGACTACTTCCTTCCCCAGCGAGGGATAGTTTTCAGCAATTATTTCTTCAAAGACGCTTTGTCTTTTTTTCTCTCTCTTCTTCAAAGACACTTTTTATCCCTTTTTCTCTCTCTTCTTCCTCTGGTACTCCTGTAATGCGAATATTGTTCCGTTTGGATTGGTCACACAGTTCTCTTAATATTCTTTCATTCCTAGAAATCCTTTTATCTCTCTCTGCCTCAGCTGCTCTGTACTCCTGTTCTCTGTTTTCTATTCCATTAACAGTCTCTTGCATCTCATCCATTCTGCTGTTAAGCCCGTCGATCGCTTGTCTGATTTCTGTATTGTCTTTCCTCAGTTCCCTCACTTCGTCTCTCAGCTCTTGCACATTTCTCTGTAGGTCCATCAGCATGGTTATGACTTGTATTCTGAATTCTTTTTCAGGAAGGCTGTGCATTTCCATCCCTTCAGACTCCCTCTCTGGGGTTGTCTGGTTGATTTTGGTCTGAACCATATTCCTCTGTCTTTTCATGGCTATATAATTGGTCACTGATAGTTGCCACGTATGTCATCTGGGCTCTTTAAGACTTTAAAAAGAGAAGAAAAAAAAGAAAAAGAAAAAAAAGAAAGAAAGAAAAGAAAAAACAAAGACAAAACAAAACAAAAACAAAAAAAATGCCCACCGGATGTAGATTCTGTGGGAATGCTCTAGGTGGCGCTATTGCCCCACTATTCCACAGCTGTGACTGTGCCGCTCCACAGGGCCCTTTATCGCTCCGCCTCTTGGGGTGCCGAGTGCTCTCGGGTGTAGCTGCACGCTGTGCGCTTTTCTGTGTGTTCTCGTGTCTCTTTTAGGAATAGATGTATTTTCTGTGTTTTCGTAGATAAATATAGGTTGGGAGGAGATTTCTGCCACCCTGCTCACACCGCCATCTTCCCGGAAGTCCATATCAACCATTTCTTAAAGCATATAGCTGTCTGCTGCAGAGGGAATTACTAGGTTCCTCAGCCCTAGGGGATAGCATTGTGATTCTCGCACTGTGGCTTGACACAGATTTTATATTTTGCTTTTCCTCACTGCCAATAATTCTCTTTAAGTTGGTAATCTACCAGGAATGGTCAGCAATCCTTGAGACAATGGATGAAGGATTATTCCACACCTTTACAGCAAGAGAGGAGAAGGCCCTTTCACTCTGTTCACTCTCACATTTATTGTATGCTTTCAAATCTATCTTTACATCATAATTAAAAATACCACAGGTGCAGAAAGTTACAGGATGTGATTGATCTTAAACCTTTCATACAATCAAAGGTTTTCATGTGTTGATTATTATCAGACGCACAGCAGAGTTCTGTGTTCTCCATGCTTGGTTAAACTAGAACTATACTATGCAAAAACAGCATTTGTGAAAAACACCTTCAGGCTCATGGGAACAATAGGAGCAGGCACTCTCATGGCTTTCCAATGATAGCCTTTATGTAGACTGGCATTCCAAGGGTCTACATCCCGTCCAGTAGTCCCATGACGCCCTCTGGAAGTTTCTATCTATATCTTAGTAAGCCAAGCACTGTGCACAGCCCTGTCATTAACATTTCCATCCCCGATAGTAACCCATTTTGTTAACTTTGAAGTCATTTGTATGTCATTACATGCCTGAATATAACTTGAATATTCATGTATGTAAATACCCACAGAACCATAGCCACAATCAAAGTAATACACACATCCATCACTTCTCTGGATTGTATAGCCCAGGGCGCAGGGCTGATTGTATCAAGGCCTAGATCCACTGCAGTCTTTTCCTGTTCTGGGTTCATTTCAGAGCTGATGGCCTATTGCATGGGCCAAAGCAGTATTTTAGAATATATTCTTTCTAGAACCTAAAGAAGCCTACCAGATATTATAGCAAAAAAAAGAAACAGATCTTACATCCTTTACCACAACTTGTCTTATTCTAGGGAGGTCATGACATTCTCTTTAACCCTGCATCTCTAAATCTTTCCTGAAATGGAATCTTCATGGGTAGAACTTTGTCTTCTAAAGTGCATGTATCTTACCAAGGCTTCCAGCGTACTAGCCATCTCTTGGTCATCCTGTGCAATCAGCATGACTCCTGCTCTAATGGGTCACTGTGTACTGAGATGTCCAAGTGGTCCAAATCGTCTGAATATGACAGAGTGAATGTAGTGAATATTCAAATGTAGTGAATGCAACACTTTCAGAGGGAATGTAGCCCTGGAGCAAAGCTCTACGTACATATTAACAATTCCACATGAACTTAGAGGGTTTCTGATCCTCTTTTACAGTTGGGATAGAAAAGAACTCATCCACTTTATTGGCTGCATACTATGTCTGTCCTAGCAAAGGCATTTTTATCAATGTGACAGTACTTACTGGGACTATAAGGTTGAGTGTGGAAGAGTTATTCAACCAGTCTATCCAAGCTCTACAAAGGCTAGACTGATGAATTACATAATGCTGTGATAGAGAGCACCAGCTCTAAAACCTTAAAAGCCTTAAGGGTGGCACTAACATGTGCTATCCCCTCTACTCCAAAATGTGATGTTTTGATTCATTATTTGGCTGGGCATTGGGTAGTTTCAGAAGCTTTCTCTTGGCATTCCCCACTGTGATAGCAGTTATTCTTCAAGAAGCCAGTGTGTAGGTTGCTCCAGTTGTTGAGTATGTCCATGCCTACACATTCAGAGATGGAAGAAATGACCTCTAGGTGGGTATATGGACCCAGAAGATGCACTGACTCTCATACTTTGACCATAACTCTATTTATTCCACCCCTTCCCCAGGCCCATGCTCCAATAAAGAAGTCATGTTGAGGCTTCAGGTCTTCAGGTATATTGATATCAACTTGGATCCTGTGTCCAAGAAAAGTTTCATGTCTAGGTATTCTTACGCAATTCCCTGCTAGGTGTCTTTGAGGAAGGACCAGAGGTTCACTTGCTGTGGTGTCGCAGAGCCCTTTCTTCTGGGAGCCTGGCCACCTCTTCAGTCAATGGGTTATAGGATTAAAAACTGTTCAGGTCTGAGAAGTGGCTAAGGCACTAACTTCAAGAAACTGCCTTCAGCTTCCTGCTCATCCATTCTTGCTTCCTTTTTTATAAGTTAAACAGCATCCTTTTTGTTTTGTTTGGTCTGCCATTCTAGTTTGCCCTGGTGATACCATGTTACTCATCTCTATGATTCCTTGTGGGACCAACCCTCTTGGCTATACTTCTAACCTTTTTAGCTGATACAGTAATTGTAGAACTCTGACTTCTAGTGGTTAAATGCTACTACCTGGCATTGATTGCTCGGAGGATATACCATCTTCAGTGCTACTAATAAACCCAGCTTTGGGACTGCTGTTCCAACCAACAGCCTTGGCCTGCAGAAGAGACACCACTGAACTTAGTGATGTGGAGCCCCTTGCACCAGTACATTGCTGGTGGCCTTTATTAATGGTCTGTGTCCTCTCATGGAACATGACACTGAGATTTTCTGGCCTTGCAGAATTCATCCATTCCACTGTGCCTATTTCTGAGACTTCTAGTGCCTTCTCTGCTATGCCAACTCAGAAGCATACAGAGATGATAAATTAGAAGCAAAGCTAAAATGCCTGAGTCATCTAAGAATAGTGAGTTTGCCCCATCCCCTGGGGGGTCCTTGCCAGAGTTGAAACACAGTGTCCTGAAAGTTACATCCTGACCCTTGGATCTGGTCCCCCAGATCCTGTCCTGGAGACATTCGCTGGCTCTGGCTGGTACTTGTCAGCTAGCTCTCACAGCTCTTGGGGTCACAACGTCTCCTTTGCTCAGGCACAGCATATCATAGACCACCATACTGGGGTGACTCAATCCTAGTGGTCAGCCGGGCATCCAGGAAAGGATGCCTCCTTATAGGGATACGTTACTTCTGGGGTAGAAGCCTTTGCAGTGTTTTCCTGCACGGGGGAAATCTAGCTCATGATAGAGAGGTGGGTCCCCTCTACAGGCTGTGAGGGTATTAGTCCAGGGCTGCCTGAAAAGTCACAGTCGTTTGGAGCATCTGCCCAGATGTCTCCACTCCATGTTTCACAGTCCCTAGGCTTTTCCAGCTAGGACTCTGACATTGTAGCAGACCGGCTTGCCAGAGCATTCAACCGTCTTGTAAGCTTAGTGACTTTCAGATGCTGAACTTGCTCCTCAGTCGTGCCAACTCTATTTCAGAAGATAAGGGCTTGTAAGCCAGCTACCAAAGACACCCTCTGGCTCTTACTTGTTCTTAATAATGAAACCCCTCTGTTTCTCATCCTTCTGCGATAGGGTGTCACTACGGCATAGGAATGAACCAATTTCATGTCCCCTGTACTTAAAGGCCTAAATCACTGAACTGGCCAGAGAATTTCCCCCTCAACAGAAACATTCTCAAGAGTCCCTGTCAAGTTTTCAGCTATTGGTTTGTCACTTGTCAGGAACCCTTCCTGTCATATCATTTGGGATTGTGTACTCCTTGGTTATCTGGACAGTGAGGTGTTTCAGTCCCCAAACTAGATCTCTCAAACTGCTTTTTATTAGCTGTTTGAGGTTCTCTAGAAAGTAGATGCCAAGCTGAGTGGGAGGCATTGAGACTTATGGGGTATAAATCTTATGAAAGATAAAGGAGAAAGGGGGCAGGTATGGGCAGGCAAGCGTTCAGGCAATGCTGGTCTGACAGCCATGAAAGGAGAAGGGAAGGATAAAAGATTGGGTAGGAACAGCTCAGACTGCTGTGTAACCCTGAGAAAGCCTTAGCAATCCCAAAGGGAGCTCTGGTGCAAAGAATGCCTGCGGGAATCCCTCGAATGTCCTAGGACCCACTCTGTGCCCCACACTGAAGTGAAGCGTTAGCTCAAATGTTGCAGAGGATCCCAGACTTGCTGCAGATAGAGGCTGTTGGCAATTGCACCCTTTGCAGCTCAAGAGCAGTTCTTCCTCAGGCACTGGCAGCATACCTTTGTGCCTGAACAGTCTAGTCAGATGAGGCTCATGAGATAGGATATTGGGTTCTTGAGAGATGGGTAAAAGCTAAACAAGCTATTTTTGGCTAGTGATAGTGAAAGATATGCTTTAGCAGGAACTTTTCAAGGCAGTATAAGGAGATCAAGAATTTTTCTGAGGTGACATTAACATTTGCTCTAACAGAAAAACAAAACCTCTTTGGGTTCTAGACATGTAGGATCCCTAAGAGAAATGATTTGAGATTGAGGGCATGAGAAATGAAAGTTGAGGTAGAGACACCTTGGCGTGCTTGAAGGACTGGAAGGAAGCAGGGTGGCTAATAATGAATGAAGGGGAGAGGCAGTGTGAAGCAAAAGCTGGGTCAGGAGGAAAACCTTAAACAGCTCTGCCTCCACTATTAGACCCTGAAATCTCCCAGGGAAGCAGATGAAGTAAGTATTGCTGGGACTAAGAGGCTCCAGAAATGGGAAAGTTGGATAGATTCAGAATGTATTAGAAATATGAACATGTCTTGCTGATGGGTTAGGTATGGGGAATTCAGGAGAAGGAATAAGCTTAGAATCCTAGCTTTCTAACATGATGGGTCATTTTTGGTGCTGCCAATAAGAGGGGAAAGGCTAAGTTCTGAACAAACCCAAGATCTTTTTTATGCTAAACTGGAGGTGCCAATTATGGTATCATGTTGATACTTGGATATGAATCAGGAGCTTGGAAGTATTCAAAGCAAAGAATAAACCTGGGGGTGGTTTAATATTCTCCACGGTTATGCAGGAGAGCTTTCTTGGAGCTACAGATTGAGTGAGTCTTCATGAGATTGTTCCAGTTGTATTTCTGGAGAGTAACAAGTGGCAGTTACATGGTAGCAGTCAGCTTGGGGAGGAGAAATTCTCATAGTCGCTAACCAAAGATCTGGGATTGCTTTATGAACTTGAAGCAATGGTAAAGCCTCCCAGAAAGGCAAGATGGAATGGTCAGGATTGAAGGAGCAAACAAGCCCCACAGAGAACATAAATGTCAAGATACCTTATATTAAGGGGAGAGTCCTTCTTCCCACTGGATGCTCTAAGCGTGGTGTTTAACTTGGGGTGACAGAACCAAGAGACTGGGGATTCTAGAATGGTAAAAACTAGCTGGCTTATAGACTGTTTCCTTGATGATGGTTTCAGAGCTAGACTTCACCTGTGTTTATGTTCCTTACTGGTTTAAATAGTAAGCCATGGGTGCCCAAATATGGGTAGCCTAGGAATATTCCTTCATGGAAGAACTATCCTGAGAGTGATAGGCAGAAAGGCAGAGATTCAGGAAATAGTCCACAGGGCCAGACTGGGAGAAGGTGCCACGACTTGTAGGACACAGGATATCAGCCTTTGCTCTTGTGCCTCTCCTGCCCTATAGAAATGGCTGTGTTGAAGACTCACCTCCCCAGTGATACCCTTTCTACTTGTATAGCAGGTAGTATGGCCATGTGACTTGGAGCTTGGAGTAAAGACAATAAGTCTATGTCGTTTAAGCAGCAGTGTCTCAAACACTTTCATTTCTGAACTATAGCAAAGGCAACCATCAGAGCATCCTTGAAGCCTCTCTGGCCAGAATTCTTGACTTCTGTTATGCACCAAGGTGTAGGGTACAGCTGAGTTAGCCAGCAAGTAAAAAAAAGTTGGTGGAATAGGCAAACTAGAGGTTTTGAGTTAAGGAGGAAAGTTAATGGCTTTGATAATCAAAGTGACAAGTATTTCGTCTGGTTTCTTGGAGGAACAGTTAGAATGGACATGGTGTTTACAAAGTTATGCCTTAGCCTGCTGTAGTATGGCTTCCCTAGGCCTTCTAGATGACCGATCCTCAGACTGCCTTCCAGGAGTTCAGGCTCTAATACAATCTAATACATTCAGAGCTTGACAATTAAAAAGATTTGTTCAAAAATGGGAATTAAACCGGGGGTCAGTATTTTTGAAAGGTTTTTTGAAGTCACCATTACCTGCTTAAGATATAAGGCCTCTGTGCTTCTGCAAGCTGATGTTGGCCTGTTTGATACCTCTGTGCTAAGCAGTCCCTTGTGAGGGGATAAACTCTTGTGGCTTGGCACATCTAATTAAGTTACAGATCAATTTGCTCAGTTTGCTTCTAAATATATTGCAATTTATGATTAATGGCTCATGTATTAAGATGCTTCTAAATATCTCATGCCCTAAATATTAACCCAGGCCAACTGAAAGAGTTGGCAATTAATGGCAATTTAATGGTTTAGTCTTGAAATAAATCAGCAGCTGTTAACAGTCTGCATCCACTCAAGACACCAGATACAAAGCTAACTAGTTCAATAGAGGGAATTTAATGTGGGTAACAGGCTACAAGAAGAGCTGTAAGCCAAACAGGAAACAGTGAAGGAATCCAGACTAACATCAAGAAGCCAATTCTACCCTTAGGGCTTGGCAGGTCAAGGGGAAGAAGTGGTGTTACCACACCAGTAGTGGTGACTACATGGAGTGGGCTACAGCCATGGCAGGGAATGCTTGGGTGAAGGAGTGACTCTAGAACACTGGAAATAGCCACTGCTGGAAATACTGCTGAAGTTGGGAGAAGGGAAAATCCCTTGATATCTCCCTTCTAGCTTCCCTCTAGGGCTAAACCCATTGGCTGAAGCAGATGGCAAGAAAGCCTAGGAAATGGAGCTTGTCCTGAAATGGCAACTTTCCTGGACTGTTAAATAGCAAAGACAAAGGTTGGCGCAATATCTTAGCCACTTATGTCTGCAATGTATTCCTATTGTTTATCAGAAGGACATAGTGTGTCTTCTGTTTCTCTTGACAACCTCACTAGAGAATACATTACTTGACACATGTTCAACATCAACTTACCAAAGATTTTATGAGATAGTGTGATGTGATGGAGTATCAGAAACACCTGCTACATAATACATTGTTAGGAAGGAGCTGTTTTTAAAACAGGGTAACAAAAAAAAAGGGCAATAACTGGGATTTATGGCTAATTTATATTAGCAGACCCAGTTGCACAATACTGCTATCAAATTGGCTTTAGCTGTCTGGGGAGCTGGACAATCCAGTTTTGAAAGGTAACACTGGGAGCCCTAGAATCATCTCTCTGGAAATTGAGCACTTATATATGATCTAGTAACCTATGGCATCAGGATAATCTCAAAAGGATAGTTCTAGCAACTACTGAAGGAATAAAAGATGAAATACAAACCTAACATTTTGACAAGGGGTTGCACAACTGCAACCTGAATGGCTCTCTGGCTGTGAACACTGACAACTGCCACCTCCTGTCTCCTACCCTAGCCTGAGATTTCTTGCTAAGATGATAAATCAGCACTGGCTGCTGCCTCCCTCCTCAGCCATCAACCCCGGAGGAACTACAGAAGCAAACCTGGTATCTAGGAATAACTTTGAAGTCTCAAGGACAAAGGGTGGGGAAAGGTGGTTGGTTGGCTTGCTGATATGAGGTGGTAATGGCAAGACAAGTAGGTCACTTTAGGGCTGGCAGGAAGGCACCCAGAACTCAGTGCCGCTCTAAGTCACAGCCAGCCTGGTGAACTCTGGCACACAGGCTGCCCCACGCTGGGCAGAACTAACCAGGCTCTAGTGTGCCCTGCCCTGCTGTCATTGGCTGGGAGCAAGGACATTCCTTAGTGGAATGTCCTTGACTCTGACACTGTAGCAGATCCCAAAGGAGGTACAGCTGGAAGCTCTTAGCTAACTGCCCTCCTCAAGGCAGATTCCCCCTCCCTGAGTGGTGCATTTGTGGTTGCCACAATGCCTGGATAATTGTGCAAACATGACACTCGAGAGTAAGAAGGGCATGGCTGGTGTTTGCATAACAGCCACAGGTGTAAGCTGGAACTGCCTGGGCAAGCTGGTATCTATGGTCCCCACGAATATGGTGGTTGTGACCTGAGACAAAGGGCAGCTGGCAGACCTGTAAGGGTGTCAGAGAAAAATGACTTCCATTCTCTCTTCTTTTCCACATAACTGCTTTGAGATAATGGCTGACTGTTGCCAGGAAGAAATCAGTAACCCCACATGCTAAAGCAGATGCCCACTGGGTTAAACTTCATGAGCAAAAAAATACCCTGTTGGGTAAGGGTCGATGGAAACAGAGGCTAAAGGCCTCGGCAATCAGTCCCTCCTCCTGCCCCATTGTGGCTCTAGTGGATTCTAGTCCAGGGCGTTTTATCCTCCCAGTGTCGCTTTCCTGAGGGAGAGAGACCCTGGCCTAAAGTTTCTCCCTGGAAACTATACAACATCCCAGGCCTCTTCTGTCAATGAACTTCATGCGACTGAAACAAGCTAGAATTTTTCCTTTTGATCTCTACCTATTATGGCATTACTGGCTAAATCCCATTCCCCCAAGGGAATTGGATATTCTCACAGGCCAAAAGGCACCAGCAGAGTACAACTTTTCCAAAAACAACAAACTGAACAATATGTACTATTGGAAGCAGAAATACTAGAAGAGACTGAGAACATAAACTGTAACAAATATACCTAAGACATTTTCATTAAATGAGAAAAAAATCAAAGAATTACAGAATGAAAAATAGAAGTTGACAGAACATAATAGGAACGAATGGGAGGAGAGGTAAAGCTGAAGAAAAAACTAGTGAATTGGAAGATCAGATTGAAAAATTCTCCCAGAAGAATGAAGGGAAAGATGATAAATAGAAAATACAAGGAGAGAAGGCTTCCGGGAAGATGGCAGCTTGAACAGGGCAGCGGAAATCTCCTCCCCAAACCATATATATTTGTGAAAATACAACAAATACAACTATTCCTAAAAGACCTGAAGATACAGTACAACAGCCAGGCTACAGCTACATCTGCGAGAGCTCAGTGCCTCACGAAGTGGGTAAGATACAAAGCTGCGACCCGGCGGGATCCGAGCACTCCCCCACCCCAGCACACCAGCGGGAGGAAAAGAATCAGAGCGTGGAGGCAGTGGAAGCACAAGACTGCTAAATAACCAGCCCTGGTGATCTGCATTGGTAGCGCAGACACGCATCGCATAGTGTACTGGAGATTAGAGAAACGGAAGGGCAGGATCTGAGATGGAGACAGCGGGTGCCCACAGCCGGCTCCCCTGGGACAAAAGAAAAGCGGGCGCTTTCTTAAGTCTTAGACAAGGGCCCAACAGCGGAACAAAATCATCCCAGCGCACTCAACCCAGCAGGCTGGGAATCTTGAGGAACTTCAGCCCCCCTAACTGGCTGCTGGCTAAAGCAGCCCCAAAGCCACTCATGAGGATAAGCAGCTTGCCATTCTTTGCCCCCGGCCAGCGCTGCAGCAGATCTGCCACAGTTGTGGAATAGCAGGAGAGTGGCCCCGCCCATAGCAACCACACAGAATCGCCTCCCAGCGGGCACGCAGCTAACCTGGAAGGGCCGCACAGAATCTCCTCCCGGTGGGCACACAGCTAACCAAGAAGGGCGGCAGAAGCCAGAGCAAGGGCTGAAAGGCACCAAGGGGTGCAGACCACAACCAGTGTGGCTGCAAACCCCTGCAGTGCTCTAGGCTAGCCTGAGGGCGGCCCCGTCCACCGCAGTTTAGGGGATTATCCCAGGGACTGCCTCCCAGTGTGCAGGTAACTGGCACAGGCTGCAGAGAAGGGCAAGGAGAACAAGCTGGAAGGGACTTTGTTCTCCCAGCAGACACACGTGGCACCTGCCTGCAACCACTTCTATCACCATGAAAAGACAGAAGAATGTGGTCCAGTCAAGACTCACCCAGACACCCCCAGAGAGAGGGCCGGGTGGGATAGATTTAAACAATCTTCCTGAAAAAGAATTCAGAATAAAAGTCACAACCATGCTGATGGACCTACAGAGAAATATGCAAGAGCTAAGGGAGGAAGTCAGGAGAGATATTACAGAAATGAAATAATCGACTGGGGCTGAAGAGCAGACTGGACAAGGTGCAAGAGACTGTTCATGGAATAGAAATCAGAACAGGGGTACAGAGAAGCTGAGGTAGAGAGATAAAAGGATCTCTAGGAGTGAAAATACTAAGAGAACTGTGTGACCAATCCAAATGGAAAAATATTTGCATTATAGGAGTACCAGAAGAAGAGAGAGAAAAAGGGATAGAAAGTGTCTTTGAAGACACAATTGAGGAAAACTTCCCCAAGCTGGGAAAGGAATTAGTTTCTCAGACCATGGAAGCCCACGGATCTCCCAACACAAGGGACCCAAGGAGGACACCACCAAGACATACAATAATTAAAATGGCAAAGATCAAAGAAAAGGACAGAGTATTAAAGGCAGCCAGAGAGAGAAAAAAGATCACCTTCAAAGGAAAACCCATCAGGCTATCATCAGACTTCTCAACAGAAACCTTACAGGCCAGAAGAGGATGGCATGATATATTTAACGCAATGAAACAGAAGGGCCTTAAACCAAGAATACTGCATACAGCACAATTATCAATTAAATTTGAGGGAGGGATTAAACAATTCTAAGACAAGCAAAAGTTCAGGGAATTTGCCTCCCACAAACCACCTCTACAGGATATCTTAAAGGGACTGCTCTAGATGGAAGCACTCAAAGGCTAAAAAGATGTCATGAGAGAAAATGAATTCATAGCAAAGAAAGCATACCATCTAAATACTAACTGAAGGCAAAAAATAAAACCAACTATCCACAAAAACAGTCAAAGGAACGCAAAAGAGTACAAAATAAAACACCTAATATATAAAGAATGGAGGAGGAAGAATAAGAAGGGAGAGAAATGAAGAATCACCAGACTGTGTATATAACAGCTTAACAAGAGAGTTAAGTTAGACTGTTAGATAGTAAAGAAGCTACCCTTGAACCTTTGGTAACCATGAATCTAAAAGCCGGCAATGGCAATAAGTACATATCTATCAATAATCACCCTAAATGTAAATGGACTGAATGCACCAATCAAAAGACAGAGTAATAGAATACATAAAAAAGCAGGACCCATCTATATGCTGCTTACAAAAGACTCACCTCAAACCCAAAGATATACACAGACTGAAAGTGAAGGGATGGAAAAAGATATTTCATGCAAACAACAGGGAGAAAAAAGCAGGTGTTGCAGTGCTTGTATCAGACAAAATAGACTTCAAACAAAGTAGCAAGAGATAAACAAGAACATTACATAATGATAAAGGGGTCAGTCCAACAAGAGGATATAACCATTATAAATATATATGCACCCAACACAGGAGCGCCAACATATGTGAAACAAATACTAACAGAATTAAAGGAGGAAATAGAAAACAATGTATTCATTTTAGGAGACTTCAACACACCACTCACACCAAAGGACAGATCAACCAGACAGAAAATAAGTAAAGATACAGAGGCACTGAACAACACGCTAGAACAGATCGACTTAACAGACATCTACAGAACTCTACACCCAAAAGCAGCAGGATACACATTCTTCTCAAGTGCACATGGAACATTTTCTAGAATAGACCACATACTAGGTCACAAAAAGAACCTCAGTAAGTTCAAAAAGATTGAGATTGTACCAACCAACTTCTCAGATCACCAAGGTATAAAACTAGAAATAAATTGTACAAAGAAAACAAAAAGGCTCACAAATACATGGAGTCTTAACAACATACTCCTAAATAATCAATGGATCAATGACCAAATTTAAACAGAGATCAAGCAATATATGGAGACAAATGAAAACAACAGCACAATGCCCCAACTTCTGTGCGATGCAGTGAAGGCAGTTCTAAGAGGAAGTATATTGGAATCCAGGCCTATTTAAAGAAGGAAGAACAATCCCAAATGAATAGTCTAAAGTCACAATTATTGAAATTGGAAAAAGAAAAACAAATGAGGCCCAAAGTCACCAGAAGGAAGGACGTAATAAAGATCAGAGAAGAAATAAATAAAATTGGGAAGAATAAAACAATAGAAAAAATCAATGAAACCAAGAGCTGGTTCTTTGAAAAAATAAACAAAAGAGATAAACTCCTAGCCAGACGTATTAAGCCACACACATAAACAGAATCAGAAATGAGAAAGGGAAAATCATGACAGACCCCACAGAAATACAAAGAATTATTAGATAATACTATGAAAATCTATATGCTAACAAGCTGGAAAACCTAGAAGAAATGGACAACTTCTTAGAAAAAATCAGCCTTCCAAGACTGACCAAGGAAGAAACAGAAAACCTAAACAGACCAATTACCAGCAATGAAATTGAATCTGTAATCAGAAAACTACCCAAGAACAAAACCACTGGGCCAGATAGATTCACTGCTGAATTTTATCAAACATTTAGAGAAGACATAATACCCATTCTCCTTAATGTTTTCCAAAAAATAGAAGAGGAGGGAATACTTCCAAACTCATTCTATGAAGCCAGCATCACTCTAATACCAAAACTGGGCAAAGACCTTACCAAAAAAGAAAATTACAGACCAATATCCCTGATGAACATAGATGCAAAAGTACTGAACAAAATATTAGCAAACCAAATTCAAAAATACTTCAAGAGGATCATACACCATGATCAAGTGGGGTTCATCTCAGGGATGCAAGGATGGTACAACATTCAAAAACCCATCAACATCATCCACCACATCAACAAAAAGAAGAACAAAAACCACATGATCATCTCCATAGATGCTGAAAAAGCATTTGACAAAATTCAACATCCATTCATGATAAAAACACTCAACAAAATGGGTATAGAGGACAAGTACCTCAACATAATAAAGGCCATATATGACAAACACACAGCCAACATCATACTTAACAGCAAGAAGCTGAAAGCTTTTCATCTAAGATAGGGAACAAGACAGGGATGCCCACTCTCCCCACTGTTATTCAACATAGTACTGGAGGTCCTAGCCATGGCAGTCAGACAAAACAAATAAATACAAGGCATCCAGACTGGTAAAGAAGAAGTTAAACTGTCACTATTTGCATATGACATGATATTGTACATAAAAAATCCTAAAGACTCCACTCCAAAACTACTAGAACTCATATCTGAATTCAGCAAAGTTGCAGGATACAAAATCAATACACAGAAACCTGTTGCTTTCCTATACACTAATGATGAGCTAACAAAGAGAAATCAGAAAAACAATTCCATTCACAATTGCGTCAAAAAGAATAAAATACCGAGGAATAAACCTAACGAAGAAAGTGAAAGACCTATACCCTGAAAACTACAAGACACTCCTAAGAGAAATTGAAGAGGACACAAACAAATGGAAATTCATCCCATGCTCTTGGCTAGGAAGAATAAATATTGTCAAAGGCTATACGCCCTAAAGCAATCTACAGATTCAATGCAATCCCTATCAAAATACCAACAGCATTCTTCAATGAACTGGAACAAATAATTCTAAAATTCATATGGAACCACAAAAGACCCCAAATAGCCAAAGCAATCCTGAGAAGGAAGAATAAAACAGGGCAATTATTCTCCCATACTTCAAGTTCTACTACAAAGCCATGGTAATCAAGACAATTTGGTACTGACATAAGAACAGACCCACAGACCAGTGGAACAGAACAGAGAGTCCAGACATTAACCCAAACATATACGGTCAATTAATATATGATAAAGGAGCCATGGATATACAATGGGGAAATGACAGCCTCTTCAATAGCTGGTGTTGGCAAACTGGACAGCTACATGCAAGAGAATGAAACTTGATTACTGTCTAACCCCATACACAAAAGTAAACTCAAAATGGATCAAAGACCTGAATGTAAGTCATGAAACCATAAAACTCTTAGAAAAAAACAGGCAAAAATCTCTTGGACATAAACATGAGCGACTTCTTCATGAACATATCTCTCTGGGCAAAAGAAACAAAAGCAAAAATGAAAAAGTGGGACTATATCAAGCTTCTGTACAGCAAAGGACACCATCAGTAGAACAAAAAGACATCCTACAGTATGGGAGAATATATTCATAAATGACATATCTGATAAGGGGTTGACATCCAAAATATATAAAGAACTCATGCACCTCAACAAACAAAAAGCAAATCATCCAATTAAGAAATGGGTAGAGGACATGAATAGACACTTCTCCAAAGAAGAAATTCAGATGGCCAACAGGCACATGAAAAGATGCTCCACATCGCTAATCATCAGAGAAATGAAAATTAAAACCACAATGGATATAACCTCACAACAGTGAGGATGGCCAACATCCAAAACACAAACAACAATAAATGTTGGCGAGGATGTGGAGAAAAGGGAGCCCTCCTACACTGCTGGTGGGAATGCAAATTAGTTCAACTATTGTGGAAAGCAGTATGGAGGTTCCTCAAAAAACTCAAAACAGAAATACCATTTGACCCAGGATATCCTCTCCTAGGAATTTACCATAAGAATGAAGCAGCCCAGTTTGAAAAAGACATATGCACCCCTATGTTTATTGCAGCACTATTTACAATAGCCAAGAAATGAAAGCAACCTAAGTGTCCATCAGTAGATGAATGGATAAAGAAGATGTGGTACATATACACAATGGAATATTATTCAGCCATAAGAAGAAAACAAATCCAGGCATTTGCAACAACATGGATGGAGCTAGAGGGTATTACGCTCAGTGAAATAAGCCAAGTGGAAAAAGACAAGTATCAAATGATTTCACTCATCTGTGGAGTATAAGAACAAAGAAAAAAAAACTGAAGGAACAAAACAGCAGCAGACTCACAGAAACCAAGAATGGACTCAAAGATACCAAAGGGAAAGGGACTGGGAAGGATGTGTGGGAAGGGAGGGACAAGGGGAAAAGGGGCATTATGATTAGCAGACATAATGCAGGGGTGGGGGGCACGGGGAGGGCTGTACAACTCAGAGAAGACAAGTAGTGACTCTATAGCATCTCAATATGCTGATGGACAGTGACTAATGGGGTATATGGGGAGGACTTGATGATATGGGGAGTCTAGTAACCATAATGTTGCACATGTAATTGTAGATTAACGATACCAAAATTAAAAAAATTTTTTAATGCCATAAGAAAGAAAATACAAGGAGATAGAGAAGGTAGAGAAAACTCTGAACATGTAGATAGTCTCAAGAGAGAATAATTGACAAAATAGAAATTTTCTAGCAAGAATGAATGATAACCTCACTTTAAAAGAGCTCATAGAATGTATAGAGAAACCCCACAACTAAATGCAATAACAAATGTTAATCAAATAGGAAATCTTGCAGAGATCTACAGAAGAAGAATCAGAATCTCCTAGGACTCAAATATTGTTGAAATAGACAATGAAACAGTTCTTAAAGGATTCAATTTGCTCTTTATAGAAAGCTCTAAAAATAGTAATGTGGAGCATCTTTTCATATCTGTTAGCCAACTGTATGTCTTTGGAAAAATGTTCAGGTCCTCTGCCCATTTTTAAACTGGATATATATTTTTTGGTGTTGAGTTGTATGAGTCCTTTACATGTTTTGGATATTAGCCCCCTATTGGATATATCATTTGCAAATACATTCTGCCATACAGTAGGCTGCCTTTTTGTTGAAGGTTTCCTGCAAGAAGGTATCATGCTAAGTGAAATAAGCCAGGCAGAGAAAGACAAATGCCATATGATTTCACTCATGTGGAATCTAAAATGCAAAACAAAAAAGACCCACAAATACAATGAATCTTTGGTTACCATAGGGAAGGGGATATAGGGACGGGTAATATAGGTAAAGGGGATAAAGAGGTGCAAACTAAAAATTATAAAATAAGACAGAAATGTAAAACATGGAGAATATAACCAATAATATCTTGGTATGGTAATAGGGTAACTACACTTATCATGGCAAGCATCTAGTAATATATATAATTATCAAGTCACTATGTTGTACATCTGAAACCAAAATAATATTGTATACCAATTTCATTCCCCCCCCCAAAAAAAACTTTAAAAGTACTTGGAGAATGGTATCATGAATCTTGTACCCATTATTCATCTTCAGCAACACAATATTTTTCTAATCTTGTTTCATATATCCCCATAGGTTTTTTTGCCTTATTTTTTTGCTTTGCTAGAATTCTTTCAAAGCAAATACCAGGCATCCTATCCTGATGCCTGGTTATGAGGTCCCTCACTTTTGGTAAAAGCTGTCATACAGCTGACAAAATGAACAGTTCCTTAATACCTAATAGTCTACTCAAACTTCACTGCTTGGGTTAAATATCTTACAGTGGGTTCATTCAAATCAGGCTCCAAATAGGTCCACTCCTGCATTTGGTGGTCGTCTTAACCCAGGTTCCCTAGAGAATAGAACTGAGGCAAACATTAATTTCTAATGCCTAACTGGGAGGTGCAACTCCCAAGTAGCAAGAATGAGGGAAAAGAAATATAAGAAAGGGAAAAATGGGCAGTACATACAAGCTTATGTATTGCCAAGCTGGGCCACGGCTTCACAAAGATCACTGATTCTGGGTCATATGAGTCATCTGTAGACAATACAGAAAGGGCATAAAGAAGAATTCATCTATGGATTCATTCTTTTAGCACTTAAGGATCAAGGTCTGTTTATCAGGGAGTAAACTCTCCCACTCTTAGTGGTTAGCTAGACCGTTTGGCAGTTGGAAGGAAACATAAATCCCATCCATGCACCTTGAACCCAGAAGTACTGGGAGTCAGAAGCTGCAGGTATGCACCTAAGCAGTATAAGGTACAGGTAAGCATGGCACTGGTCAGTGTCTGAGAGTCTGGGAGGGAGGTGAGTCCAAGAGAACCTAAAGGAACATATAACAAGACTGACCAAGCAAGAAACAGAAAAACTAAACAGACCAATCACCAGCGACGAAATCAAATTGGTAATCAAAAAACTACCCAAGAACAAAACCCCTGGACCTGATGGATGCACCTCTGAATTCTACCAGACATATAGAGAAGAAATAACACCCATTCTCCTTAAAGTTTTCCAAAAAATAGAAGAGGAGGGAATACTTCCAAACTCATTCTATGAAGCCAGCATCACTCTAATACCAAAACCGGGCAAAGACCTCACCAAAAAAGAAAATTACAGACCAATATCCCTGATGAACGTAGATGCAAAAATACTCAACAAAATATTAGCAAACCGAATTCAAAAATACATCAAGAGGATCATACACCATGATCAAGTGGGATTCATCCCAGGGATGCAAGGATGGTACAACATTCGAAAATCCATCAACATCATCCACCACATCAAAAAGAAGAACAAAAACCACATGATCATCTCCATAGATGCTGAAAAAGCATTTGACAAAATTCAGCATCCATTCCTGATTAAAACTCTCAACAAAATGGGTATAGACGGCAAGTACCTCAACATCATAAAGGCTATATATGACAAACCCACAGCTAACATCATACTTAACGGCGAGACGCTGAAAGCTTTTCATCTAAGATCGGGAACAAGACAGGGATGCCCACTCTCTCCACTGTTATTCAACATAGTACTGGAGGTCCTAGCCACAGCAATCAGACAAAACAAAGACATACAAGGCATCCAGATTGGTAAAGAAGAAGTCAAATTGTCACTATTTGCAGATGACATGATACTGTACATAAAAAACCCTAAAGACTCCATTCCAAAACTATTAGAACTAATATCTGAATTCAGCAAAGTTGCAGGATACAAAATTAACACACAGAAATCTGTTGCTTTCCTATACACTAATGATGAACTAACAGAAAGAGAAATCAGAAAAACAATTCCATTCACAATTGCATCAAAAAGAATAAAATACCTAGGAATAAACCTAACGAAGGAAGTGAAAGACCTGTACTCTGAAAACTACAAGACACTCCTAAGAGAAATTAAAGAGGACACTAACAAATGGAAATGCATCCCATGCTCTTGGCTAGGAAGAATAAATATTGTCAAAATGGCTATACTACCTAAACCAATCTACAGATTCAATGCAATCCCTATCAAACTACCAACAGCTTTCTTCAATGAACTGGAACAAATAATTCTAAAATTCATATGGAACCACAAAAGACCCCGAATAGCCAAAGCAATCCTGAGAAGGAGGAATAAAACAGGGGGAATTACGCTCCCTGACTTCAAGCTCTACTACAAAGCCACAGTAATCAAGACAATTTGGTATTGGCACAAAAACAGACCCACAGACCAGTGGAACAGAATAGAAAATCCAAACATTAACCCAAACATATACAGTCAATTAATATTTGATAAAAGTGCCTTGGATATACAATGGGGAGATGACAGCCTCTTCAGCAGCTGGTGTTGGAAAAACTGGCCAGCTACATGTAAGAGAATGAAACTGGACTACTGTCTAGCCCCATACACAAAGGTAAACTCAAGGTGGATCAAAGACTTGAATGTAAGTCATGAAACCATAAAACTCTTAGAAAAAAACATAGGCAAAAATCTGTTGGACATAAACATGAGCAACTTCTTCATGAACATATCTCCCCGGGCAAGGGAAACAAAAGCAAAAATGAACAAGTGGGACTATATCAAGCTGAAAAGCTTCTGTACAGCAAAGGACACCATCAGTAGAACAAAAAGACATCCTACAGTATGGGAGAATATATTCATAAAAAACGTATCTGATAAAGGGTTGACATCCAAAATATATAAAGAACTCATGCACCTTAACAAACAGAAAGCAAATAATCCAATTAAGAAATGGGCAGAGGACATGAATAGACACTTCTCCAAAGAAGAAATTCAGATGGCCAACAGGCACATGAAAAGATGCTCCACATCGCTAATCATCAGAGAAATGCAGATTAAAACCACAATGAGATATCACCTCACACCAGTGAGGATGGCCAACATCTAAAACACAAACAACAATAAATGTTGGCGAGGATGTGGAGAAAAGGGAACCCTCCTACACTGCTGGTGGGACTGCAAATTAGTTCAACCATTGTGGAAAGCAGTATGGAGGTTCCTCAAAAAACTCAAAATAGAAATACCATTTGACCCAGGAATTCCACTCCTAGGAATTTACCCTAAGAATGCAGCAGCCCAATTTGAAAAGGACAGTTGCACCCCTATGTTTATCGCAGCACTATTTACAATAGCCAAGAAATGGAAGCAACCAAAGTGTCCATCAGTAGATGAATGGATAAAGAAGATGTGGTACAAATACACAATGGAATATTATTCAGCCATAAGAAGAAAACAAATCCTACCATTTGCAACAACATGGAGCTAGAGGGTATTATGCTCAGTGAAATAAGCCAAGCCGAAAAAGACAAGTATCAAATGATTTCACTCATATGTGGAGTATAAGAACAAAGAAAAAAACTGAAGGAACAAAACAGCAGCAGACTCACAGAACCCAAGAACGGACTAATAGTTACCAAAGGGAAAGGGACTGGGGAAAATGGGCGGGAAGGGAGGGATAAGAGGGAAAAAGGGGCATTACGATTAGCAGATGTAATGTTGGGGGGGCACGGGGAGGGCAGTACAACTCAGAGAAGACAAGTAGTGATTCTATAGCATCTCACTACGCTGATGGACAGTGATTGTAATGGGGTTGGTGGGGGGACCTGATGAAGGGGTAGTTTAATAACTAATATTGCACATGTAATTGTAGATTAATGATAATAAAATAATTTATATTAAAAAAATAAAGGAACATATAAGATGTGTCTGCTAGCATTTAAAACTCTTCCTGTAATGGTCCTCTCCCCCTTACACCAGGTGTCATTAGTATATTGGAGAAACTAAGTAACTTCTCCTGTAGAATGCCCTATATTCTAGACTTGGATAATTGTTCAGTGTTTGACATGTTCCTCTTTCCCCTGTATTTACTGTAAACTGGAAGCTGATGCTATAGTTTTTATTAGATATTCTTTGGCAAGAAGACTCCATAGGTGACCTGTACTCCTATTGCATCACATTTAGAAGGGCAATGTGGGGCTGTTCCATTTACAGTAGTGCTAAGTTTAGTGAATGGACTAGGTTGACATCATATGAATTCACTGACAGTTCATCGACCTCTTAAGGATTTTAGCTCATGTGGTCAACTGACAATAAAAGCACCCAAATTCTGCATTCTTTCCTCTATCCATACTCTTTATAATGTGAGTTTGTCACTCTTCTAGACGAGTTTGTTTCCTTACCCTTGGAATCTGAGTTGAACTTGTGACTTGCTTTGGAAAATACAATACAGCAGAAATTCCCAGCTAGGCTTCGATGGGCCTTGCGTTTCCCTCCCTCCTTCACTGCCAGTGTCATAAGAACGAGCCTGCTGGACACCAGATGATATGGATGAAAGTCCTGCTGTTCCTGGCAAGGCCATTCTAAACCAGCCTTAGGTGAGCTGACCTGTAAATGTGAGAGCCCAGCCAAGATGAGCAAAGCTGCCTCCTGACCTACATCTAGCTGCATACAAAAGTATGCAAAAAGGAAAATGACTTACTGCAAAGAGTTGTTCAGGTAGTAAGAGGTCCCCTTCAAGATACTGTCATCTGACTTGATAAATTCAACCACTGTGCCCCAAGATACTTGGTCACTTCCTGCTGCTTTTCCTCACCAAATAGGACAAGACGGGTGATGGCTACCACTATAAGATGTATTGGAGGCTAAAAGTATTAAAAACACAAGGTAGGCTCCAGGGTTCTTCAGAATATTTCTCAGTGTTCAAAATTCTCTCCCTGACCATGTTTTCTGGGCAGGGATTCCAGCCCTAAGAGGCAACGGAGAATCATAAGGTTAGAATCTGTGCCCAGGTGCTATAGAAGGTATGATGGTGGTTGCTTCAGGATATGTTTCCTTAGCTTCCAGCAAAACAATGCTTCCTAGATATTTGCCAATATCCTCAAAGATTCCTAATGGAGGGCTAGTTTGAGCAACACATTCCCAATTGTTATTGATAAGGAACATATAGAAAGTGTCTTGCTCCTTTACTATCCTTCTCCACCAATCCCAGCAATCTGGGAAACATGATGGAGAAGGAATCTGATTTCAAACCATAGTATTCAATAGTACTTCCCACCAGAATTCCTAGAGCATGAATAGATGCTACAGCTGGCTTCTATCAGCCTTGTCAGCCTCTATGGTGTTTGTCATACTGTTAGATGAGAATTGGGAAATGGTCTGAAGATCCCAAAGCATAATAGATTCAACTAACATGGTATCTTTATTCTGATCCACATCATATAATTTTCCCATTTAGGGCCTTGGTAAGCCAGTCAGTCCCACTTGCAGACACTGTCCTCTGGTTGGCAGGGCCCCTAATTACTAGCCACCCTCCTTTCAAAGAAGGTTCCTGTTTGCATTGAGAGATGGATGGTATTTCAGAACTCAATACCCTTAATTGGCTCAGTGATCTCCCATTCACACCAAAATGTTGGATCAAGTTGCCCTAACAGCATTAAATAGATGGGGAATCCTAGAATTGTAGCAGATGTATTCTTGTCCCTGTCCAATTTCTAGAAGGCTACTGAAATAGGACTGGTATAAGTGACAGCTCAGAAACACAGGCCTAGATTGCTAGAACCCTACTCTCTAGTTAGGAGGGGGTGCATTCTCTCTGTCAGAGTAAGTAGACTTCCTTGTTGCATTATTTGTGGGAGATGAGCATAGCAATCTGGAATCCTATTATATCTTGTTGGATGCTATAATTCTGCTAGGATCGGGAAGAAAAGTTCAGCTGAAGTCTTCTTTCTCTAAAGGAAGCTCTTAGACTGGCAAGTAATATACTTCCTTGAGATGTATTTTCTGAAATTAGGCCCAGGTTTAATCTCCATCTCAGCTTCTTACTATACGACCTTTAAGTTTCTTAATCTCTGAGCCTTATTTCCAACACTTTGTAGATAATGCATTCATTCTGAGTTGAATCTTTATCTTCAAATGGTATTAAAACAATGTCTAAAGTCTCAGAAAGCTAGTGGTGAATTTCAAAATCTCAATGGCATTTTATGGATTAACTATTTGGAAAACAAAGGTAGCCAACTTAAAAACCTAACCAGCGATGTTTAAAATGAGTTGAAAGACAAGCCCCATCTTGGTAACCACTAGTGTAGTAACTCACAATAAAAAAATTCAATAGAACAAAGCAGGTCAAAATCCACCCTTGTGGTGTAAATTCCTATGGTCAAAGGTATCACAAATCAATGGACAACGCAAGGATTATTCAACTAGTGATAGTTACAACTGGTGAGTCACTTGGGAAATGGGCTTAGCAGCTCTTGTTCTGTATTCTAAAACTGTAGAGTAGAATGATGTACATAACACAGGCTATGGAAACTAAAATGAAGAGGAATGTTTATACTTTTAGAGATGAAAGCAGTTTCTTTTCTGAACTTCAGAGACAATGTAAGATAGTGAAGACTGGCATTAATTTACATGTACTGAATAGTAGGAAACTTTACACAGCTAAATACACTGTGGTGTGAATGGCCAGGGTATGATTTGCTTACAAACATTTTCAAAATCTCAGTAGCTTAACACAAACGTTTTACTCATAACAGAGTAATGAGGTTTGAGTGGCTGAACTCCAAGCAATGATTTAGTCATTCATGCTCCTTCCATCTCAGTTACTCTCTCTGGAATGTCTTCATTCTTCCATATCCATGGAGACATTAGATCTCTAGAGCATTTACGGCCAGACCTGGAACTAGTGCATATAAGCACTACTGAAAACGTTGGATCACAAACTGTTTTTACTTGTTAGTGATGAAATAAAGAGCTTGTACCATAAGTCAATACCATCAATAAGCACACTATTTAGTTCATTTAGTTTATTTCCACAGGAAGTCTTCTCTGTGGAAGAGAATGCATGTTAGTCTAACACAAGCTCATTAACTCATCATGGAAAAATAACATGTAATTCATAGATTGGTACTGGTATGTGGATTAGACTTAGTAGCACTGGTGTATATCACTTCTCCCATGGTGCGGCCAGAACCCAGTCATGTTTCTACTTTACTGCAAGAACCCAGAAAATATAATTGACAGGGCTATGTGCTCCCAAATCTCACTTGGCCCTTTGCATTTTCCTTGTGTCCACAGAGGAGAAAACCAACTATTTTATCTTCATCTAAAAATAAATGGCTGAGTGACAATGGAAGTATAAGGACCTCTATAAAAGCAACAAGAACACTATCCTCCATAAAGAGCACCAAGAGCAATGGGAAAATGTCAGACTATTTCAGAACTTGGAAACTAATCTTGCACAATTCAGGGGAAAACTGAATCTGTATAAGAGCAAGCCTTGTGGTATTTTTAAATATCTTATTCCCATCTACCACCACCCTCACCCCCAGATGTGTATTAAATTTTAAAACCAGTAGCCTGGCAGTCACCAGAAGGAGCAGAAAGGGATTATAGCTCATTCAAAGCCCCCAGTTATGGAGAACTGTCACTATTGGACCTGTATGGTGGTTCACTAGAAGACCCCTTTTGCAAGGCTCTTTATTTTACCTGACTCAGTGATCACCTAGTATAAAAAGCTTTTCACTGGGGGAATTTATCAAAAACAGTTAGAGGCAATAATTTAACACTACAGCTTCTGAGATTGGATAACAGTTGGAGGAAACACCAGGCTAACCAAAATCTTAAAAGGAAAGGCTGGAAATAAGATGTCCAGAAGGGCTTCTTAGGAATCTAGGTCACATACGTAGGTCTGTGCACCTATCAGGAAAGACCCAAGAAGGCCCTAAGCTCTCATTCCTTACTGACCTTGAAGTTCTGCATAAGCAAGAAATGAAGGCTAAAGCAGTTCTCAACTGTCTGGCTGAGTTCTGGAGGCATATCCTAAAACATGCACAGAGCCTCTCAGCAAAGACCTGGAGACTTTGGGTTCCAGGTGTTCAAGGAAATCTGTCCTAACAGTAGTTAATATCCTAGCTAACTGAATAGACTTCGGTGGTCACATATGACAAAGAACACTGACTTTATAGAATCAGTAAAGTTACTAAACAAGCAAACAACAAATAATGAGCCCTGAGGAGAATCTGATCTCCACAGTTGCCACATTATAATGTCCAGTTTTTCAAAAAATACTGAAGCACAGAAAATATGGCTTATCCACAAGAAAAACAGCAACCAACAGAAACTGACCTGCAGCAGCCCAGATACTAGAAAGACCTTAAACCAGTTAAGTCTTTTCAAAAAATAATGGTAACTGTCTAAAGAACTAAAGTAAAAGATTCACCAAATAGAAGGTATCAATAAAGAAATAAATCTTTTTAAAAAACAAATCGAAATAGTTGTTAAAATATAACTGAAACAACTTCAAATCTTCTGGTAAACCCCTCTAAATAAGCAGAAGAAATCAATGAACTTGAAGATCCATTAAAGATAAATCAAAATATCCTGGAATTATATAGGGGCTGTGGTCACCCAGTTGTGTGAATATGGCTTATTGTATATTACTGCTGAATCGTATAGCTTAAAAGGGTGAATTTTATGGTATGTAAATTCTGTGAAAAAACCCTAATGGACCAGACACCATCTATCTCTCAAAACCAATAAGTAAGCAGAAACCCTCAACTACGTGAGAATATATGTGAAAACTAAAGGAAGGCACAGGTATCCTACTTGACTGCTTATACTTGATGTTGGTGGGATGCACTGTAATTGGCCTTAACGCACATGGGTGTTGGTCCAAGTTGACAAGATGTTTCTAAGAGGCAATTGGAGAGTGCCACCCATCAGATTCTCAATTCAGTAATTTTACCTGTAACACTTGAGTCTAAAAAGACCAAATATGGGCAAAAACAATTCTTTTTTATTTTGGTATCATTAATATACACTTACAAGAACAACTTTGTGGTTACTAGATTCCCCCCTTATCAAGTCCCCACCACGTACCCCATTACAGTCACTGTACATCATCGTAGTAAGATGCTATAGAATCACTACTTGTCTTTTCTGTGTTGTCCTGCCTTCCCTGTGCTACATTATGTCTGCTAATCATAATGCCTCTTTTTCCACTTTTCCCTCCCTTCCCACTCACCCTCCCCAGTCCCTTTCCCTTTAGAAACTGTTAGTCCATTCTTGAGTTCTGTGAGTCTGCTGCTGTTTTGTTCCTTCAGTTTTGCTTTGTTCTTATACTCCACAGATGAGTGAAATCATTTGATACTTGTCTTTCTCTGCCTGGCTTATTTCACTGAGCATAATACCCTCTAGCTCCATCCATGTTGTTGCAAATGGTAGGATTTGTTTTCTTCTTATGGCTGAATAATATTTCATTGTGTATATGTACCTTGTCTTCTTTATCAATTCATCTACTGATGGACACTTAAGTTGCTTCCATTTCTTGGCTATTGTAAATAGTGCTGCGATAAACATAGAGGTGCATATGTCTTTTTCAACTGGGCTCCTGCATTCTTAAGGTAAATTCCTAGGAGTGGAATTCCTGGGTCAAATGGTATTTCTATTTTGAGTTTTTTGAGGAACCTCCATACTGCTTTCCACAATGGTTGAACTAATTTACATTCCCACCAGCAGTGTAGTAGGGTTCCCCTTTTTCCACATCCTTGCCAACATTTGTTGTTTGTCTTTTGGATGTTGGCCATCCTAACTGGTGTGAGGTGATATCTCATTGTGGTTTTAGTTTGCATTTCTCTAGTGATGTGGAGCATCTTTTCATGCACCTGTTGGCCATCTGAATTTCTTCTTTGGAGAAGTGTCTGTTCAGATCCTCTGCCGATTTTTAAAATTCAGTTATTTGCTTTTTGTTTGTTGGGGTGCATGAGCTCTTTGTATATTTTTGATGTCGACATAACCGATAAGGGGTTATTTATGAACATATTCTCCCATACTGTAGGATGCCTTTTTGTTCTAATGATGGTGTCCTTTGCTTGCAGAAGCTTTTTAGTTTGATATAGTTCCACTTGTTCATTTTGCTTTTGTTTCCCTTGCCCATGGAGATACGTTCATGAAGAAGTTGCTCATGTTTATGTCCAAGAGATTTTTGCCTATGTTTTTTTCTGAGTTTTATGGTTTCATGACTTAATTCAGGTCTTTAATCCATTTTGAGTTTACTTTTTTGTAAGGGGTTAGACAATAATCCAGTTTCATTCTCTTGCACGTAGCTGTCCAGTTTTGCCAACACCAGCTGTTGAGAAGGCCGTCATTTCCCCATTGTATATCCATGGCTCCTTTAACGTATATTAATTGACCATATATGCTTGGGTTAATATCTGGACTCTCTATTCTGTTCCACTGGTCTGTGGGTCTGTTCTTGTGCCAGTACCAAATTGTCTTGATTACCGTGGCTTTGTAGTAGAGCTTGAAGTTGGGAGATGAGATCCTCCCTGCTTTATTCTTCCTTCTTAGGATTGCTTTGGCTATTCGGGATCTTTTGTGGTTCCATATGAATTTTAGAACTATTTGTTCCAGTTTGTTGAAGAATGCTATTGGTATTTTGATAGGGGTTGCATTGAATCTGTAGATTGCTTTAGGCAGGATGGCCACTGTAACAATATTAATTCTTCCTAGCCAAGAGCATGGGATGAATTTCCATTTATTAGTATCCTCTTTAATTTCTCTTAGGAGTGTCTTGTAGTTTTCAGGGTATAGTTCTTTCACTTCCTTGGTTAGGTTTATTCCTAGGTATTTTATTCTTTTTGATGCAATTGTGAATGGAATTGTTTTTCTGATTTCTCTTTCTGTTAGTTCATCGTTAGTGTACAGGAATGCAGCAGATATCTGTGTATTAATTTTGTATCCTGCAACTTTTCTGAATTCAGATATTCTAGTAGTTTTGGAGTGGATTCTTCAGGGTTTTTTTTGTACAATATCATGTCATCTGCAGACAGTGACAGTTTGACTTCTTCTTACCAATCTGGATGCCTTTTATTTCTTTGTGTTGTCACATTGCCATGGCTAGGACCTCCAGTACTATGTTGAATAAAAACGGGGAGAGTGGGCATCCTTGACTTGTTACCAATCTTAGGGGAAAAGCTTTCAGCTTCTCACTGTTAAGTATGATGTTGGCTGTGGGTTTGTCATTTATGGCCTTTATCATGTTGAGGTACTTGCCCTCTATACACATTTTGTTGAGAGGGTTTATCATGAATGGATGTTGAATTTTGTCGGGTGCTTTTTCAGCATCTATGGAGATGATCATGTGGTTTTTGTCCTTCTTTTTGTTGATGTGGTGGATGATGTTGATGGATTTTTGAATGCTGTACCATCCTTGAATCCCTGGGATGAATCCCACTTGATCATGGTGTATGATCCTCTTGAAGTAGTTTTGAATTCAGTTTGCTAATACTATGCTGAGTATTTTTGCACCTATGTTCATAAGGGATATTGGTCAGTAGTTTTAATTTTTTGTGGTGTCTTTGCCTGGTTTGGGTATTAGAGTGATGCTGGCTTCATAGAATGTGTTTGGAAGTATTCCCTTCTCTTCTATTTTTGGAAAACATTAAGGAGAATGGGTATTATGTCTTCTCTAAATGTCTGATAAAATTCAGCGGTGAATCCATCTGATCCAGGGGTTTTGTTCTTGAGTAGTTTTTTGATTACCAATTCAATTTCATTGCTGGTAATTGGTCTGTTTAGATTTTCTGTTTCTTCCTGGGTCAGTCTTGGAAGGTTGTATTTTTCTAGAAAGTTGTCCATTTCTTTTAGGTTATCCAGTTTGTTAACATATAGATTTTCATAGTATTCTCTAACAATTCTTTGTATTTCTGTTGTGTCCATTGTGATTTTTCCTTTCTCATTTCTGATTCTGTTTATATGTGTAGATTCTCTTTTTTTTCTAATAAGTCTGGCTAAGGGTTTATCTCTTTTGTTTATTTTCTCCAAGAACCAGCTCTTGGTTTCATTAATTTTTTCTATTTTATACTTCTCAATTTTATTTCTTCTCTGATCTTTGTTATGTTCCTCCTTCTGCTGTCTTTGGGCTTTTTGTAGTTTCAATAATTGTGAATTTAGACTATTCATTTGGGATTGTTCTTCCTTTCTTTAAATGGGCCTGAATGGATATATACTTTCCTCTTAGAACTGCCTTCACTGCATCGCACAGAAGTTGGGGCATTGTGCTGTTGTTTTCATTTGTCTCTATATATTGCTTAATCTGTTTTAATTTGGTCATTGATCCATTGATTATTGAGGAGCATGTTAAGCCTCCATGTGTTTTTGAGTCTTTTTGTTTTCTTTGTACAATTTATTTCTAGTTTTATACTTCTGTGATCTGAGAAGTTGGTTGGTACAATTTCAATCTTTTTGTATATACTGAAGATCTTTTTGTGGCCTAGTATGTGATCTATTCTGGAAAAAGTTCCATGTGCACTTGAGAAGAATGTGTATCCTGCTGCTTTTGGGTGTAGAGTTCTGTAGATGTCTGTTAGGTCCATCTGTTCTAATATGTTGTTCAGTGCCTCTGTCTCCTTACTTATTTTCTGTCTGGTTGATCTGTCCTTTGGAGTGAGTGGTGTGTTGAAGTCTCCCAAAATGAATGTATTACATTCTATTTCCCCTTTTAATTCTGTTAGTATTTGTTTCACATATGTAGGTGCTCCTGTGTTGGGTGCATAGATATTTATAATGGTTATATCCTCTTGTTGGATTGACCCCTTCATCATTATGTAATGTCTTTCTTTCTCTCTTGTAACTTTCTTTGTTTTGAAGTCTATTTTGTCTGATACAAGTACTGCAACACCTGCTTTTTTTTTCCCTATTAGTTGCATGAAATATCTTTTTCTATCCCTTCACTTTTAGTCTGTGTATGTCTTTGGGTTTGAAGTGAGTCTCTTGTAGGCAGCATATAGTTGGGTCTTGTATTTTTATCCATTCAGTAACTATGTCTTTTGATTGGTTCATTCAGTCTATTTACATTTAGGGTGATTATTGATAGGTATGTACTAATTGCCACTGCAGGCTTTAAATTTGTGGTTACCAAAGATTCATGGGTAACTTCCTTACTATCTAAGAGTCTAACTTAACTCACTTAGTATGCTATTACAAACACAATCTAAAGGTTCTTTTTTTCCCCTCCTTTTCTTCCTCCTCCATTCTTTATATAGTAGGTATAATATAAAACTCTTTGTCTATCACTCTTTATTACCTCTGGTGACAGCTATTTAACCTTAGGAACACTTCCATCTATAGTAGTCCCTCCAAAATACACTGTAGAGATGGTTTGTGGGAGCTAAATTATCTCAGCTTTTGCTTATCTGTAAATTGTTTAATCCCTCCTTCAAATTTAAATGATAGTCTTGCCGGATAAAGTATTCTTGGTTGAGGCCCTTCTGCTCCATTGCATTAAATATATCATGCCACTCTTCTGGTCTGTAAGGTTTCTGCTGAGAAGTCTATTGATAGCCTGATGGGTTTTCCTTTGTATGTGATCTTATTTCTCTCTCTAGCTGCTTTTAATAGTCTGTCCTTATCCTTGATCTTTTCCATTTTAATTATTATATATCTTGGTGTTGTCCTCCTTGGATCCCTTGTATTGGGACATCTGTGCACCTCCATGGCCTGAGAGACTATCTCCTTCCCCAGACTGGGGAAGTTTTCAGCAATTATTCCTCAAAGACATTTTCTATCCCTTTTTCTCTTCTTCTTCTGGTACCCCTATAATACAAATATTGTTCCATTTGAATTGGTCACACAGTTCTTTCAGTATTCTTTCATTCTTAGAGATCCTTGTTTCTTTCTGTGCCTCAGCTTCTTTGTATTCCTCTTCCCTAATTTATATTTGATTTATGATCTCCTCCACCATATCTAATCTGCTTTTAATACCCTCCATCATGTTCTTCAAAGATTGGATCTCCATCCTAAATTCGTTCCTGAGTTCTTGAATATTTTTCTGTACCTCCATGAGCATGTTAATGATTTTTATTTTGAAATCTCTTTCAGGGAGATTCATGAGGTCAATTTCATTTGAATCTTTTTCAGGTTTATTCATACTTTTGCTTTGAACCAGTTTCCTTTGATGTTTTATGTTTGTCTGTGGTGCCCTCTAGTGCCCAGAAGCCCTACTCTCTCGAGCTGCTCAGCCCCTGGAGCAATGTCGAGGGTTGCAGGGATTTGGTGTTGGTGATTGGGGGAGTAAAGAGCTGCTTCCTGCTTCCCGGCTGCTATGCTTGTCTCCACTGCCAGAACCAGTGAGCCTGACACACAGATGTAAGCCTTTATGCTTTGTGTTTGTAGCTTCCATAGGCGGGGCTTCCCTCTGGCTGGCCTGACGCCATGGCTGGGGTTGCTGGTTTGCAAGCCAGGTGCAGGCTAGCCAGGAAGAAGAAACAGCAGGCTGTGTATCATGGTGAGGGGCCTTGGAGCTGCAGAGTCAGCCATGGGGATGGAGTGCCTGATGATCGTTTAAGTTCCCAACCTGCTGGGTGGAGTGCACCCGGACAATTTTGTCTACCTGTCCTTTCTCCTGAGCAGTAAGCTCTGTGTAATCCTTACCCTTTAGCAGCCCTCTCGCTTTTAGGAAGTCCCTCAGACTGCCCACCCAGATCGGCCAGATATGAATCCCTGTTTTCCACAAGCAGCTAGAATCTCTGTCTCTCCGGGTATTCCACCTGTCTTAGTTTTCCAACCCCACTAATCACCAGAGCACCATGCAATGTAGGTTCTTGCTCCCAGAGCAGATCTCCAGGGCTAGGTGTTCAGCAGTCCCAGGCCTCCACTCCCTCCCCACTCTGTTTCTCTTCCTCCCGCAGGGTTAGTTGGGCTGGGGGAAGGGCTTGGGCCCCCTGCCCCCAGGTCACAGCTTTGGTACATTACCCTGTTCTGTGAGGTCTGCTCCTTTCCCCAGGTGTATGCAGTCTGGTGCAGCCTTCTTTCCTGTTGGTCTTTCAGGATTAGTTGTATTAATTATATTTTCATATTATATGTACTTTTAGGAGGAGGTCTCTGTCTCACCTCTCACACCACCATCTTTAATCCAATCAGTCTCAAGTATCCAGAAAAGCTATTTTTAACAGTACACATAGCTTGGAAAAAAGATACTAAATATTTAATCATGGCTTTTATTGAATAAACCATAGTGCAGCCACTAGGTAAAATATTGTCCAGTCTAAGTAACTATAGAAAAATGCTTGGTTGAAAACCATAAATAAACTATATATGCCAACTGTAATTGAACATATAATCAGTATTTGAATTCTAATGATATAATGAAAAAAATAGTATAATTTCTAACTTTCCATGTTTTTCATGAGTACTTAGACATTATAAAACAAAATCAGGGATTTAACATAGTATAGCCATGGTACATCACTAACATCACAACTTATTTTGCTACCATCAAGCTGACTGTCCTATCTCTCTAAATTGTTATGTGAAATATTAAAAGGTCTTGGAGGATCCTGACTTGTGTTCTTATACTGATCTGAGTCTCCCTCAGGGAAGCCATGCTTATTCTAGAAGGATCTGAGTAAACGTGAAATGTGATGCCTTGCACAGTTTTTCTTGTGAAGTGGCCTTGCAAAGGCAGGTTTCACAAATGGAAAAATAGCTCCCCATTATAGCAAAGTAGGCACCATCAAAATCAGTTGGATGAAGGGACTAAGTGTTAGGAAGGATTTGGAGTCCATAATTCTCATCTTGCTGTGTAGATGGGGAAAGGTCTAATACAGAAGCTGCAATGAGGTGAAGTTCTATTACAAATTTCATTGACAAGATGACCAAGGAATCCCTGAAACAAGTTCCAGGGAGAAAATATGCTTGGACCATTATACATCTGTTCAAGTCTGAATCCTAGGTGGAAGTCCAAGTGGGAGGCAAATAGTTGGTCAAATTTGCCTTTGAACCAGGCATCTTCTATGGAGGTCTTCTAGGCTCTGGCGTCACCATCTTTAAAGGTCAACATAAAAACATCAACTTTATTGACATCAATGGCTAAGAGACTCATTTGGGCATAGGACTCTGGAAAATTCTCACCAGCATACAATACGCTTGTGTAATGTTTACCCCCCAACCCTATCTTCCCTGAGACATCTGTCTAACCTGTTACATATTTCACGTGTGGAATTACACTTATGCTTTCAAGGTTACTGGGGAGATGATGTCCCTAAGTAAATACTGAGCTTATTTTCTTAGACTTACTACTGCAGAGGAAATTGCATCTCAAGCTACCAGTTCCAAAGCCGCCTCCCTTGGACTGGGTGGGAATGCAACCCACCCCTAAGGAGTTTAAGGTCTTCAGGATAGGGAGGTTGGCTGTGGGAGGGACTTCCCATTGGAAGATGGACCTGATTTTTTTTTCAAGACTAATACTACCTAATCTGTTAGGAAGAGATCAATGTCCCAGAAACTTGGTCTTTGGCATGTGGACCCAAAGATCCGACCACGAACTGACACTGTTTGTCATAGGCCTTTGCTTATCCTGGCTTCTCGGGTGAGTATTGCCACCTTCTCTTTGGATCCAGCAGGTAGAATGAAAGAGGCTTACAGACTGGCATGGTCAAATGTTTTTCCATGAAGGTCTGGTTCTGGGTTCTTTTCCCTTCTACCACTCAGGAAGCCACCAGTTTTCTGTTTGGGGGCCAAAGTGGGATGGCCTCCAGCTCTTAGGTAAGTGGAGTGGGCAAGACCTCCTCCCCAGGTAACACACAAGTCAGTCTGGGGAACATTTGAACCAAGTTCAGAGACTATCACTGTATCAAGGATGTATCAAATATCACTGTGGATTTTATTAGCATGCTGAAGCTTGAGAAATCACTGAGCCAATAGAATATAATACACAAATGGGCAGGGCAAGGGTCACTCTGAATATTCATAGGTGAGCTGGATTTCCACAGCCAAAGCAGATTAGTTGTAGGAAGTGGCCTATGACCAAGGAATTACATTAATCAAGGCTCAGGGGTTTGAATCTGGAGACTAAAATCAAAGAGCAAGTAAAGCCCTGATCTTCCAAAGACTCAAGACCCTACAAAGTGGATTTGTAGATTGGAGTTACAGGTTGGCTTGGGCAGTTTCAGACAACCTACTTTAGTCTCGAAGGATGGTGTGTCCCCTGACCCTTTTCTACCACCTCTGGCTGAAGGGGCAAAGGGTAGAGGTGGTCTTTTCAGAGCCCAAAGGGTCAAAACTCTTCAGCAGGAGATGAAATTGCAGAGACAGAGGCAGGCTGGCTGACAGCACACAAGGCAGATATAGAGGTGGAGAAATGTGCTGGCTTCATTCTTTCCCACCTTCCCCAGGGCTTCCCCTCGACCAAACCTTAGCAAGAAGCCAGTTTGCCAGAAAACTTGAGAAATGTAGTCCAGTAGGAAGGATCAGTTCCTGCTGTACAGAATAAGGCAGAAGCACAGGAATGCATCTATACTTTTTATCCAGAAAATAAACTTTGCAAGGCCTATGTCTATCCTCATGGAGAGTCCAGCCTTCATCTTGTTACATTCCCTGCCAGATTCTAAATCGTCAGTCCCATCCACACTTTCATGGAAGTAGTAATTAAACTAAGTTATCTAACCTCCAGTTTCCTCCAGCCCTTGTCAAGTATGGGGTTGGACACCAGAGAAGTGAGCAGATCACTTATTCTTGGAGAAGCCCTGCTGTGGGCTTTCTTCAGGTGTATAAGGCAGAATGAGTTTCTTGCCACTCTCCAGTATTTATGACTGGAGTGGACTGATGTACAGAACTCAACCCAATGAGACATGAGGCTGTGGATCCCCCTTTTATTCCCATTGCCTGACAGTCCCTGGTAAAGAATTCCATTGCTGCTGAATCAGGGACTAGTATCAATGAAGACACGTGCCTAACTGACTCATGCTCACCTCACAAGACTGGCCTGCCTGTCCCTTATATTCTCTGTACTGTTTCTCACTGTAGTAGAACAACTCACCCAAGGTGACCACCCACAAAAATTCTATAGTAATAATAAGCCCTGGGAGGGCTGTGGCCCAAAGAGTCAAGTGATCTTAACTAAAGACACACAGGTATTCAAAGGTTACCGAATATTTCTCAGTCTTCCTCTTTGGAAATCAACTAGATATTTTTCATTCCACTTTATGGATACTTAAAAAAAAAAAAAACCTCTAAGCTCCAGATAACTACCAAATCTAGTTGAGAACCATGTTATGGGGAGGCGGACACCATCTATTCTTGCCTCTCCCCCCTAGGAGAAAGAAGGAAGGAATGATAACATGCCTCACCACCTGCTTGAACCCCCCGTATTTGTGACTTAGTGGATATGACCAAGCACTTCACTGGTAGCTCCAAGTCAGTCTCCTGAGATCCTGTGGTCTGTACTCAGGCTGAGAGCACCCAGGAGCTGCTTTTCTGTTGCAGATGGCAAAATCGTGCTGAACTCCGGGGCTCTGTGCTGCAGTTGTCACTGGGGAGTACCAAAGGCAACAGAGCACGCCTAACTACCCAGAAGACCATGCCTGCATGTTGTTACGGCCAAAATTTTTAGGACAGCCAGAACCTAGTCTCTGGGTCCTAATCAAAACTGGTATGTTCAAAGACCCAAGAAATGGGGTAAGACAATCAAGGATAAAACATATGCAGTTCTCACAGAAAGGAGGGGACAAGACAAGAATGATGTGCTGGGTCCCAAATCCAAGTGCCGAGCTTTTCATAGTAGTTGAGGTCAAAATAGAACCCTTTTCCCTTAGAGGAGATGAGGGAGCATGCCAGACTGCTGCTTCCCTAAAGACGCGGTGACGTAGCAATCTCCCACGCCTCTGTATGGTTTATCAACTACCTTCTGTCACACATTTCTCAGACCTTCATGACACTCACCACTCCTGTTTGAGTCCAGTGAGCATGAAGTCACCAAGGGAGTAGATGAGCGGTCTGGTGTTTTCTTTCTCTGCAGACTGTTCTAGCAGAGCAGGAGAAAAGATGTTACCATGTGGAAAAATTAAGGCTTTGGTTGTCTTTACTGACAAGATTCTGACAAATGCATTTTTGCAGATTAATAGCTACATAAAAGTTGTCAGAGCTATGTTGAAGTTCGCCCTAGGGAAGCCCCTGGTATGGCAGCTGGGATCCGGGCCCCCACTTCAGTTTACGATGTTCCCTTTTTATTAGTCGCATCTTTCTAGTCTTTATAAACATCAAGTAGATGAGTTGCTGGGGTGATGACAGAAGCCACCGCTGCTGCATCCTTCTAGGTGTTTGGTTCTAGTCCCTACACGTCCTCTAGGGAAGCTGTATGGCTTTAGATTAAACAGCTGGAGGTTGGGGTGGGTTAGGATGGTGAAGCAGTCTCAGGCTTCTGTTGGCCTTCCCTACCTTAACATTTTAGTCTACCAGTCAATAAATGCAAGTGAATCAGCTGCTAAATATTCCATCAAAATTCTTCACTCAAGGGGCTGCCGATAAAAACATGTGATGGATCCCCTGAACCATTAGCCCCACCACGACATGAACACGAACCCAGCCTCCAAAAACCTAACACGAAGTCCATGGCAATGTTTTGAATTCTGTGGTATAGATGTCACTTCACACTCTCTATCCAGCAGACCTTAAAAGTTGAGGTGTTTTTTACCTAGTACAATTATTCTACGATGGTGTAGTATCTTTCTAGTGAAGGATTCAGGAAGTATTAACTTTTTAGGTATCGAAGCCTTTTCCACAAAGAGACCCACTCTTCAATAAAACACTGCTCAGACCTGGAAGCTTCAGAGACTGGTTTTTTTTTTTCATTATAATAACTGTCATCAGATTTGTTTTCTGGCCCTTGAATACTTTTTCTAGTTCTACAAGTGAGGAAATACCCTTGTTTGCTGCCCATCTATCTCACCCCTAGAACACCATGATATATTTGAAATGCCGCAAATCTCTGCAGGTCAAGATATCCTGATGTCCACTCAGACTTTGTTACAGCCATTACCACCAGATCAGGAGGTAAAATGCTACCACCTGACCTCTGTATAGAATCCTGTCCCCATTGATGGTAGAAGCCTAATTTCATGGCAGCATCTCCTGTCAAATCTTGACTATAAGGACAGTGTATCAATGATATCAGTGCCATCCTAATACATTCTTTGTTGCCTTTCTCTTTCTGAAGGACCCAGAAATGTCAACCTACCCACCTATTCCTATTGCACTTGAGGGAAGAGCTGGAGGAGTCTGTTCTGCCTTGCCAGGAAGGGTCCCCCGGGATGGTCAGCGTCCTCCAGAAAGAGACACCTGTGAGTACTGACTGCTGAAGAAGCCTGGAAACCATCAGGCAGGCAGTCCAAAGGGGGCCTGACATTTCCCGGTTTATAAAAAAGCCTCCAAATATTTTTGATGTGCAGCCTCTCCATATCCTGAGGCCATCAGGTGCTTGGGGTGACAAAAAGCCCTTTCTGAAGGATGGGCATTCATCTGCAACTCCTGTTGCACAGTGAAGGATGTAGGCCCTGAAGTTAATACCCCTCCTCTGCAAGGATGTGCTTCCATGTGTGCTGAGCTGGCTGCAGCGGCTTAAGAGAACAGAAGCACAGACGCATAGCTCATTTGAGCCTAGATGGTCAGTGTGAGCTCAAGCTCATTTAGAACTGTCCAGAGCATCTGCAGCTGAAGTTCTAGGAAGCCAGGTAGATGGGACTCAGGAAAGTGCCTGTTAGAGTCAGAAAAATGGGGAGAGGTAACACTGCAACTATTGTCAGACCCTCCTCTGAGACCCTACATAGTCTGCATCCCTGACAGCTCATTTGGGGAGAGAAGGGAAGAACTGATCTGTCAGCTCCTCTCTCCCATGAGCCAGAGGCTGACTCCAAGCAGCACTGCCTTCCCATGGGCACTGAGCACGGACCTGGGGCATCCTAAGCCCCCACCTGAATAGGGAAACCCAGGGGCAGGAGTACAGGTGTATATACGACATGCTGGTAACGTCAGTGTAAAACCAGCTTCTGGAACAAAGGCTAGGTGAGACTGGAGGGGCCGGGAATGGAATGTCACAGGGGCCTGATGCATGCTGTGCATGAGATGCATCAAATAGGCAGAGAGAGGATGTTGAAGGCTGAACAGAAAACACTTAACAGATATGACCTAAAGGGCATACATAGATCACCATATCGCAGATCAGAGCCCAATAATTTAGACTACATAGTTTCAAATACACATGAAAGGCTTAAAATGACCAGACACTAGGCCACAAAGCAAATTTCAAAAAGTTCAAGACATTCCTATCAGCCTGTCTTGCTCTGATTTTCCCAGAAATTAGAGCCTGAGAAAACAGCTTGGGTATAGGTGACTATTTGGGGGGCGATCACTTGGAGCAGGAATAGGGAGAAGGGTAGGAAGAAAAAGCAGTAAACAAGAGCATTGAGTGGCTGTTTACTGCTGTGGGCAACTGGGGCTTGAGCCCACTGGAAACCCCCGAGGAATCCTGGAGAACGTGCTACAGGTGCTTCTGCAGGATGGGCGGCCAGAGCTTGTATCCACCACTTCCGACTCTCCCTGTTGATGAAAGGGTGTCTCTAGGACTATCAGCTCCACTTCTGAGCTATCCTGCCTGCAGGTTGAATGAGCTCCTGGGGTTCAGAGAAAGCCCTGAAGAATAAAGTAGAGAGATGGTGAGCCCTTGAGGCAGGGCATGGTTAGCATTCATGGACCGTCTTTCACCTGAAATCAGGTGTGCCAAGAGGATGAAATTGAGCCATGGCAACAATCCGCTACTCATAGATCACCTTCTCTGACGAAAATGCGGTTCTGTTACTTTGATTTTGGCTTAACACCTACATGTTTGGACTTTGGAAAACAGTGATAAATTCTTGGTCTAGAAACAAATCATAATGTAAGGTAGAATATACTAGAAATGAAAGACACCATAAATCGACTTGTAGAATACAGAAAACAATTTAAAGAGGAAGCCTTTTAAGTGTTTTTTATGTTGGTGAGCAAACATCAAACTTACTTTCTTCTACCTTTTTGGATTCTGCATATATATAAAATTACATAAGATATCATGGATATAATACCAGAACCCAATGAAATAAAAAGCAATAACCAAATAGGGGTAAGACCAAACACTGGTTCTTTGGAAAGGCCAAGGAGATACACAAACCCAGTGAGCCTGGTATGGTGAGCTCTGGTGCCCACCCATGTCAGGTCATAACACATCAGTGGGCAAAGGCTATCTCCACAACTGTCAGTACACCACTCAGGACTTTCCCCAGAGCTACAGAAAACCCCTTTGTCTTTGCATAGGGCAGGCCTGAACTGCTGGGGAATAACAGCCTTGGAGCAGGCCTTACCCAATGACTGGAGTTAAGAGCAAACACACTTGGACATTTACAGACTCAGAGGGGATGCCTTCAGAGTTTCCCCATGAGATTAGGCTCCAGACATTGCTAGTGGTAAGAGGTTTAATGATGCATCCTTTTTGGCTGCTTTAGCTTGTTCTACAACACACAGCCTACTGCCTACTGCTCCCCAAATAACCTGCTTGCACACAAATTTTTGTCTTAGGTTCTCCTTTTGGGAAAGCCCAAACCAAAATTATTGGCCAAAAATGATGCCTCAGGTGAACAATATTTGGATTTATGAAATAGAACATATTTATAGATAGAGAATATGAGCCACTTTGTGCCAATGACTTTGAAAATGTGGATGACATGAACGTATTTCTAGAAGAACGGTATTTACCATAATGAAGTCAAGAAATGACTTAACTGAATTATGAGAAATACACTCAGGCCCAGAGTGTTTCACGATTCAGCTCTCAAACAGTCAACTCCAATCTTAAATCTTCCAGAGATAAGAGACATCTCTTAATTCATTTCAAAACCCAAATAACCTTATTTCTGAAACTAAGGACAGCACAGGAAGAAAATTGGGGTCTAGTAGCCATGAACAATAACAGAAAAATAACACACTACAGCTAATCTGACCTAGCAAAAAATAAATATACAAAACACTGTAAAACTGACTCTTTTCCAGGAGTATAAATTGCCCCAAAGTTGGTATGTCTGGCAAGGTCCAATCAGGTAAAAATTCCCTTTGCTTGAAATATCAATTGTTTCTAGTACACCTGACTCTTACATGGGTGAAGGAGGACTGAAGAATCTAAAGAAGATGATGAAGCAACCCAGAGATTAACCACAAGAGTATATATTTTCTGATTGTCTTCATACGGAGTTCTAGAACAGCCAAAACTAATCCGAGAGATGAGTTGTTCCCTGGGGTAGGAGGCAAGTTTCTCTGTGATGGAAATATTCTGTATCTTGCCTGGGAGAGTGGTTAGGTACGTATAAACATGCCAAAGCCCATTGTACACTTAGGATCTATGTATTTTATTGTATGTACCTTAAATCTCAATGAAATCTTAAACTAACAAATCTAATTGAAGAACGAGGTAAAAACGAAACCGGCTGTGGACCCACCAATTCATTTCACTGCAACCCCAATACCCTACTTCCCGGCTACTTCTGACATTGTTCATCAATTCCTAGTTTTCATATCTTTGAATAATATGTTCATGATCTATATACTTGAGGTTTTGCAGGCTCTTGTATAAATGAATTATTATAATCCTGTGATTTACTCATTGTGAGACTTTTCCATGTATGTTCCTGAAGTTCAACTTCAAAGTTCATTTTTCATCAAATTATTCCACTGGATAAGTTAAAATCTATTCATGCAATTTCCTTGGCAGACAGTGCTTGGCTTTATATACTTTTTATGACCAATGTTGCTTTGAACATTCTTCGATACTTCTTTTACAAGTATACCTCTCAAGGCTATGTACCTGGCAGTGGGTTTGAAGATATATATATTTTTAACTTCAGCAAATACTTTTCTGAGGTTAGCACCAAAGTATACATTCTTACCAACAGGATATAGAGACTTCCTTTTGTTCCACTCCTTGCCAACTGTTGGAAAAAAAGTTTTAATTGGACAAAACTGGAATGGCATAATAGTACAAGAATCGCAATTTTAATTTCCCTGATTACATTCATGAGAATGCGTTCAACTCCACTTAAGTTTTTTCTGGCAGGGTCTCCCTCCTGGCCTCTTCAACCATTCCATTTTTAGGCTCTGATTTCAAGTTCCTTACAGTCTGGGTAAAGACTAATCCTCTATTGGTTATATGTCTCAAATATTCCCAATTATACCTTTTCCATTCGTTCCCTATGTCCTTTGAGCAGAAGTTCTTAATGTTAAATTCCCTTATGGATAATGCTTTCTGTATTTAAGAAACACTTTCTAACTGAAATCATCAAGATATTCTATTAAAATTATAAAGTTTACCTCATTTAAGTACTAGCCTTCCATCATTCCCAAACCAACTGCAGATGAATCCAACATCTAATTCTACTCTTTTCCGTATATATTACCTATTGACTAGTACATCCCTTCTCCACTGGGCGGTGATAGAGACAAGCCAGTCTTAAGCTGCCCTGTAAGTATGGGCTCATGTCTAAATTTTCTGTTCTACATGGCCTATTTGTCCATCCCTGCCTTATATTACATTCATACAACTTGTCAGTTTTATAAAGGTATAAAGCAGAATTGACTGACTTGGTAGTCGGCACACTTCCTGCATGGAGCCCTCAGTCTTCCCAACTGTAACGGTTTTTACCTAACAGGCAAAAATGAAAAGCCTCTAAAAGCCACCCCTGCCTCCAGCCAAGGTAGTCAATCAAAACATCCCATCTCAGGAGGGAGTGCTAAAAAGTGGTAAAAACTATCTAAAGGAGATGGGGATAGTGGTGCCCATCATATCTTCACTTAATTCACCAGGCTGACTGGAAAACCAAAGGGTCTGGAGTGAATTTGCTAGATATACTAAGAAATACCCTTTTTTGGAGCTGCGTCGACATCAGATATCTTTGCTAAAAAAGATTTCATTGGCCTCAGATACATAGTGTATATAGAGCCATTAATGCTAAATATTTTCTGTCAGAATCAGAAGCGGTTCACATGATTAGGGATGGACAACATTATAAACTAAATCTTGCCCCAGAGCTGTGTAAGCTCTTCCATACTGTCATAGTTTGAAGAAATCAAAACCGTCTGAATATACTGAAGGACATCATATTGATCCACTCTACTGATAGCGTGCTAATTGGACTGGGTGAACAGGAAGGGGCTAATATGCTGGAGATATTGGTAGGATAATATGCCTCACGGAGTGGAACACAAACCATCAGATGCAAAGGCCTGCCACATCAGTACATTTTCCAGTGGTCAAGGATGTGTTGGGATGTTCCATGCAAAGGAGAAGATGAATTATTGTTTCTTCTACCACGAAGGAAGCATAATACCTGGTGGGGTTCTTCAGGTTTGAAGGCAGCCTATTCCATGCCTACGACTACTTCTCTGGCCCATATACTGAATGGCAGGAAAGGCTGTAAACTCAAAGTGGGATCCAGAGAAGAAATAGCCCCATTGGTAGGTCAAGCCTCTGCTGCTTGAGCCAGATAACTTAGCAAACCTCTTCTGAAAAGGCCAAGGTACTAGATATTTGGAGCCTTGTGGCCCATATGGTCTCTGTGGCAAATATTCAGCTCTGTCCCTGTAGTACAAAAACAGCCATAGATCACTTCAGAAGGGAGGATAAACAGGTCAGTCCTATAAATTCAGAAATCATTATAGCTTCAGCTCTTAATTTGAAATGGATCGTAGACCTAATTTAACCTTTATGTCTAGACTGAGGTATGAAGTGGGATTTGTGGCTAACTCTTTTCCATACGACTATCCAGTTGTTGTCATGCTTATTACAAAAAAACATATTCTTCCCTGAAGTATGTTGGTGCCTTGTTAAGGACTGAACATGTACATAGATGTAATTTTGAACTCCCTGTCCTATTGCTGGGAAGAACTCAATGCCCAGGTATAAGGAATGTGATTATCTGGCTTCCTCCAGCTATTGGTTCTTTGGGGTCTGCCTTAGCTTTTGATGTGAGGTCATGCTCTTTTCAGGGTGGCCCCCAGCCAGTGACTGTACCACCACTTCTGTTGGTCATTGGCTGGAGGCTTCCCAGAGGAGAGTGTGTCCTTGTCTGCCATTACCTTGGTCAAAGACCTAACTCTTTCTATCCATTACAGAGCAGATTCTTTTCACTCCAGATACTTTGTCAGGTGTACATTGCAATCTGGTGGATTCACCTACCCTATCTTCTCTCCTTTCCTTTTACAGGTATTATTCCCTCAAATCTTCTGCACTCCTAACCCTTCCTCAGCCTCTGCTCCTCTGAAAGCCTATGCTGACAAGTGATCTATATGTCTACCTTATGCTAATATCACACTGTCTTGGCCAGTGTAGCTTTACTAAGTCTCAGATAGTAAAAGTCCTCTTTGATTTCTATATTAAAATTACTTTGGCTCTTCTATTTCCATTTCCATATGAATTTTACAGTGTCACTTACTACATTAAAATCTCAATATCTTGTTTGGTGTTGTGTTGACTACATAGACCAACAGGGGAGAATAGGCATCTTAACAACTATCTATGAATATGACCTATCAGTTTACTTAGATTTTTTGTTTCTCAATATTTTAGATAAATACTTTTGTTATATACTTCGGAAACCAAGAACAAATCCATTGATGGTAAGGTCTTTTGTCAGTCAACACTAGCTCCATTTTGCTTATTGGACTTTAGTCCAATAGAAACATTTAAAGAGAAGAATTAGTTTCATGGGTATCATAAAAACAGAAAAAGCAAAAAAGTCTCAGTGCAGTAACTCAGATTAGCAACAGCATGCAGCTACTACCACCTAAGATTGATGAGGCAAAGGGAAGATACGGTGTTCCCAGAGCCCAGGAGCCAGAACCACTTGAAGGCTATCTGGTAGAAGTAAATATAGAGGATATGCACCTTAGAGTAGAAAACAAAATCACTGAGGTAGTGGTCACAGTTGAGAGAGGTGAGAAATAGTTGAGCTTCTATTTCTCCACTGTCCATATCCTGTTAGAAAGTACCACTTGGTGAATCTAGCCAGAAGATTGTTGAAAGATACAGTAATTTTCTATTGCTGCATAAGAATATTACTGTGAATTTTGCAGCTTAAATCAACACACATTGTCTCAGAAACTCTGGATCAGAAATCCAGGCACACTTAACCGGGTCCCCTGTTTCTGGGTCTCACAAAATTGTAAATACAGCCCAGCCAACACCTTGATTACATCTAGAGGCTTGAGTGGGAGAGACTTTACTTCCAAACTCAGTTTTGGTTGTTAGCAAAATTCAGTTCCTTGTGGTTTTGGATTGAGCAATTCAGTTTCTTGCTGGCTTTTGGCCAGAGTCCATCCTCATTAACTAGAGGTTCCCCTAATTTCCTTGCCATGTGAGTTCCCCAAATAGATGCCTGCTTCATCCACACAGGATGAAAGTCACAATCTTATACAACGTAAGCACAGACGTGACATGCTATCTCCTTGTCTGTATCTTATTGGTTAGACCCAAGTGCCAGGTCCGCCTATACTCAAAGGAAGAGTATTTATTATGAAATGATGCAAATACCAAAAGGCAGGGTTCATGAGGGCTATCTTAGATGTTGTATATCATAGCAGGGTAAACTGGAATGTCTAGTTTCAAGGGGAAGGGAGGTAAAAGGATCTGAGAACAAAACAACTGACTTTTATGAGCCTGATCTTTTAGGTACCAAACAGTAAATTACATAAACCAGATCTATTTTAGCCTTTTTGTTTTTATTCCTTTTAGTGTTTATTTTTTAGTCCCATTCCAATCTCTCCAATAGACAACCACTCTGTTTCTGTGTGTCTGAAAATATGCATTTATCCTTGGATAAAATGTATGTATTTTTAATTTATTTAAGTGACACTGTGCTATATTAAGTTTTCATTTTCATCTAACACTCCAAGACTGGTGTTTGTTATACCAAGTGCAGGTCATGGTTTCTAACTTTTGTAATTTTATTTTTCATTTTCTGTAGTGAACATCTAGGTTCTTTGCCAACTTTTCTAACACCGAAATCAGTATTCTGGAATATTCCCTTTTTAAATCTATGTGAGAACACACTGGCATAAATCCAGAATTGTGACTATTGGGTTACATTTCTTCATCTCCTATCTGACTTTCTTAGAGTAGAAAAAAACATGGAGCTCTATGCAAAATTGATTGTACATCGAACTCTATACCCAATTAACAGAACATACCAAGCATCCATGAAAAACTAATTAAAAACTGACCTATAACAGGCCAGAGAATCCTAAATTTCAAAAAGCAGAAACTACATTGTCACAAGAGAATATAACTTACACAACAAGAACAGATTATTCCCCTACCCTTCCAGTGAAATGCTGTGCTTTGTAACTACTGAATCAAACACCTAGTATAAATCGAATAGCTAGAAGTAAACTCAAAACCTTAAATATTTCTTTAAGATGTTTTTTTAAAACTACATTCAAGTCTAACATATAGCTTTAGTCAAGTTCTATAAGCAATTTCTCTGTTTAAGTATGACCACTAAAGAAAACAAAAGAAATTAGTGCATTAAAACACAACTGCTAAATATAAGAGCTGAGATGGGTAGAGAAGAAGACACTTCCACTAGCCTTTTTATTTTCTTGGTTATGGAGTTGATGTGTATTGGGTAAATGGTGGAACTTAAATCGGGGGATTTCATCATGTATTGGTCATTTAGCTTTTGGGCAAACTGTTCCCTCTGTTTCAGCTTACCATCTCTAAGTTAAAATGAGACTGGGATAAAAAGAGAGGCAGGGAGAAGGAGGTTAGACTACACAAAGTTTATGTAAATCAAGCATTGTATTTCAATACATATAAATACTATAAACTATAAATACTACATACTTTTTTTTTAACTACATATTTAAATATATATACCAAATATTAATGGGCCCTGGATGTCAAGAGGCCTGAGCCTATCTTGCTCAGTACAGGCCCCTGCCCCACTCCCCACCTTTGAGCATGGACCACATGCATTTGTGCACGTATCCTTCCCCAGGCGCATGGAGGTAGGTGTCCATGGGCAGTGCTGTCTCAAGCAGAAAATAGTCATGTGACCTATCACAACTAGAGTTCATATCCCAGGGTTCTGCACCTAAGCATGGCTGTGTTGTAGTTTATGAAGTTTATCTTTCTAACACACTGATATTATAGGGTGAGGAATAATAGGAATGTTTTCAGCATGTATTCAATTTACCATATTGAAATATGATCATAGCTACAAATACTTTCTAATTTGAATTATTCTCATTTAATTTGCTAGGGCAATATCACAGTGGTGAAAAGTAGCAGTAATAGTAATAATGCCATTTTTCTAACTAAATGGGTGCTTCTAATGGCTCATCACTAAATGTGATATTTGCTCTAAGCCTTCAGGGGATTCCCTGTAGCAAGTTAGACATTTCCTTTTATTCTTAGCTGGCCAAAATTCACTCATTCATAAGTTTGCATAAGGTTTGCTGAAATTTAAGATAATGTGGCTTTTCTCTAACATGTTAATGCAGTGAGTTATTCATACTTCCCCCACACACACACACATATTGATATTTCCTTGCATTTTTGAGAGCAATCTACTTGGTCTCTGCATATTATTCTCTTAATATACTGCCATATTGTCCAATGTTTTTAGATTCCTTGCCTCTTAATGATGTTGACATAGCATTTTTTTCTCATTCTGTCTGATAGCAAAATTATGCTACATAAAATGAATTAGCTAATCTTCATCTTTGTGCATTTTCTTTATGCAATATACTCTCTGACTCTAATCAGCAGAGTCTAAACCAAGACAAAGAAAGTATTTCAAGTATTTACTACAGTTATCCTGGTAATGAGTTATTCTGAATACGGAGGTTCTAGGAGCCAAACAAATGATGGAGACAGTGAGAAAACCAAGAAATTAACAGCTAGATGGACTCACTACTGCCCCTGGGCTGGGGAGACAAGAGAGGAGACCTAGGTTGGGGCACTAGGAGAAAGAAACCAAGGGGGGCCTATACAAGTCTCAGAGTTGCTGCCAGAGAAAAAGAAGGGGAACTCTCTTCCACCCTCCAATCTCCCAGCATTGTCACTGGCCAAAGGCAGCCGAGAGCCCGCTGAATGAGGAGCCTGGGAAATGCAGCCTGCAAATACCAGTGTCAGCCCCCCTCAGTACCCTGAGTAGAAAAGAACGGTAAGGAGTGAAACTTGGAGCAAATGTCAATAGACATTTGGATTCGTTCCAGGTTCTTGCTCTCTGAACAATGCTGCTACAAGCATTCTTTAATGTGTCTCCTGGTGCACATATTTAAGAGATTCCTTATGGCATGCTTATTCAGGAATTGTTGGGCATGTGGACCTTTTATTTTACTAAAAATACCAAACTGTGTTCCAAAGTACTTTTGTTTTCCATTCCCGCCTGTGTTATGAAAGTTCTCATTGCTTCTCAACCCTGACAATGCCAGTTTCAGGGACCTTCTCTTTGCTCCCCAGACTTTCTCTACCCTCTTCCATGCTCCCGAGGCTGACCTGAATTTACTTGGTCACCCAGGGTCTCAGGCCCGCAGGACTCCCTTTGGTTCCTCCAATAGGGACACACTAGCGACAGATATGAAGGAAGGTAATTTCCCTTCCACTGGTCCCTCCAGGGTAGTAACGGCTTCCCCCTTGGTTACTATGCTGTCCAGTGTGCTTCGCCTGCACCTTGCCTACACCACTGTGAAGAATCCCTTTGCAAATAAGCCCTCATATTCTAAACTGAGTGAGCCATTGCCTCCTGCTGGGACACAGCCAGGTATCCTTTACCCTCTCTAACTGTTGTGAGTCTGGTGCTTCTGTGATCTTGGGTTTGACCTCAGTCCCCCAGCATTAGTGGCGTTGGCCATCTTCACGGTTACTGATGATTTCTGTGGAATCTGTTCAAAACTTGCCATTGAAGAATTTTTCTTCTTATGAACTTATTCTTTAAGAGTTCGTTATATAACCTAAACACTAGTCTTTTTGGTTCATGTGGTCCAAATGTTTTCTCCCAACCTACAATGTCATTTCTCTCTATGATGCCTTCCTAATTCTTTAATAAAGCAAAATTAATACTTTTTCAATGTGTACTTTTAACATACTGAAAGATTTCATTACCTCAAAGTCATAAAATCTTAGAAGACAATGTAGAATAAGCTGGCTTTTCCATTTACTTATTTAATATATCTGGAATCAATAAACTCTTTGTGCTTGGTGAGAGGTAGGGTCCATACTCAAGTTTTTCAACATGAATAACTTCCTGTCCTAGACTCCTTTATTGAAGTAACCATTCTTGTCCCACCCCTTCTCTACTCTGATACAGCCATCTCATTTTAGACTTCTGCATACTTGGTCTATTCTGGGTTCTTCTGTTCTGTTGGTCTTCATTAGTGTATTTTATAAGTCTTTCTCCGGTACTGAAAGCCTCTATCATGTTTTCCTTCAGTGCATTAGCCCTTTGTGCCTTCAACAAGTTCTAAATTTATATGGAAAAACAATTACAAGGGCAAACAAAACCTTTGGAGTTTAACATATTAAATCTGAATATGGATGTATTTATTTTGCCATTCTTCTTCTTCTTGGAGCTCCTAGGATCTGTGGTTTTCTGCTATTCTTTTAAAGTTTGCAGCCTTTCTGCCTTTCCCTATAGACTTTTAAAGAGCAGTTTAAGTTCTCAGCAAGCTGGAGTATTCATTTTATACCCCCTGCCCCCACCTTCTATCTTTAAATATTTCTCCTGCCCTTTACTGTCTTTTCTCTCTGGCACCCCCTAATACTTCCATAATAAACTATGAGATTTACATTTATACATGCAAGTGTTCTATAGCTCTTGGATTCTGGGGCTTTTTCTATGTTTCAGTTTGGATCATTTTTGAACTATCTTCATGTTCACTGATTCTTCAGCTGGGCTGTTTTCTGATGAGACACTTGAAGACCACCTTTATCATGTCTTCTGCAAGCTTTTCCATTTCTTCCATAGTTTCAATTCCTCTGTTGAAATTCTCCATCTGTTCATGCCCACTGTCTACCCTTCGCACTACATCTTTCATCATGTAATCAGTTATTTTAGGGTCCTGTCTGATATGCTAGTATCTGAGGCATCCCTGAGTTGGTTCTGTTGACTACTTCATCCCTTTAGAACAGGTTTTTTCCCATTCTCAAAATGTGAGTGCAAGCTATTCTGAACAGAACAAATAAGTTTGCCCTGGGCTGGGAAAATATTTTCCCCCCGGAGTTACAAATTACCTTTGAAACAAATCAATCAAAGGTTAGAAATAAAGTAGGAGAAACCCATGTATTGCTTACAAGCAGTCGTCCATCTCTGCTCACCTGTGTCCCTCATGAACCAGTTGCAGAAAAGGGACCACACCCAACCTCCCCGGTACAGATACACCCTCACTCCCCCCGTATAATCACCTATTGATATGGAGATGGACTACTTCTCTCCACCCCTTGGAAACACCTAGTGATAAGGAGATGCACTAAGGCCAGGCAAGAGATTCTGGAAATACTGCAGTTTTACCCACGAAGTTACAGCTGGAAATGGGCTATTAAGCTGTTAGCAGCATGTGTGGAGATGTGGAGTGGTAAGTCAGTCTAGTCAGATTTTGAGTTGGGTTGTGGTTTTTGTTAGTGTTCTTACCTTCATTGCTTCCAGTTTCTCCAGTGCAGTCTGCTTTTCTCTTGTGTTTATGGTGCCAGAGATTTTTGTCAGTGTTCCTGCCCAGCCTCAGCTTTCAGCTGTCCCTCTGTGCCTATGACACGTCTCCATGACCTTGCCTGGCCTACCAGTGGACTGCTGTGCTTATCACCAGTGCTAGGCTTATGCTGGGGGCAGAGGGATCCTGTTCTCCATGACCAGCCTTAGTCTCAGGCTGACGCTGTGTGCCTGGGCCTGTGGGGTGGTGGTTTCTGAGCAGTAGCTCTCCATCCCATGGAGCCATGCTCCCCCTGGTCTTGGCAGGAAAGTAAATCCTACCTCTCCCTGTAGGAGCATGCCTGTTTGTACTGGTATAGGAACAGGGGCAGGCTATGCAGTTTCCTGCTCCTCTCTTCCAGGGGCTGTGGTCCTTGTTTTTGTCCCGGCAATGGGAAAGAAGGAATACCTCGCCTCCTACAAAGGTCATGTAGGTTGTACTTCCCTTCCTTCTCCATAAGATTTAAGTCTTTACTAGGATCTTGGGAGAGAGCATTTTCCACTCCTTCCCAGTGACATAGGCTTTAGCTTCCTCTGAGAGAAGGTGTAGGGAATGAAGAGGTATTTGTACCTGGCCCCCAGCGGCAGGCAGTCCTATCTGGTATGTTTGTACCAACAGGTTCCTTGGTTCTTGCCTCAGTCTTATGGACAGCCAGGTGATGCCCTTGGCAAAGAGCATGTAGTGGGTATGAACTTCTCTTATGTTTTGGGCCCCCAGGTATTTGAAACTTCAGCTCACACTTGACCTTTAAGAATTCTTTGACATTCTCCCTGATTTCTTCTTACCTCCATCTCTTCCTCTGCAGTTTCCTGTCTCTCCTCAGCAGAGGGGATGAGCTCTCCAGAATTTATTTGGTTGACTTGCAACCTCAGCTCCCTGGGATCAAGAAAAGGTAAAATTTTGTAGATCTGGTTTTTTCTTAAGAGTGTTCTCTTGAGACTTTCTAAACAGAAGCAGTACCTCATCCCAAAATTTATACTTTGCACTATTTTTTTTGACCCATGGATTACTTTGCAAGTGAGATGCTGAATTCCCAGATATAAGATGATTTTTCAGTCATTTTTGTTCTTATCTATTTGTATTCAGTTGGAGCTCACTCGGTATAATTTGCCTCTTAAAATTTGATTTGCTGAATTATCTTTTTGTTAAAGTTCTGCATGTGCTTGAATGTGTTCCTCATTTACTGGGTGCAGTGTTCTACCTGTGTTCTAGTTTATTAATCTTGGTAGTCAGATCTTTAATATCCATACAGAGTCGTCTAGTTTTCTATTGTGATATAATGAATCATAAGAAATACATATTTGGCCATTCATATGACCAAATACATATATATTTCCCAGGTATATTTGATCTTCATCCACAGCTCCTGAAAACACTGCAGAGTCTTAAAGGTGAAATGGGTGTTTCGTCATGTTAATGAGAGACTTTTGGACCCCCTACCCCTGAATCAGCCAATGGCCAATAATTTACTCAATCATAAGGATGCAATGAAGCCCTCACCAAATCTGTGAGAAGAGCTTTTTGCTCACTCTCTGCTCTGCTTTTCCTGCTCCGCTGGGTTGGATCCTGCTTCACAGTCAGAGAGCTTCTATGCTTGGGGAGCCAGGACTCCTCCATGTGCCACCCAGTCAGGCCCCAAGCTCCACGAGGATAGAAGCTCCTATATTTAGGACTTTGCCCTCTGTCTCTCTATCTGGCTGTTAGCTTGTATCCTTTATGGTATCCTTTATTAAACTGGTAAACGTAAGTGTTTTCCTGAGTTCTGTGAGCCGCTCTAGCAAATTAATCAAACCTAAGGGAGAGGTCATGGAAACCTCCAATCTGTAGCGGGTAGGTCAGAAGCACAGATAACTGGGGCTTGCAATAGGCATCTGGAGTAGGGGGTGGAGGGCAGTCTTGTAGGACAGAACCCTTAACCTGGGGAATCTGGTGCTGTCTCCTGGCAGATAGCATCAAAATTGAGTTGAGTTCTCCAACACCCCACTGGTGTTTGAGAATTGCTTGGTGTTAGTATGTGTTGGAAGACCCCCTTCCCAAATACTTAGACATATTGGAATCGGGTCTGGGAACCTAAATGGAGTTATCTTATTATTGTTGTGTACTATATCATTATTGTTATACATGTATGTAAGTGAAAAAGACACCATTGCATTTGGTGTCAGACAAGTAGGAATCACATCTATCAATTACTGAAGGAAGTGTATTAATATCCCAGTATGTTCATGGATTTCTTTTACCTTAAGGAACTATAAATTTCAGCTGATACATGTTGAGGCAAAAATACGAGAAACAGTTACTTCAAAATGACATTCAGTTTGAATATACGTAATAAATTGCTCTCAAAGTCTGTTTTGTCTGACATGTTAATGTAACTCGGTTTTGTTGATATCTTTCTACCTCTTCAGCTTTTCTGCATCCTTATGTTTTGAGTTGTGTGTGTGTGCATACATATATTTGTGTGTGAGTATAGCTAGACTTTCTGAGGTCTGACATCTTAATTGAAGTATTTATCCCTTTACTACTAAATGCATTAACTAAAGGCTAATGATGAACAGTGCCTTAGCTTTGTAGCTACACAGTTTTGCACATCTAAGTTTCATTCTATTGAGGTTATATTTATTGATTAGTCTATCTTCAGCCAGTGGAAGCCCCTCTCAGTAGTTGGGATTCTGGAATTAAATTGTCCTCATCTGCCTTATGACCGCAAGTCCACACAGCAAATATTAGCAGAGTGGTAACAACTCCCAGCATCCTGTGTCAGTGATTCGCGCATTTGGCTGGGACTCAGCATCATCTGGACCACTTGGTGAGAACATAAAGGCCAGACATCTCCTGCTTCAATGAGCCTGGGACTTTGTGCCTTACAAGAATTCCAGGGGATTCTGATACTAAGTTTGAGCATCTCTGTATTCTGGCATCATAATTACGAAGACTTCTCATCTGTAATAAATGGGGATGACAGAGGTGAAAGGCATTGTACTGGCTTATAGGAATTCTCTAACATTTTATAAAGAGAATCAATAGTGATTACCAAGATTGACAGGTTGGTCGTTAATGGCCAGAGTAGCATGAAGAAAGAAAACTGAACCTAACTACTAACTATGGTGTTATTTAAAGGAATTTTCATCTCCTACAGCCAAAGTGCACATGTAGCTGAGAATAAAGCCCAGTATATGATCAGGACCGTAGTTTAAATAATGCTAGATTCGATGGCAAGCCTTATACACTAAAGTGAGGCCTGGATAAAGGAGTAGGATACTAGCATAGGGACATCTGGACAGACATTCTTCAGACCCTTCAACTACCCTGTTTCCCAGAATCTTCTGGCCCCTCCTTTAGCTTAAGGGTAATGCAGAGGCCTTACCTGAGGAACATCTCTCACGAGCTGATAGTTGCTCCTTTTAAGATATGCACCACATCCCTCATAGCTTCTAGACCAATCATTGGTGTCAAGTCCAGTTGGCCCAAGTGGGGCAATCTGTCCCTGTGAAAAGAAATGATTATTCACCAGAGGATCTATAAGACCTAGCTACTATCCATAGGAACTGAGAGAACAGACCCAGGAATGAATCTTGAAGGTGTTAGGGCAGGAGTACAGACTATAAGGCTGGATAATGGAGTTTATTGGTATGGTACCCTCATAGGACTAACATCCTGAAAAAGACTTGGGGAACTAGTCTTAATATGCTGCTATATCCCTTTCAGAAGCTTTGGGCAAGAAATGGGGTATAGAAAGATGGTCTACACTGCTGTACATTTAAAGAGTATCGGTAGATTTTTGTTAAATCTTGACCTGTAAATTTCCTGTCTTTTGCAAATCAGAATCTCAGGAGATAAGGCCCAAGCATCAGTGTTTTTAGAACTCCCCAGGTGATCTTACCTGCAGCCAAGTTTGAGAGCCACGCATGCCCAGCAAATGAAGAGATGGCAGAGCTAATTTTGCAAAGTCTTGAAAGGTCCTACTAAAATAAAGCTTCATTATACCTAAGCAGAGAAGCCAGGTTGTTCCCCAGGATACTCAGAGGTCAGTCTTTTCCCCAAAACAAGGAAAGTGCTAGTGATGGGAGGCACCAGTCTCACTGAGAAGCAGGGGTGACTGTCATCTACAGGCCAGAGTTGATGGTAGTATAGGCTTATATTGAACTGGTATCCATGGGCATGCAAGGATTTAGAAATAGCAGAAGCCAGGCTACAGTACTTAGTCACATCCACATTGCCATAAAGCCAGAATAGCAAGCAGAAGGCCCTGGTGCACAAAGCAATTAGGCCATGATGCATCCAGTAGTACAAAAGACTGGGAGCCACAAAGGTATTGTTTGGACTCTATAATATCAAGAGTAGGTGAGACTTATTCCAGTGGCCCAATGGGAAGCCACTATGCTTTACTCAGTTCTCACACCTGAGCCAATCCTAGTTAACTCTCCTTTAGGAAAGAATGCATAATATAGCAAGTACATATAGTAGCAACTTCCTGAAAGTCCATCCCAAAAGGCATCTATGGTCATTTATCTGAACTATATACTGGGGAAAAGAAAATACTAAGGTCTTTCAAGAGTTGTTAGATAAATGGTTGGGCATGTTAATGATATGAAGAATGGAAAAAATGCTCATGAATTTTCAATTAGACTAAAGATGTTTGAGGCCAGTTAAAGTAGCTTTCAAACAAGGAGGATTCTATATTATTCTAATGAGTTCGTTTCTGGTACCAGTCTGATTACTGTCACATTTAGGCATCAAGGACTAGGAAAACATACTTGGAAAGCCCTCATATTTTTCCTATTCTGGGGACTACATTATAAATCATATAAACTATGTAGCCTGGATGGCTGGAGTATTTGACCAGAGAAACCATGTCTCTTTCCCAGGGTGTCCCAGTGGCCACTCCTCACTCTAGAGATAAAGTAGAGCATTAGTGAGGAAGGTACGAGCCTCCATGAGGAGCTGGTGGAGGAGGTCCTCTGGGAGGCCAAAGTTGATAGTAGAAGCTATATGGAACTAGGATCCCTGGTGTCTATGGGGATGGTAGGATTCAGAAAAGCAGAGACCTGGTACCAGCACTTAATCACATCCACATTGCCTCTGAGGGCAGTGGTTGTCATAAAGGACCACAGAGCCAGAATGGCAAGCAGAAACCCTAATCCGTAGGGTTTCTAGGCCATGATCCAGGTACTAGTGAGAAGGACAGGAGGCCAAGAAAAGTACCACTTGACTTAGCCACAAGGCATCAGGGGTGGATGAACAAAATATTGAGATCAGTTTTCCCAGTGGAAAGTCACTATTCCTTGCTTAGTACTCACACCTGAGCCATGACTGAGACCCCTTGGAGGACCCCAAAATACCATGAAAAGTACAGAGAAGCAATGCCACAAGTCCCTCCCCAAAGGGATCCAAGGTTACTTGTCCGAGGAACTCTACCCTGAGGAAAGGAAACTACTCAGATCTTCCAGAGTTGTTGGATACAGCATCAGATATGTTACTGATATGAGGGACCCAGAACACTTATGGCTTTCTTATTAAAGTCATATGAGGGGGGCAGTTAATAAAGTCTCCTCTCGAGTTGGTCTTGATATCGGTCCAGTGAGTCTCTGGATGCATGCTGTAGTGGACTGCTATTACACTTGAAGGCCTGAGAGGGTTGGGACTATTTGGCGGTTGGGTAAAACCCTAATGTTGCTCCCTGATATGTACATGTTATAAAGGTACTAAAGACCTGCCTTTCAAGGGCAAAACCCATGAAACTATACCCTGTCTGAGGTAGAAAATCAAAGATAATACTGTATGTGGGTGGAATGGTAGATACTGTTTCCTTGAAGTCTTAAAGAAGTGAGTTGTTTCCCCATCAGTCATATTCCCATGCAGTGCATGTGTATGGCACCCGCAGTAATGGGATGGACCTTGGTGGGTGATGACTGAATCCAACAATAGGCTCAAGGGGAACATGGGTGGCTGCGGTATACCACATGGCCCAGACACTGCTGGCCTGACATACCGGCCTGCCTCTTGTCCAGAGCTGGTGCATCCGTGTTGGTGCCTTTGGTACCTTACTGCCTTGTAAACTGCCAGCAGCTACTTGACGCCACAAAGAGAATACCCTCATCTTCTACCTACCACCAAGGGGTGGAAGTGAGAGTGGTCACTTTTATATTTCCTACTCAGGACTTACTTGGGGAGTTTGTGATTCCCCCTGCCACAACTTAATGCTCTGTTGGAAGGGAGTCTGATATTTTACAGTAGAGGGACAGGGGAACTTACCCACCAAGGATGCACAAGAAGGAAACTAATATACAACTTTGGCTGTGGTAAGGAGCTAAGGCTGCTGTTAGGTAATGGGGGCAGGTAGGGCATTTGTGAGAATCACTGGACAGCTCCTGGTGCTTCCATGACTGACAACCATGAATTTCAGTAACTAAGAGCTTGGTGGTCAGGGTGGACCCCTCAAGAGTGAAAGCCCTGCTGTTCCTCTCAGCAAGTAACCTAGACCATACAAGTGAATTCTGGGCTGAGAGAATCTAGGATGGGTGTCAAAGGAGGAACATAATATCAGCAGTGACCTGTTGCAGGCTGAGTCCTCCCAAAACAAGGCCAATATAGTTTGGGGTATAAGATATTTATCAGGTATCAGAATCTGCGAAAGGAACAGGCAGAAGCTGATTGGGCTGATGGAGAAGTCGAGCTGTAACACATGCTGGAGAAAGCTTCAACCAATGAAGTGTTGTGGTGTGAGTTGCCCATCACTGTCTATTGTGCCTTAAAGACCGTGACTCTATTTCCCTTCCTCGGAGAGCGTGCTTTCCTAGGGAGGCTTTTCAGTGCAGACCCTGAAGGAGCTGGTGAACTTTTAGTTTCAAATTCCAGTTTGGGTGGCATGTGGAAATACCCATATAAGCCAGGCTAGGTCTCCTTAGTGGCAGGTGTAAAGAGACTACCATCGCACCAAAAGCCTGAGATGAATGTAGATCATGTAAGGAAGGTAAGCAGTTGAGAAATACAAGCACATGGTCAACCCTAAGTGTGGTCTACTCTCCCCTAGGCTGTTATGCTGTCCACTCAATTGCTTTTCTTCTGTGGCCTGTGAAGAATGAAGTTATCATCTTCTTCCCCTTGAAGTCAGCTTATTTGTTGTTTTCCAATTCCCTAGCTCAGCCTATTCTTTTGTATGACCTGGGATCATACCAAGGTCATTGATTCTCACCTGGCAGTGTTAATCCTATTCCTACCCCTGTGTGGGTCAGCCCAGGGCCCAGTGTTAGCAGAATTCTTTAGCAGGACTACATTAGGTCATCCTGATCATTGGTGTGAGATAAGATGGATGGCTTCTAATAATAAGGGCTACAGTACCTAGCTTCCTGCTAGGAACACGCAATGTTGAGGAGCAACCATTAACCCTGTTGTCTGGAAAAGCTGAAATAAGCACTGAAAATTAACTATAAGCATAAGTAACAACATGAAAAAGCCTTGCAATGAAGGATTTACCAGAATCTTGTACCACAAATGATTTTACAAAACGATCTTCAATGTCTTCTCTTGTCAGAGACATAACCAGACATTATGTGCCTTCTGATTAAAGTTCATAGCACAGCCCTTCTGGATTCAGATAGGGCAGGTGCATGAGTCCAGAATGGTGCATGAGTCCAGTTTCAGTGGCTCTAGCACTGGTTCATGCTGTCCCTGCAGTCTGGGAAAAAACACTGCTGCTGCCTCAGCCACTGCCACAGAACAAGGGCTTGGTAAGGGCTGCATCCTGAATCTTCAGGTTGCTCGTGGCCTTATTGTGCCTCAGTCTAGGAACGTGAGGCCATTGGAAATTCTATGACCACACATCCACTTACACTGGGGGAATTTACAGTCCCTGGGGCAGCTTTGACAGTGGAAGAAAGGAGCTGATGGATAAACTATTTTCTTTCCCTCACTTAGAGGGATTTGGTGGAAAGGACCAATTTCCTTGGGCAGACTAAGAAATCAAATTGTGACCAGCACAGAAATACACTTTGTCGTATTTGCCATCCTCCCTCCCTGCTTTTTCCCTTCCTGGTTTTATTAGGATTATACTTTATTGTAAAAATATTTGTTGATACTTTATTGTCTCAGGCTCTGTCTCAGAACACCTAACATAGTCCCCTATTGAACTGTTCTTTCTTAAATAGATTTGGATCTAAAGTTTCCAGACCTTCCAGCTTACAGAAGGTAGAAGGGACAGAAGAACACAGTAAATGACACCATGGGAGTAAAAATCTGCAAAATCCAGATATGGCACCATTTACAGATCAGATGACAGAGTTTCAAGGAACTATTAGTTAAAAGAAATGAATGGGTTTGGATTTGGAGCCTGATTGAAAATTGAGGCTTCTTCAAAGGTATTGGGAAAACTGTGTGTATAAACAACTCATCTCAAGAATTAGATGTTTACTTAGTCTTTAAAATTATGTGAAATATTGCATTTCAGGGAACAACTAGAGCATGCCTAAAAACAGGGACAAGAAAATCATATGGGACAGCAATTGAGGTTTGGATTAGGATTCTAACCAAGGCTCCAGTGGCTGGGGGAACATACAGAGTGGTAAGAGGTACAACATTCAGAATTGTAACCTGTTGAAGGTTTGAGGAATGGAGGTCTCAAGAATGACTCTAAGGCCCTCAGAAGTGTTCAGCTTGGATGATGGTACTACTCACTAATATAAGGGGCAAGGTGACAAGTTTCATTCTGTTGGAGCTTGAGATTCCTTCATGTCCTTCAGGCAGAAATGGACACTAGCAATTAGAGAAGCTGGACAGAAGCCTAGGTAGAGAAGGAGATGTGCAGATGTGGAAGTACGAGGTGGTTAGTGATTGGGTTTACCCCATGTCTTTGTTTTAAACACGGCTTTGGGGTGGGACCCAAACTGAGGCTGATCTGCAGGTAGTTTATTGGGAGCATAGCAGGAGAGAGAGTTAGAGATGAGACTATACAAGATGCAATACTGAATTGGTCACTACTATAGGTGACTGATTGCCCCAACCGTGGGAACTTAGGAAAGGTCTCAGAGAGAAACCAGTCCCTGTAGCAATGGCTTAAAAGACGTTAGATTGAAGAGTTTTGAAGTGGTGCACAAACATTCACCATCCAGGGGAGTATATAAAGAAGCAATGTAACTGAGCCTCTGGGGAACACCAACACTTAAGGGACAAGGACAAAAGGTCTTGTATGAAGACTTCAAGCATTAATAGTAAAAGAAAAAGTTACCACAAAATACAAGGGAGGAGAATTTTCAAGAGCAAAGATTAGAAAAATGGTATTAAATAGTAAAGATTGAACAAGGTAGATGACCCATAAAACTGGTGGGAAGTCATTAGCTAAAGCCTAGTTTCTGGAATGAGAAAAAGAGAAGCAAGGCTGTATGTAATGCACTAAACAGAAAATGGATTGTGATCTGGCCCGACCAGTGACACTGGTATGTCTGTATACCTCTAGCATACGTATACACTACTATATTAACGCAGAACGTATGTTTTTAAACACTCTCAAAAAAAGTATGTCATAAAATACTCAACATTTTCTTAATACAAAACCTTTTCATTGAACATTAATTTGTTGGTAGGAATAAAAGTGCTTTATTTTCTAAAGGTTCTTTTTAACTCTGTTATACAGCATTTTGAAGATCTAAGTTTAGTTTATTTTGATTCTTGGTTTTAAGTGTTGTCATAGCTAGGAAATATTTTACAAAGATTGGTAGCTCCAAATGCAGGCACATCATTGGCTGTTTATAAGATTGTGAAACTCACTGTTTAATTCCATCTGCCAATTATGCAAAGCCATTTATTTCTGAGATTCTTCTGGAAAATTCCCATCTTATGTCACTTCATTGTTACAAACTAATTGGAAGGTGTGACATTTCTACCTTAACCAATTACCCAAACCTGAAGTTATTTGAAAACAATCTTCTAAACTATTTAAAACTCTTCCATATTTCAATATGCAGACAAAAGACTTTAGACACTTTCTTCTAGATCAAAATCTCAGCATAGGAAACATGTCAACATGCTTTTACAATACTCTGTCCATAGTATGAATTTCTTCAAAAGCAGTGTGTCCTCTTATTGTTAAAAATTCACTTCTCCAAGAGAAAACCTACTGTCGAGGTCACAAATATGGAACATACGAAATTTTGAAAAGACAAATGCATAATTCATTTTTAAATATGCTCTTTCCCCTTTTGAGATAAGGAATGATGAGTTTTTTTCATACCAGACACTTGGTTCTTACTGTAGAGTATCCTAAAGAGTTGACTCTGTTTAAATGTCTTGTTTCATGAAATTAGCCCCTTAATGACATCATTTAACATTAGGTATACTGTTCACTTTCTCTTGGCAACTCCATTTGTAAATTGTGTGATGGATGAATTTCATATGCGTGTGATATCTGTAAACATTCTGGTATCAGTGATCACACATTTAACATGAAGGGGCCATTTAATGTTGCATGTGGCTCACAAAAGTAATTTTAGGAGCATATACCTTTTGAAATAGAATCTGGCCATACCACAATCCCAGATATGTTGAAACACACTTTCTCCCAACTATATAGTAAACTACCATATGATATAATTTGTTCTAAACCTCGTTTCTTCATATCTTCAGTATTTTCTGTGCATCTGCCAATAGTGTTTGTTGATAAAGGAACACACTTGATTCTAGTGTTTCTGGTGTGTTCTAGAAATTTCTATCATGGTAGGAAGAGCCAAGTGTTTCCCCAGTGGTAAGTGGATTTTTATCCTTCACTCCTAAACATTTATTGTTAAACATAGTGAAATCTTGTGGAATTATGGAATATGAATTACATAACTCTACAGAGCATTGACAGAATTGTAGAGGTTTCTCTATGTGTTCTGAATGCTTATATGAATTTATCAGGATTAGCAAGACTTCAAAAAGAACATCAGTGTGTCACCATATATACTTAAGAAAAGGGATTTTTCTATTAATGGAAAACATTACTCTAAGATTCTTGATAATTCAAGAATATCTGACAAAAGAATTGAAATTCAGTATGCTGTACCTTATACCATGGCTATTGAAAAGCTTATGATTTCTACTCCTAGTGGGATTCAACTTATTCTCATGTGCTTATATTGGTTTCTTCAGTCTGTAATTTCACTGCAGCCATCTGCTGCCCATATTGGAGGATCAGCTTAAATTAATTGCCTTCATGCAGAAATTCATTGCCCCGAAATGATTGGTGGATGAGCCATGTCACAGAGAGCCTCAGTTAGCATCTCCAGGTTGGAGGACTTCTTCTTTTCCCGTGTCTCACATGTCCTTCGTTACCCCCTGAGCACCCTATCCACAGACAAGCAAGCGGTCAACCTGTGTCTAGTGTTCTTACCAGAATTTGACATAACATGAGAATCCGTATACCCCAACAGATTTTACTGGGGTAGATGGAGGGTACACCCCCTTCAATTGGGAGTCTGCTAGGGTATGAATAAATACTTCAAGGAGTTGATCTGTAAGGAAATCAATGATAATTAGGACATGAGAAATTGAAGGAAGTCTTTTTTTAAATAGGTGGGGAGATGAGACTATTAGGTTATGGAGAAGGAACCACAGGGAAAAAAGGTGAAGGTGCAGGAGAAGGGATAACTGATAGAGGATGTCAGAGAAAGAAGGGGAAGCCTGAGATTTAGGAAACACAGGCAAGAATTGCCTTCTAAGACCAATCACCAGCAACGAAATTGAATCAGTAATCAAAAAACTACCCAAAACAAAATCCCCGGACCAGATGGATTCACCTCTGAATTCTACCAGACATATAGAGAAGAAATAACACCCATTCTCCTTAAAGTTTTTCAAAAAATAGAAGTGGAGGGAATACTTCCAAACTCATTCTATGAAGCCAGCATCACTCTAATACCAAAACCTGGCAAAGACCTCACCAAAAAAGAAAATGACAGACCAATATCCCTGATGAAAGTAGATGCAAAAATACTCAACAAAATATTAGCAAACCGAATTCAAAAATACATCAAGAGGAACATACATCATGATCAAGAGGGATTCATCCCAGGGATGCAAGGATGGTACAACATTCGAAAATCCGTCAACATCATCCACCACATCAACAAAAAGAAGAACAAAAACCACATGATCATCTCCATAGATGCTGAAAAAGCATTTGACAAAATTCAGCATCCATTCCTGATTAAAACTCTCAACAAAATGGGTATAGACGGCAAGTACCTCAACATCATAAAGGCTATATATGACAAACCCACAGCTAACATCATACTTAATGGCGAGACGCTGAAAGCTTTTCATCTAAGATCGGGAACAAGACAGGGATGCCCACTCTCTCCACTGTTATTCAACATAGTACTGGAGGTCCTAGCCACGGCAATCAGACAAAACAAAGACATACAAGGCATCCAGATGGGTAAAGAAGAAGTCAAATTGTCACTATTTGCAGATGACATGATACTGTACATAAAAAACCCTAAAGACTCCATCCAAAACTACTAGAACTAATATCTGAATTCAGCAAAGTTGCAGGATACAAAATTAACACACAGAAATCTGTTGCTTTCCTATACACTAATGATGAACTAACAGAAAGAGAAATCAGAAAAACAATTCCATTCACAATTGCATCAAAAAGAATAAAATACCTAGGAATAAACCTAACGAAGGAAGTGAAAGACCTGTACTCTGAAAACTACAAGACACTCCTAAGAGAAATTAAAGAGGACACTAACAAATGGAAATGGATCCCATGCTCTTGGCTAGGAAGAATAAATATTGTCAAAATGGCTATACTACCTAAACCAATCTACAGATTCAATGCAATCCCTATCAAACTACCAACAGCTTTCTTCAATGAACTGCAACAAATAATTCTAAAATTCATATGGAACCACAAAAGACCCCGAATAGCCAAAGCAATCCTGAGAAGGAGGAATAAAACAGGGGGAATTACACTCCCTGACTTCAAGCTCTACTACAAAGCCACAGTAATCAAGACAATTTGGTATTGGCACAAAAACAGACCCACAGACCAGTGGAACAGAATAGAAAATCCAAACATTAACCCAAACATATACAGTCAATTAATATTTGATAAAGGAGCCTTGGATATACAATGGGAGATGACAGCCTCTTCAGCAGCTGGTGTTGGAAAAACTGGACAGCTACATGTAAGAGAATGAAACTGGACTACTGTCTAGCCCCATACACAAAGGTAAACTCAAGGTGGATCAAAGACCTGAATGTAAGTCATGAAACCATAAAACTCTTAGAAAAAAACATAGGCAAAAATCTGTTGGACATAAACATGAGCGACTTCTTCATGAACATACCTCCCAGGGCAAGGGAAACAAAAGCAAAAATGAACAAGTGGGACTATATCAGGCTGAAAAGCTTCTGTACAGCAAAGGACACCATCAGTAGAACAAAAAGACATCCTACAGTATGGGAGAATATATTCATAAATGACGTATCTGATAAAGGGTTGACATCCAAAATATATAAAGAACTCATGCACCTTAACAAACAAAAAGCAAATAATCCAATTAAGAAATGGGCAGAGGACATGAATAGACACTTCTCTAAAGAAGAAATTCAGATGGCCAACAGGCACGTGAAAAGATGCTCCACATCACTAATCATCAGAGAAGTACAGATTAAAACCACAAGGAGATACCACCTCATACCAGTGAGGATGGCCAACATCCAAAACACAAACAACAACAAATGTTGGAGAGGATGTGGAGAAAAGGGAACCCTCCTACACTGCTGGTGGGACTGCAAATTAGTTCAACCATTGTGGAAAGCAGTATGGAGGTTCCTCAAAAAACTCAAAATAGAAATACCATTTGACCCAGGAATTCCACTCCTAGGAATTTACCCTAAGAATGCAGCAGCCCAATTTGAAAAGGACAGATGCACCCCTATGTTTATCGCAGCACTATTTACAATAGCCAAGAAATGGAAGCAACCTAAGTGTCCATCAGTAGATGAATGGATAAAGAAGATCAGTGCTACATATACACAATGGAATACTATTCAGCCATAAGAAGAAAACAAATCCTACCATTTGCAACAACGTGGATGGAGCTAGAGGGTATTATGCTCAGTGAAATAAGCCAAGCCGAAAAAGACAAGTATCAAATGATTTCACTCATATGTGGAGTATAAGAACAGAGAAAAAAACTGAAGGAACAAAACAGCAGCAGACTCACAGAACCCAAGAAAGGACTAATAGTTACCAAAGGGAAAGGGACTGGGGAAGATGGGTTGGAAGGGAGGGATAAGAGGGAAAAAGGGGCATTACGATTAGCAGATGTAATGTTGGGGGGGCATGGGGAGGGCTGTACAACTCAGAGAAGACAAGTAGTGATTCTATAGCATCTCACTACGCTGATGGACAGTGACTGTAATGGGGCTGGGGGGGTGGACCTGATGAAGGGGGTAGTTTAATAACCATAATATTGTACATGTAATTGTAGATTAATGATACCAAAATAAATTATCAAAAAAAGAAAGAATTGCCTTCCACCTCAGAGGCCACATCCTGATTAGTAAGAGAAGTTGAGGTGAGGATAGAAGATACGCAGTAACTTTGGGTATGACGGTGGAGAGCTGAAGGAGTTCAGAAGCAGGGACATGTGCTGAAAGGGGCCATAGAAGGTTTGTGGAGAGAAAAATTTACAAGAGCTACAATATGTCATGAGTATTAAGGAACTTTCTCAGTTATAGGATGTTTACCTTGTCCTTTAAGAACTGTTTATGCAAACAAAAGCTACATATGGAGTAGCCAAGGGACCCTGCAACCAAAAGAGAATGGCAGAATAAGGCTCTAGACTCCATACCAGCAAGTGAGTGTCTTACCTGCCCCAATACAGGATAATAACACAAGATGCTTCCATCTGCAATGAGAGGACACAAGTGGTTTCTGGACACCTTGGGTATACAAACTTTTAGAGCTGAAGACAAACTGTCAAATGTCTACCAATTGGGTTAAATATATACTTAGAATCATCAGACACATTTGAACGATTGCTTTTTCTAATCGGATTGTCTAACCATTCATATGTAGCCTTAACATGGGTGTCATCATTGTTAATGACATACTGAGTCATCTAAGTTTTCCAGAGCTCACATGCTTAGTCATATAATAATATTTGAGTCATACAGACCTTCAGAAAACTTGACCCCAAGTGATGAGGATCCATTTACATAATGTCAGTCTTTTCCCTCCTTCTGCCAATGATCATACATTTGTTTCCTGTAGTGGAATTTACTCTGTTGCTTTTTAGAGTGATCTCTGAAAGGCTTGTTTATAGTGATATCTAAAATACGGCTGTGAGGACATCACCCATAACCCAAGGATTAAATTGTGAACTGATATTAGTGTGTGTTTGTGTATACACAACTGCTCACAGCTCTTGCCGGTTCTGTCAGGAAACCTTTAACAATCCTGAACCAACAGAGATTGGAGGTTTTTTTGGTTAATGTCTTTCCCACACCTTACATTCAAAATAAATGAGACCAAACCAAAACGTGAGTCATAAACTCAGTAATTGTACAACTCAAAATCACTCTAAAGTTCCTAAGTTTCATCTTTTCCAAGGGATGAGTTTTTGAGAGAAAGTTCTGGTATGTGGGCATATGCCATATGCTCTTCATAACCCATAGTCCCTGCAGCATACTGCAGGACATATGGCTAACTTTTAGCAAACAGTCACTAATGTAAAAGGGTCAAGTGATGAATGTATGAGCATTGTCTGCCACTTCCTCTCCTCATTTCTGCCATCCCTCAAGCTCCTGGGACTCATTCTGTTTCGGGTAATCAGAGGAAAATATGAGAATTGGGAAAGTTGTGTTTGTAATGGAGTGATTTTACTGCCAGGAGAGGAAAGTTATTGTGGAAGTTAAAAAGGAAAAATGCCAGGATGAGTTGAAGGGAGTCTGTTAGGAGTGGGGAGAATGTCACAGATGTCTCACTAAACAAAAGACTTCCATTTACTCTTTGAGATTTTATTCAGTTTTAAGAAAGCAAAGTACATGTCATAACCATCTTAGACTCTCTTCTTTTGAAGAGACTCTAAGGCCCTCCAGGACCTAGGTTATCTTTGGGATTGCTGTATCATCACCCAATAGTGCTATGTGCTAATTTGGGTTCTTTCAATTCTCTACAGCTCTGAGACAGGTTTTCAGATGAGAAATCTGAGGTTCAGAAGCTGACTTGCCTCAACTTCTTGCTATATAACAAGCAGCTCATCAGAGGCACACCAGGGTTGTGAAGACCAAAGACTTCTCTGTCCTTTATATTCTGTGACTGGGCCTGGGATTAAAGTGGCAAAGACAGATGAATAGGAGAAAAGCATAGGAACTTACTTGATATTTTTTACATGTACCTGGAGGCCACTGTACATAGAAATGAAGACCAAAGAATAGGCCTGAGATGTTTTATACCATTTTAACAAAGAATAGTAAATTGTAAAGACAAGGGAAAAGGGATTGGGTGAAGGTAACTTGTGGGAAAGTGATTAGGAAGTATATGGGGGAAACTAATAGAGGAGAAAGGTTACTTTAGCTGATTTGTACAGCTTTGTCTTGATGTTGACTCCCTGTCTCCAGTGATAAAAATCTCCTCTTCCCGTCACAAGAAGGGTACCTTTCTCACAGGAGATTGTATGCCCTGCTTCAAGGTCAGAGAGCCCTTCCTACATCTGCTTTTTCTCAAGTGTCTTCAGCTCAAAATAATCAGTATGCCACCTGACATGTTTTAGGATGACATATTCTGATCCCCTTTAGCTGTCTCAAGCCAAAGGCCATTCTTTTAATTATCCAATTCTATCTTTTTATCTCAAGGTTAAGAACGAAATTGGCATACCATTTTAGGAAAACAAGGGTAAATAACTCAATGTACATGTCAGGGGGTGGGGGAAAAAGAAGGGACAGAGGTTAAAAGTTGCTAAAATCAAGATGGAATAGGTATCCAAGTATTCCCTGGCTGGACTCACGGGCAGGCATGGGAACTTGAAGAGGCAAAGTTTAACTACAGAGGCTCTGCTGGAACTCAAGTTAAATAGGCGAAAGAGACTACTACTTGGTGAAAGGTCACACGGTATACTGGACCTTGGTGTCATTACGTTGTGACAAATGTTTTCTGGAGGTACCAAAAGTGGTGCCTGGGCTCCAGTAAGAAGGGACTTCATGTTCTTGAATGCTGGAGTTATCTGACCAGTCTGTGGTGGAACCAGTTAGAATCACTGAAAACAGCTTTATCATGCATTTTGTCTGCTTATATAACTAAGGGGGGAAAAAAAAAGAGAGAGAACGTAAGACAGTCTTATCAATAGTTTACTCTAATACTCACTTTTGTCAAGAAACCAGTATTTACTTCTTGAGGCTGGCCCTGAATTTTCTGAGAGCCCTGGGGATATGTTTGGCCCTAGAAGGAAGGTCCGCCTGTCCACTCCTGCTAGTTATTATTTCCACAGGGTGGACCTCTTGAAGACAATCCTGGATGCCTTTCTACCCTACTGATCCAAGTCCAGTCAAAGCTGTGATGGGATTCTGTATTGTAGTATCAAAGTTACAGCTTTTTAAAATTCATATTCCTGTGTTCAACCATTGTTTCCAAAACACAATGTTCATGTGTCAAGGGACCATTCAGCATCAGTCAAACGTTAGTTCAGTACTAGACTATCAGCCTGAAACTCCCTCTTTCTCTAAGAAATCCTATTTCAGGGACCTCATTGTACTTCACCAAAACCCTCCGTTTAATCTAGGGGAGAAACAATAGTGACATTAGAAGTCCCTGAGCTCCTCACATGGAGATCTCCTCACCCTCATTCTAGGCTCCACACATCAAGGTAAGAGGTAGTCGCCCTTTAGGTCATAGCGCTGGTCATGTTACAAGTGAATTCCAGCACAACAGTTGACTATTCCTAAGTTCTTAATTACAAAATGCCTTTCACAGGACCTTTCATTGGAAAAAAAATTCTTTAGTAGACAATGCTCCATCCAGACTCTCAATTTCTGTTTTTAATTGTAGAAAAATTTGTAGAACTTAACCAAGTGTACATTTCAATATTAAGTTTATTCATGCTGTTTAAAATTTTGATGTAGTTCAATTTACATTTGATTTGTCGTATCCAAGAAATCATTACCAAATCCAATGATATAAAATATTCCACTTATGTCATCTCCTAAGAGTTTTACAATTTTAGTTTTTAGGATATTTAGGTCTCTAATTCATTTTGAGTTATTTAAGGTGTAAAGTAAGTTTCCAAATTCATTAATTTGCATGTGGATATCTGGTTTTACCAGCACCATTTGTTGAAGAGACTGTTCTTTCCCCATTGTATGGTTTAACACTGCTCTCAAATCATTTGACCATAAATGCAAAGGTTCATTTCTAGGCTCTCTATTTTACATCATTGGTTTATATATCTGTCTTTGTGCCAGCACCTCGCTGTCTTGATTACTGTGGCTTTGTAATAAGGTTTGAAGTCAGGAAGTATGAGACCTCCAACTTTGTTCTTTTTCAAGATTGTTTTGGCTATTCAGAGTCCCATTACACTCCATATGAATTTCATAATGGATTTTTCTATTTCTACAAAAATGTCATTGATAATTTGATAGGGATTGCATGAGATCCATACATCTACTTGGGTAGTATTACTATATTAACAATATTAATCTTCAATCCATGAGCGTGGGATGTCTTTCTGCTTATTTGTGTCTTAATTTCTTTCAGCAGCACTTTGTTTTCTCTGTATAAGTCTCTTGCCTTCTTGGTTAGGTTTATTCCTACATATTTTTGATGTTGTAAATGGAAATGTTTTCTTAAGTTTTTCAGCATTGTTAGCATATAGAAATACAACTGAATTTTGGTGTTGATTTTTTGTTTCCTGCAACTTTACTAAACTCTTATTCTAACACATTTTGTGTGGAGTCTTCAGGGTTTTCTACATATAAGATCATGTTTGTTAACAGATAATTTACTTTTTCCAATTTGGATGTCTTTTATTTCTTTTTCTTCCCTAATCACTCTATTTCCAACACAGTGTTAAATAGAAGTGGCAAAAACAGGTATTGTTGTGTTCTTATTTATAGAGGAAAAGCTTTTAGCCTTCTCAGTTGAGTATTATGCTAGTTGTATATGGTCTTTTTTATGTTGAGTTTCCTCATGTGCGTGTGTGTTTGTGTGTTTAAATCATGAAAGGTATTGTCAACTTTTTCTTCATTAATTGAAAAGAACACCTGAACTTATCACCCTCCTTCATTCTGTTAATGCAGTGTGTTAATTTTTGTTTGCTGAACCATCCCTGAACTCCAGAAATAAATCCACTTGGTCATGGTGCATAATCCTTTTAATGTGCTGTTGACTTGTTTGCTAGTATTTTAAGGATTTTTACATCATATTTATCATTAATATTGGTCCATAATTTTCTTATAGTATCTTTATGTGGTTTTGGTGTCAGGGTAATGATGGCCTCATAGAATCCAAGTTTGAACATGTTCCCTCTTCATTGTTTTTTTGGAAGAGTTTGAGGAATGTTGGTGTTAATTCTTCTTAAACTGTTTGATAGAATTCACTGTTAAGCTATCTGGTCCAGCATCTGTCTTTGGGAGGTTTATTACAATCCTTACAAGTTACAGGTCTGCCTAGATTTTCTATTTCTTCATGATTCAGTTTTGGTGGTTGTGTTTCTCAGAACCTATCTATTTCATATCTATCACCCCATTTTTTGATATACAATTGTTCATAGCTTTCTTCCAACCAATTTTACAGGAATAAAAGGATGATGACGTTCCTATTGTTTATTTTATTTGAGTCTTACCCTTTTAATCTAACGGAGGGTTTGTCAACTTCTTTGATCATTTCAAAAAACCAAGTCTTGGTTCATTGATTTCCTTTTCTATTTTCTATTTTATTTATCTCTGCTCTACTCTTTATTTCCTTCCTGGTACTAACTTCAGGCTTAGTTTTTACTACTTTTTATAGTTCCTTTAAGGTGTAAGTTAGGTTCTTGAAGTTTTTTTAATGTTTACAGCTATAAATTTCCCTCTTTGTATTCCTTTCACTGCATCTCATAAGTTGGTATATTTTTTGTTTTCATTTGTGTCAAAATTCTTTCTAACTTCCATTGTGATATCTTCTCTGATCCATTAAGATCATGTTGTCTAATTTCCACATTTGTGGATTTTCAGGTTTCTCTCTGCTATTTTCTAGTTTCATTTCATTGTAATAAGAAAATATACTTTGTCTACTACAAAGCCACAGTAATAAAGACAATTTGGTATTGGCACAAAAACAGACCCATAGATCAGTGGAATAGAATAGAAAATCCAAACATTAACCCAAACACATACAGTCAATTAATATTTGATAAGGGAGCCTTGGATATACATTGGGGAGATGACGGCCTCTTCAGCAGCTAGTGTTGGAAAAACTGGACAGCTACATGTAAGAGAATGAAACTGGACTACTGTCTAGCCCCATACACAAAGGTAAACTCAAGGTGGATCAAAGACCTGAATGTAAGTCATGAAACCATAAAACTCTTAGAAAAAAACATAGGCAAAAATCTCTTGGACATAAACATGAGCAACTTCTTCATGAACATATCTCCCCGGGCAAGGGAAACAAAAGCAAAAATGAACAAGTGGGACTATATCAAGCTGAAAAGCTTCTGTACAGCAAAGGACACCATCAGTAGAACAAAAAGACATCCTACAGTATGGGAGAATATATTCATAAATGACGTATCTGATAAGGGGTTGACATCCAAAATATATAAAGAACTCACGCACCTTAACAAACAAAAAGCAAATAATCCAAGTAAGAAATGGGCAGAGGACATGAATAGACACTTCTCCAAAGAAGAAATTCAGATGGCCAACAGGCACATGAAAAGATGCTCCACATCGCTAATCATCAGAGAAATGCAGATTAAAACCACAATGAGATATCACCTCACACCAGTGAGGATGGCCAACATCCAAAACACAAACAACAACAAATGTTGGCGAGGATGTGGAGAAAAGGGAACCCTCCTACACTGCTGGTGGGACTGCAAATTAGTTCAACCATTGTGGAAAGCAGTATGGAGGTTCCTCAAAAAACTCAAAATAGAAATAGCATTTGACCCAGGAATTCCACTCCTAGGAATTTACCCTAAGAATGCAGCAGCCCAGTTTGAAAAAGACAGATGCACCCCTATGTTTATTACAGCACTATTTACAATAGCCAAGAAATGGAAGCAACCTAAGTGTCCATCAGTAGATGAATGGATAAAGAAGATGTGGTACATATACACAATGGAATATTATTCAGCCATAAGAAGAAAACAAATCCTACCATTTGCAACAACATGGATGGAGCTAGAGGATATTATACTCAGTGAAATAAGCCAAGCTGAAAAAGACAAGTACCAAATGATTTCATTCATATGTGGAGTATAAGAACTACGGGAAAAAAAAGCTGAAGGAACAAAACAGCAGGAGACTCACAGAACCCAAGAACGGACTAATAGTTACCAAAGGGAAAGGGACTGGGGAGGATGGGTGGGAAGGGAGGGGCAAGGGGGAAGAAGGGACATTACGATTAGCAGATGTAAAGTTGGGGGGCGCATAGGGAGGGCTGTACAACTCAGAGAGGACAAGTAGTGACTCTATGGCATCTCACTACGCTGATGGACAGTGACTGTAATGGGGTTGCGGGGGGTACCTGATGAAGGGGGTAGTGTAATCACCATAATATTACTCATTTAATTGTAGATTAATGATATCAAAATAAACTTATAAAAAAAAGAAAGAAAAAGAAAATATACTTTGTATGATTTCAGTCCTTTTAAACTTAAGCTTTGATTTGTGACCCAGTAGCCTATCATGGACAGTGTTCATGTGAACTTGAGAAAAATGTGTTATTTTGGGTAGAATGTTCTGTTCCTGTCTACTAGAAACAAGTGGTCTATAGAATTCAAGTCCTATTTCCTTATTGGTCTTTTTTCCTTATCCTATTGAAAGTGAGGTATTAAAGTCTCCTAATATTGCAAAGCTGTCTATTTCTACCTTCAATTCTGTTAATATTTATTTCACGTATTTAGGAGCTCTGCTGTTTGGTGCATATGTTTTTAATTTTCTTAGTGAATTGACCCTTTATCATAATATAATGTCCTTTGTTTGTTGTAACAGTTTTTGACTTAGGCTATAGTAACATCAAACAAGATAGACTTATTTTCTCTTCTTTTACTACTTGTATGGGGTATCTTTTTCCATCCTTTCACTTTCAACCTATGAATGTCCCTGGATCTAAAGTGAATCTCATATTTCTCATGTCAGGAGTTTAGAAGTCACCACTCCACTCCTAACAAGTAAAAATATGAACAGATTGAAAAATAAATTCTTGTTGGATCCATTAGAGAAGAGAGGACACAGGGCAGATTGCTGCCCCCAAGATTGAGGAGACAGGCAGGAAAATACAGGTAGTCACAGTTTACCACAACCAAGACTTAGAAGCAGAAATAGTAGGAAGCAGTGTGGATAGGGAAAACTGAGCTACAGTTGATGAATTGCTGGCAGCTTAGTGTGGACAACTGGGTTGGAAACTTCAGGGGGACATAGCTTAAAGATTTACCTCTGGGAGTGAAACCAGGTTCCTACAGTAAATATTGGAGAAAAATTCCCTTAGTGTTTCCTCAGGGAGAAGGAGAAGAAAAATCATTTTGAAATATGCCCGAGTATTCCATATTTTCTAACACAGCCTGCCCTCAGGGGATAAGTAACCAGTACCTAGTCTGCTGGGGTATTTTCAGAGCCTAACTGCCTTGGGGAAGGTAAATACCCAACTGTAGCCATTCTAGTGAACCTTTCCCACCTAAGGATGGAGAAAAACTGAGAAACATTTGGGCAATTTAGTCCAGAGGATCTCTAAAGAGGCTTATTAAAAGAATGAAACCTAATCATAGGACTATAGAACATTCCTCATACCTCACTGCCATAATCCTGAAAGCCTATTTATAACAGTTCTTTTTACCTGCTATATTATGTCTGGTGGTTATCAAGAAAATGTATATTGTGATTACTTAACAATATATACAAATATTGAATCATTGCATTGTACACCTGAAACTAGTATAGTGTATGTCAGTTATACTTCAATTTAAAAAAAAATAAAAAATTACAAGGCATACTGAAAGCAAAAACCACAATTTTAAGAGACAGAGCAAGCATTAGAACTATACGTAGCAGGAATGTTGGCAATATCAGACTTGGAATTTAAACAGCCAAGACTAATATGCTAAAGGTTCTAATGGATAAAGTATATGGGGTTGCTATTTCTACTTACATTGTCCATCTTTTATTGTATACCAAGGGAAAAGAAATATAAAAATTTTAAAAAGAAACACAGAAGTGAAGAATATCTTTGGGCTTATTAGTAGACCAGACATGGCTAAAAAAAGAATCTCTAATCTAGAGGATATATCAATAGAATCCTCAAACAAAAAAGCAAAACCACAGATTTAAAAAAGAAACAGATATTCAAGGATTGTGGGACAACAGAAAGTATTACATATGTATAATGGGAATATCACAAAGAGAAGAAAAAAGAACAAAAAATATTTGAAACAATGATGACTGACAACTTTCCCCAGATTGATGTCAGACATCAAACCACAGATCCAACAAACTCAGAACACCAAGCATGATAAATGCAAGGGCAAAACGAAGCTACAAAGTCTAGGCATATTAATTTACAAGCTAAAGAAAATCAAAGATAAAGAAGAAAAGCCTGAAAGAAACCAAAGTTAAAAAAAACTTATAGGGGAACAAAGAATTGCATTCAACTTCTCAGATCTGTTTTGGTTTAATCAACTTGATTTAATCTATCATCTTGATTTGGTGATGTATCCTCCCTGCACCTACATGTGCTCTTATTCCATCCCTATAACAAAGTTGCTTTTAAGTATCTTAACTTCCCTAAGAGTCTCACCCCTGCTACTTAACAGGGACTTGGTCCTATTGCATTTCTTTGCCCATAATCTCTTACCTCCAGGATCACTGATGTCTGCAACCTTCCTGCAGTTCTCATATCAAGTGGTTACTGCCACTGCTTTCAGGGGCCTCCAACCTGCTGCCCTTCCCATTAGAGCTCAAGTCAAGCAACTTCTCAGTCTTCAGGCATCCCATGGACAAGCCAGAATATTGAAAGCAAGTTCCTTTCCTTTCTTTTCCTCCCAAGGGAAGAGCCAAGCATTGAAGAGATACCACAATGGGGTGGGGCAAGGAACAACGACAAAACTCCTGAGTGCAGCTTTTTATGAAATGTTAGATGGTTTCTCCAGCTTCTTGAATGGGTTCTAGAGTTCTTGCAAAACTACTTTGGCCTGTACATTGTTTGTTCAGTGTCTCTGTGGGGAATGAAAGACTGGTGCTTCCTATTCTGCCATCTTGTGGATGTCGTTCTCCAATTCCTTTTTACCATTTCTTTGCGTCTTTCCCCAGTTTTGAGCTTTTCGCCTCCAATGGCCTGCACCTGTACCTCCTCTTTAGAGGATTGCCCTCAAGCTTGGATCCACCTCATCTGCAGTCCCAGAGAGCCAGAAAACTGTAGGATTTTGTTTTCCTGGGGCAGTCCTTAACCAATAACCATTCCCATTTAGGCAAAGGAGCTGGGTTTTCATGTCTCCATACCTATCAAACTTGGAGTAAGTTACATGCAAGGTAGGAGTATGAAGGCCCAGCTATGTCCCCACAGATGACACTGAGATGGACGACACTTCAGGTCCCCACCAGACTAGCCAAAGTTTCTTGGGCCTGAGCTGCAGTTTGATTTCTCTCTGCTTAGTCCAGCTTCCTCGCCTCCTTTTCACAGGTGTTGATACCTGGTACACATCTTGCATTCCAAACTGCATTTTAGTGTCTCCTTCTAAAGAAATCAACCTGAGACAGCAAGGAGGCTGGGCACTGCAATTTACATGGATCCGATTCCAGTGTGCAGAGCAAGGCAGAATAGCTCTGGGGGGTTAAACACAGAGCTACCGATAAATAACCACAAATCTACAGTTAATCTCCTACTCTTGTGCTCTCAACTGCTCTATCCTCTCCCTTAGTGTGATGTTAAAGTGACCTGGTGTCCTTTGATCTGAGGGGGCCTAGGCAGCTTGGGGACATGGGTAGGTACCTGCGAAGCTGTTACAGTAAGATGTGCATGCCCATATGTCCTATTCTCACCACATAATTCCCAGTGGAGGTATTAGAATCTCTATATACATTGTCACAATGTCCCCAGTGGCATTCCTGCATGTCAGCCCTGTGTGTAACTCCTCCTGTGTGCTGTCAGGGAAAGCTCCGTGCTAAATGATGCAGCTCTAAGTGAGGTGATTAAGCAGTTCAGTGACAGCATTCTCCCAGGGAGTAGTGGAGGCTTCCTAGGACATGCCTGAGTGACTTGGAATGGGGTGCTTGTGAAGGGAGCTGGCTGATGGCTCTCAGAGGTGGTAAACGCCCCTTGTCCTGGGGGCTTGGAAGCCTGGCCCACTCTGGAGGAACAGTCCTTTCAGCTCTAAGGGGGTTGTGTCCTGAGGCTGTGCCCTGAGGGACAGTGGAGGGCCTCTGGGGAGCTGCTGGACTGAAACAAGCTTGAAGCAGTCATAATCCTCACTGCTATGCCATTTGTTCTGAGTCTCCTCTGGCTTAAGTTATTCTGCATTTCACTCAGATTTCCTTGCATATAAACAGGGTTTTTAAAAACTATATTAACTCTGAATCCCATCTCCATTACACAGGGAACGCCTGTAAGGATGAGGTTTTATCTCCTTTGTATTTCAAGTTCCTTCCTATCACAGCTAGAAACCAGGACAAAGTTCAGTGTGTAAGGTGTTGATTAGGGACCAACACCAATGACAGAAAGAGAAGAAGCAAGATGTGGCACAGAAAGGGCTGAGATGCAGTCTCGGCAAAGCCAGGAGCCACCCTGCAGAGACCTCTGAGGCCACCAGAGCCCATCAGCTCTGGGCTGAAATGAACAGGCTTTTGTGCCCACAGCCCTCCGTCACTGGGCACAGACCTCCCCGGGAAGGCATGGCATCAAGTCCTTCCTTGATGGGGTTCTCAGTGATGCCTCTCCATATCTAAGTATCTTCGGGATGAGGCTGTTCTTGGCCAATTCTGTGTGGGGTCCAGCCTATGGAGGGGAAGAAAGAGAACCCCTGAATCCCTGGGGAGGGAGTAGGTGGGACCTCTGCTGCTCCCATGTGAGACAATGGTGTCCTGTGACAGACTGTGGTAGTTCTTACGAGACACAGGCTCCGTGCGGTCTGGGTCAGTGTGTAACTTGAACTGGTCTTGAAAGGAAGGGCTGGAAACAAATTCACAGCCTCCTTGGCCACCTGCACCTCCTCCCCACTTCCCAAAACAGCCAGACTCAGACTGAGACAGCAGGACAGTAGCCCATGGCAATCCTCCTTGGGCAGAGCTAGGCATTACAGAGCAGTAAAACCACTAAAGAACTGGATAATTAGATAAACACTGGTAATGGAGAGTTGGCCAAATGGCAGCATTTCCTGGAGGGGACGATGTTTTCTCTCTTGGCTGCTTTTCCCTTTTATGACTCTGGAATAGTGGTCCTGCAGTTCTGGAGATGGAGGAACGCGAGTACCTGTCTGTCCTCATCCACAAATGCTTGTGACAGATACTGCCCTCATGCCACCTCCTCCTGGATTTCCACCTTTAAGAGTCCTGAGAGAGGAGGACCCTGCTCACCTGTTCTCTGGTCCAGGAGCCGAGGAATGGCTGACCTGAGCTCAGGAGCGGCTGCAGCTCCTCACGATTCCTGTGCACATCACCTGACTTTCCCCACCGCTAAGCACTTGATTGGTCATTGTGCTGTGTGGCCAGGCTAGACCCCAGGACCCGTTTGCCTCTGTCCCCTACCCAGCCCCAATTGTGGCCACTTGACTACCCACCCTTGGCCTCCTTGAGATGCTGCCCAGACAGGCGAGGCCCGCATTGCCTACTTCTTGTGCCCAGCTCTAGTCGGGAAGGCAACTGGAAGAGTGGGTGTTGAGACGTCCCCAAAGACCCCTAGGACCGAGCTAAGCCTGTCCCCGTGGGCACTGGGGCTGACCTACTCTGAGTCTCAGGATCCCACGTGGCTGGGGATTCCCAGGGTTCTGTGACCTGGACATTGCCCAGGCTCTGGCCCTGAGAGCCACCCTTTCCCAGGACCTGCAGTTGACTCTGCAGTGCCACCTCTCAGGGTATGTCCCACTGTCAGAGGCTTCTAGCCCACTTCTTACCAGAATAGGCTGGTGAAACAGATGCTGGCAAACACCAAGGCTACCCCTGTTTCACTCCCAGAGGCCCCTGTCAGCAGAGTTGTAACCAGATCCCAAGGTCCCCCCAACCTTCCACTGTGAGAGAGGGCTGCTGCCCGCCAGGTGGCACGATGCTGAGGCCAGCACAGCTCCACAGCATCTCACCTCTCTGGATTTGTGCTGAGGGTGGGCAGGGGGAGGTGGGGGTGGGCAAGAGGGCCTATTTCCAGAGTGCATTTCAAAGCTGTGGGTGGGTGTAGGGGAACCGCGGAGTGGTTGGAATAAGCAGCAACAGTTGTTGCCCCTGGGCCCCAAGGTGGGGTGGGTGGATAGGGAGAGGTTACCAGAACTCAGGACGCAAGTCATGAGGAGAAGGTGGCCTTGAGAAAAACAGTGACCTTTAGTGGAGGGAACAGCCAGCTGGAGGTGACCTCCCAGGGGGGAATGTTCTCTGTCCTCCCTCCTCTCTCCTCCCCTACATGATGTCCTGCCCAGCTCCCCATGGACTGAACTCCCAGAGACGGGAATACAGTGTACCCCCAGGTGTGGTGAGGAACAACTCCTGGTTTTCCCAGGACTGTTCATATATCGTCTGTGGCAGCTGTAACATTCTACAAGGGAAGACTGAAATAGCTCAGAGGCCAGAGGGCCCTCAAATCCTAAAATATTTAGGATTTGGTACTTTACAGAAAAGTTTGCCAACCCATGACATAGGCCCCTCGTGAAAGTCAACTCCAGAGGAGACATGGAGCCTTTCCATTTCCATGCTGGCAGCCAACAGTGTGCCTGGGTGACTCGATGCCCCCAAATGCCCCTCAGGACCAAGCTAAGCCCATTCCCACAGGCACTGGGCCCAGAATCTGAGTCTCAGGATTTCACCTGTCTAGGGAGCCCTAGGCTCTGCAGCTTGGATATCTGAAAGATACAATATAGTGCACTTTACGTAGGTGTCACCAAGCTTGACATGATACGTGAGAAACCCGTGTAAGACCATGTTGATGGCCTGCCCACATACCCTGGCTCTCACCATGTCAGTATACTCAGGCTTGACTTCCAACCATACCTATGATTCTTTATTTGAGAGCTTTTCCTGGCTGGTGGAGGTCTGCCACCAGTGGCATTAATTCTCCAACACTCTGAGAGTGCCATGTGCCAGATTGCAGCAGTGACTAGCAGGAGCTGATGTGTGAACACCCCGGTTCCCTGAGGTGCATTCTACACTGGTTCTCGGAATTCCCCAGTGAGGCTGTGCTCTGGTTCCCCACCGTGGTAATGAGGTTGGTAACATGCCATTCACTGAGGGCTTTCCCTTCTTTGTCTTACTTCTCCCTTATAGGCATTTCCTGGGCTCGCCTCCCAAATAAACAACTTGTGCTCAAATCTTTGGTTGGTTCTGACTGAAGGAATTCCAAGACAGAAGCACTGGGCACTTCAGCTTGAGGTGGCCTGAAAAAGTCTTAGACTTGGCCCAGACAGCTAAGGGCACTGGCTGATTTTGCCATTCAGTTGCTGTATCTTTGGTTTGAAACAGAATGACTTTATCTAGTTTTCATCCATAAAATGGGAATGCCATGTCTGGGAAATCCTGACTAAATGACTAATCAGACCAGTCTGGAATCCCTAAGAGTTGTTCTAACATGAATCCTTTGAGTGTGGACCCCTAGATGGCGTGCTCCACGTTTGCCCTGACCTGGGTGTAACAGGCAACACCTCTTGCCGTCTGCTATCCGTGCTAGAATGCTGCCCTGCAGGTGATTAAGTAGCTTGGGATGAGAAAATAGCCTTTGAGAGTTTCCAGCACCCCAAGGAGAAGCCTGACCCCTGGGGCGAGTAGCTGGAACCCGCAGTGCATGTGCCGCTCCTCTTGGATTCAGGATGCAAACGGGCATGAGTAAGGTACGTGGGGTGTGCAAGCCCGGGGGCAATTCCATCCGCTAAGTCTATCGATTTTCCAGGTACAGTGATGCCAACTACAGGCGCACTCTCTTAGTAAGGAGGGAGAATGCGGAGGGGTGTTCCAGGGAAATTTAGTTCACAATACAGACAGATCTATAAGCCAGTGGCACAGGAAATATCTGGTATGTCTGGAATACAATGTACCTTGACTGAATATTGAATTAATTTCATTATATCAACCAATCCATAATACATTTTAATTGTATTCTGACAGAAGCTGATCTAACATTGCTCTGACTTGGAATCTAATGGATAGAACTACATAATATCTTCTTGGCACTGAGAGTAACATGCCATGTGAGGGTAGGGTGAGCACTGTAGGGAGAAGGGGACAGGGGATAGTAGTCTCACCTCACAGGAAATGTCAGAGGTAACTAGGGAGTCAGGCTAGTACCACTGAGAACTCTGGTTAAGATATAGTCCAAGAAGGATTTCTAGAGGCGAGTGATATTGAGCAAGGGTGCAATATAGAGTGGGGGTACTCAGGAAGAAAGGTAGTCTGGAGAAATAGTATGGCTTTCTGGGCTTATGAAGAAGAGTTTAAGAACCTCTGGAAGACTTTGAAGGAAAAGATTGGATGGTCACATAAGGCATGTGGCTTTCAAATAAGTCTTGGGTTTGAATTTGGCCCAACCATTTACAAGCTAAGAGGGCCTGGGCAATTTTCATGACGTCTACTCTAATCATAAGTTATTAAAACATAAATTGGGAATTCATAACAACCCTCCAGGGATGTTAAGAGTATTACAGCAACCAACATGGGTAGACTGTCCAGCATGGTGTCTGGCACACAGCAAATGGTCAACAAATGTTGGTCATGGCCATTATCATTCCATGTTTGAAGGCTGGCCTGTGAAAGATGGGTGACAGTGGCTGTGTATGGCCCTGAAAGTAGAAGTTATAGGGAAACAGATTTGTTTAGTTTTAAAAGGAATTCCTGGCTCTTAGAGCTGTGTGGATATGCGTGGGTCCTCTGGGAGTCTGGGACCCCACCCGACCACCTCCACATACACACATACACACCCCTCCATTACAAATACTTTATCAACAGCTGCTGCAGGCTCACTGCATGGCTGGACTGCCGTAAAAGGGTTTGAGAGTCAGATGGGTGGTCAAATGAGGAGACTGAAGTCATTTCATACTCTGTGAATGATATGCACTAATCTTGTTTTTTGGACTTGCTAGATTTTGAGGGAACCCTGTTCTGACCTAAAGCTCTGAAAACAATTGTATTTCTAAATCTTTCCTGTTTAAGCCTTGTTGTACCTCATTGCCCAATCAGAGATTTTCATTAGAAGAAGTTATGTAGATAATAGTATGAAAAATGTTTTGACCTCCTTCAAATGTAAAAAAAAAAATGAAATTACATTCCAGCAAATTTATTACAAATTGAGATTCTGTGCAGTCATGCCCACCCTAGACATATTCTTGAACTTGTGCAAATTAAATTATTTTAAATGTACCAGGAGAGAGCTTTTTATTTAACTCACCCAGGAGGATGATTATCATAGAAAAAGATTCATAATAAGGTGGTTAGACTTGTATGTATTAGATTTAAAGTGACTAGTGAGGGGATTCAAGATGGCAGCATGAGAGGTGAGACAGAGAACTCCTTCCAAAACCACAGATAGTGTGAAAATATAGTTAATACAACTAACCCTAAAACAGCAACAGGAAAGAAGGCTTCACCAGACTGCATACAGACCTCATGAACAGAGCAGACCTCACGAAACAGGGCACCAGCTCTGCTCCCCTATGACCCCTAACCTCACTCTAGGGGCTGAGCAGCTCCAGAGGCTGGAGTTTCTGCACACTAGTGAGCACCACACAGAAATATGAAACATCAGAAGAACATGGTACAGACCAAAATCTCACAAACCCCAGAAAAAGGGCCAAATGAAACTGATCTCACCAATCTTCCTGAAAGAGAGTTCAAAATAAAAATCATAAACATACTTATAGAGGTACAGAAAAATATCCAAGAACTCAGGAACGAATTTAAGACAGAGATTGAATCATTAAGAAATTCCATATCTGAAATGAAACATACAATGGAGGGATTTAAAAGCAGATTAGATGTAGTAGAAGAGATGGTAAATGGGATAGAAATTAGAAAAGAGGAATACAAAGAAGCTGAGACACAGAGAGAAAAAAGGATCTCTAAGAATGAAAGAATATTGAGAGAACTCTGTGACCAATCCAAACGGAACAATATTCGCATAATAGGGGTACCAGAAGAAGAGAGAGAAAAGGGGATAGGAAGGGTCATTGAGGAGGTAATTGCTGAAAACTTCCCCAATCTGGGGAAGGAGATAGTCTCTCAAGCCATGGAGATTCACAGATCTCCCGACACAAGTGACCCACGGAAGACAACATCAAGACATATAATAATTAAAATGTCAAATATCAAGGATAAAGACAGACTTTTTAAAGCAGCTAGAGAGAGAAAAAAGATCACATACAAAGAAAAACCCATCAGGCTATCATCAGATTTCTCAACAGACACCTTACAGGCCAGAAGGGAAGAGAGTGGCATGATTTAATGTAGTGCATTTAATGCAATGAAGCAGAAGGGCCTTGAAGCAAGAATACTCTACCCAGCAAGGTTATCATTTAAATTTGAAGGACGGGTTAAACAATTTTCAGATAAGCAAAATCTGAGAGAATTTACTTCCCACAAACCACCTCTACAGTGCATTTTGGAGGGACTCTCTATAGATGGAAGTATTCCTAAGGCTAAAAAGATGTCACCCAAAGGAAGACAAAAAGCGCAGAATATGATTCATAACATACAAAGAATGGAGAAGGAAGAAAAAGGAGGGAAAAAAAGAACCTTTAGGTTGTGTTTGTAATAGTATATGAAGTAAGTTAAATTAGACTGTTAGATAGTAAGGGAATTGCCCTTGAACCTTTGGTAACCACGAATCTAAAGCCTGCAATGCCAATAAGTACATACCTATCGATAATCACCGTAAATGCAAATGGACTGAATGCACCAATCGAAAGACATAGAGTCACCGACTGGATAAAAAACAAGACCCATCTGTATGCTGCCTACAGGAGACTCACTTCAAACCCAAAGACATACACAGACTGAAAGCAAAGGGATGGAAAAAGATATTTCATGCAACTAATAGGGAGAAAAAAGCAGGTGTTGCAGTACTTCTATCAGACAAAATAGACTTCAAAACAAAGAAAGTCACAAGAGAAAAAGAAGGACATTATATAATGATAAAGGGGTCAGTCCAACAAGAGGATATAACTATTATAAACATCTATGCACCCAACACAGGATCACCTACATATGTGAAACAAATACTAACAGAATAAAAAGGGGAAATATAATGCAATGCATTCATTTTGGGAGACTTCAACACACCACTAACTCCAAAGGACAGATCAACCAGACAGAAAAAAAATAAAGAGATAGAGTCACTGAACAACGTATTAGAACAGATGGACCTAACGGACATCTACAGAGCACTCCATCCAAAAGCAACAAGATACACATTCTTCTCAAGTGCACATGGAACATTTTCAAGAATAGATCATATACTAGGCCACAAAAAGAGCCTCAGTAAATTCAAAAAGATTGAAATTGTACCAACCAGCTTCTCAGATCACAAACGTATGAAACTAGAAATAAATTACGCAAAGAAAATGAAAAAGCCCACATACACATGGAGGCTTCACAACATGCTACTAAATAACCAATGGATCAATGACCAAATAAAAACAGAGATCAAGCAATATATGGAGACAAATGACAACAATAATTCAACACCATAAAACCTGTGGGACGCAGTGAAGGCCATGCTAAGAGGGAAATATATTGCAATAAAGGCCTACCTCAGGAAAGAAGAACAATCCCAAATGAACACTATAAACTCACAATTAATGAAACTAGAAAAGGAAGAACAAATGAGGCCCAAAGTCAGTAGAAGAAGGGACATAATAAACATTAAAGCAGAAATCAATAAAATTGAGAAGAATAAAACAATAGAAAGAATCAGGGAAAGCAGAAGCTGGTTCTTCGAGAAAATAAAATAGATAAACCCCTAGCCAGACTTATCAAGAAAAAAAGAGAGTCTACACACATAAACAGAATCAGAAATGAGAAAGGAAAAATCACTATGGACACCACAGAAATACAAAGAATTATTAAAGAATACTATGAAAAATTATATGCTAATAAACTGGCTAGCCTAGAAGAAATGGACAACTTTCTAGAAAAATATAACCTTCCAAGGCATACCCAGGAAGAAACAGAAAATCTGAATAGACCAAATACCAGCAACGAAATTTAATTGATAATCAAAAAACTACCTAAAAACAAAACTCCTGGACCAGATGGTTTCACTGCTGAATTTTATCAAACATTTAGTGAAGACCTAATACCCATCCTCCTTAAAGTTTTCCAGAAAATAGAAGAGGAGGGAATACTAGCAAACTCATTCTACGAGGCCAACATCACTCTAATACCAAAACCAGGCAAAGACACCACAAAAAAAGAAAATTACAGACCAATATCCCTGATGAACATAGATGTAAAACTACACAACAAAATATTAGCAAACCGAATTCAAAAATACATCAAAAAGATCATCCATCGTGATTAAGTGAGGCTCATTCCAGGGATGGAAGGATGGTACAACAATCGAAAATCCATCAACATCATCCACTACATCAACAAAAAGAAGGACAAAAACCACGTGATTATCTCCATAGATGCTGAAAAAGCATTCGACAAAATTCAACATTGACTCATGATAAAAACTCTCAACAAAATGGGTATAGAGGGCAAGTACCCTCAATATAAAAAAGGCCATATATGACAAACCCACAGCCAACATTATACTTAACAGTGAGAAGCTGAAAGCTTTAAGATCGGGAACAAGACAAGGATGCCCACTCTCCCCACTTTTATTCAACATAGTTCTAGAGGTCCTAGCCATGGCAATCAGACAACACAAAGAAATAAAAGGCATCCAGATTAGTAAGTAAGGAGTCAAACTGTCCCGGTTTGCAGATCTGGCAGCTTTTTCTGAACCTGTAATTGACAGCAGACCCAAAGCCCTAGGCAATTAACATTCCCTAAACCCTGTCCTCCACCAGTGACTGAGAGGAGTATAAATACCCCACCTCACCTGCACAAAGCTGGATGGATAATTCTGAGAAATTTGTTTTGCACCATTTTCCAGGGTCTCCGAGTGGAATTAAGCTCCAGTTGCCCTCTGTGGGGCAGTCCCTACCAGTTCCTCTGAGCCTCTCAAATAAACTGAATCCTTATCTTGACCTGTTTCCAGGGGACTATAAACTAACATGAGCTTTGTGAATTCATTAGCAACCATAGATTGGATTACTGAATATCAGGTCTCTGTGTGTACATGCACGTAACACATATACACATTTTCTGTCTCCAAAGTTCATGAGGGGGAGCCGAATGGTGGAGCCCCTCTCATAGCCCAGCCCTCAATCTGCCCGTGGTGGGGTCATGAGAGTTCCATCAGGCTAGAGGGTCCAGGGAGGGGCGCTCAGGAAGCAGTCAGGGGTCTGTTGTGCTATTTGTTGAAGGTTTACCTCTCAAAACCAGGACAAAGGTCTTAATTGCAGGGGGCAAGGTGTTCATTCTTTGTTACCCTACCATGAAAAAAACCTAGGAAAAAGGAAAGACCAAAAATATATGATTATTCTAGGCTTTTAAGGTGAGTCATTGGCATCTGTGTCCTTGTACAGCCCATCTGAAGCAGGGGGTTCTCGTACAGGTGTCTGCCACTACCTCCTTCAGGAGAATTTTCTTCTGTTTTCCAGACCTGCTTCTCCCTATCATCACAGAAGTGATGGGAGGAGACTTCTTGTTGACTGGAAGATTGGCAAAATTATGTCTAGCTTCAAATGCGTGGTTTCTCCCAAGCGAGGTCACAGGCTATGGGAAAAGCTGCAGGAAATGATGCAGCTGCATCTTTTCATGAAGTTCTTATCAAAATACCTTATTTCTACTGACCTTTTCATATATAAGATGTCTATTTCTTGAGCCTACTTCCTACCATTTTAGTAACGATTCTGTTAGATATCGTCATCGCTGTAGACAAACTGAGTAATGAGGACTCTTGGTTCAAACCCAGAAGGCATGCTGCCACCGACTGACTTCTACTTCTGTTCCGATGGGAGCAGACAGTCAGTTTCTTCTGGGTAGGGGTGAGGCTGAAGTTCAGGTAAAGGAGCCTGGGATGCCTCGCCAAGCTCGGGCTGGGACCTGGGCCTGGAACTGACTGCTGTTTCATATAGTGTTGATGGATTCTGTCTACTTCCCTGGGCCTCACATCCCCACCTATTGATATGCTGCAGATCGCCTGAGAGATTTTGAATTTTGTTGTTTTGAGAAGGGGAAAGTGGTGGTCCCCTTTGTGAATTTAGTATAATGGACCTGTTTTGCAGGCTCCTTCTCCCCCTGTGTGTAACCACAAGTGTAGGGCTCATGGTGGTTTAGAGATACTGAGCTGGTGAGAGGAGCAGAGAAGAATCAAGTGATTTTCACAAGGGAAACTGAATCGTTCATTTGAAAATGGTGTCCAGTCCTTTAAAAGTAAATATCAAGTTATATTAATGGCACCAGATACACCAACCAGTTCCCATTGGCTTTCTGTTTCTTGCTTTCACTGGGACTGGGAAGTGCCCTTCCACCTCCCTTGCTTGGCATCTAAGGGGCTTCTGATAGGGGGCACTTCACATGGCATTGTGGGGGGCCATGGGGGCAAAATGGAGATACATGGCATAGAGAGGATGCTGAGAATGTAGTAGGATTCTGTTAAGTCCAGGGTCCTGAGTTTAATTCCTCCAATTTCCCCACATGGATAACCAAGCCCCTGTAACTTTTTTGTTTTAATTCCTCCCCAGTTAAAAAAAAAACTTCAGAACAAGAGTTGTCATGAGAGGGGAGATGGGGAAAGAGCAACTTTGCTGAAGGCAAACCTCTCAGGACCTGTAAGTAAACTGCACAGGGTAATAAGGAGTGTACCATTTGTCCCCAGAAGGATAGACATGACCAGGTGTATGAGACCAGGGTCACCCGGTGGATCTTCAGCATCCATGCCCTTATATGGTCCATTTGAGGGAGGCTGTGGTGAAGCTCTGTGGAACTTAGCCAGGATGACCAAATCGCCAATCGGTTCCAGGAAGCTGAGCCAAAGTTGCAGACTTCAGTGTAAGACTGTAAGCTGCCTCAAGGAATGCAGGACTGTCTTCTCCATATTTATTCCTGATAACAAGCAACATGTTTTGATTGATGTGATACATGTTTATGTTCAGAAAGTGCATGTTTGAACGAGTAAAGGAGCTCCTGGGGGCTGTCTGGGCTGTTGGAGGCGAGCTCAGAGAGCTGGGCTCCATAAATGTCAGGATCCTTGGAGGAGAGAAGTAATTACAGTCCTGACATTTGGAACATTAGGCAGAGCTCATGGAAGTGCCTGGCTCAGTGAACTATTTTGGAAGCGACGAGCACAACAGGCAGCCAAGTTTCCTGGGGAAGGGGGATGGGTCTCTTTCCTCTTCCTGTTTGTGTCTCTTTCCCTCCCAGCCTTCCCACCCACAGGTATCCACACTCTTGGTTTTCATTAGTCCAGACCTGCCTCATTTGTGAAAGGAGCTTTCAGCTCAGAATGCCTTTGGGATCCTCAGGGTGCCCTAATTAGATAATCCAATTACTGGCCTATCCCTGACTAGTGCTCAATGTCAAGTCAGTACTTTCCATCATTTTTCACATCAAAGCACACACAGAAAATGATCCTTGTCCTCAAGCCACTGAAGGCTACTGGCCTGGGAGCTCTGACTGCTCAGACCCTGCCCAACTGTCCCAAGGGCTGAGGGAATGGCTTCTGTTTTCTGTAACCCTTTCCAGGCCTCCCCTGAAAAGCTCCCCTCTGAGTAGCCTTCATCTCCAGTGGTTCTCATAACATTCCATTTCCATGGGAAAAAAAATAGAAGAAAGGCAACTGCTTTCCCAGGCCAGACTTTGATGAGAAAATTTCAAAGCTCATCCATTCAACAAATGTGTTGGGCACCTTTTAATGAGCAGGTCACTGCGAAGGGACTGAAGATTAAGCAATGAAGCACATGGAACACTCCTGGTCCTCACAAGAAGAAAGCAGGCAGTCACAATATAATGGGAAAGACAGTGAATAAGAGGCTTGCAGGAGGGCTGCACAGGGCCGGGATGGGGCTTTAGAGGGATTCAAGAGAGTCATGTATATACCCCAAAAGACAACACCCTCCCTTGAGTTTTTCTAAACCAGAAGTCAACAAATTTTTTCTTAAAGCGCCAGGCAATTGGTCTTTGTCACAAATATTCACCGTTACCGTTATAGCTCAAATGCTGCCACAGATAATACATAGTACATAACTAATATGTCACTGTGGCCGCATTCTAATAATATTTCAGTCACTACCAGAGCCTGTTTTTTATTTAGACTGAGGGCCATAGTTTTGTTAACTCCTGCTGTAAATAAAGGAAGAATAGATGCTCTAACAAATCCCCTTTGATTCAGAACCACTGGGAGAGGGAACTTCCCTGGAAAATGTTGCTTAATTCAAATTTGAGAAAATGAATTTTAAAGCTTCTGTGAGTCATTAGTTACGAGGGAAGACTGTGGCCAGAGCATCAGTATGTGTCATCTTTGGGAAGGCAAAATATGCACCCAAAGGATAGTGTGAGGTGAAGGATGAGCATCCATTGACCTTCATCTCGAAGGGCAAGAAATGAGGCAGCTTGCAGGAGGTGGGGACAGCAGCAGGGTTTCCAGGTAGTGATGTCCAGCGAAGAAGTTTCTGGCATGAGGCTAGCGGAGGATTTCAAAAGGGATCTAACATTCATTTTGTTTCCAGCTCTGCTGGGCTCTAATCTACTTTTCTGCAGAAGATGGATAATAGGTGAGTCAAGGGCAGATGGTTTCCATCAACTACTCCATGTGTTCCCTGACACACTCAGCCTCCCTTGCAAGTAGGTTGGGACAATTTCTAGCCAATGGGAAATGAGTGGACATAGCGTGTAACTTCTGGGGTGGAGTGGTTCAGATATATTTTTCCTCCATCATTGTCTTCTCCTGCCATGATAATCTTGAAGGACATTTCAGATACTATAGCTGCAAGGTTTAGAGAGGTGACCCAATCTACATTGCCCTTTATATAGATTGTACATACAGACTGTGATGTGGGCAGCAGTTAAACTTTTAATGTGTTAAGTGATGAAGATTTCAGGGTTTATCTGATGTGACTAATACAATAGGGTTGGTGGTAGAGTTTTGGGAAATTAAAGAACATGCCTGGACAATTGACAGAAGAGACAGTGGCAGCCACAGGAGGTAAGACATTGAATTATTGATACCTAATTAGAATATTTGGGATTGAAAACCATGTATCAGACAGGATATGCCAGATTATGCTGTAGCAACAAAATCTCAGGGATTGAAACAAGTTTTTTCACTCCTAAAACCCACTTCAGGGCTCAGGGGCCCTCCGGAGTGTCTCTTCCTTATGACATTATACTTCCATAACAACACTTGCTTCCACTCTTCTGAGGAACAGGGGAACAGAGGTGGTGACTCAGTCATGAGAACTTCAGTGCTTCTGCCTGGAAGTTATACACATCGTGCTTCGTTAGCCAGATCATGTGACATGGTCACACTTAGCTTCAAGGGAATGGGGAAGAAGTACCCTTAAGGATATCTATAAATAGTGGTGTAAGTCCAGGGAGAGGAAATCCCAGGGCAAAATACCTCTAAAAACCGAAATCAGTCAAAGGGAGAAATAAAGTTTAAAATCCGTTGATTGCTTACAAACTGCAGTCCAGGGCCATCTCGCTCCTCTGCTCCTGAAGAAACAAGCAAGCCAGCCAGCCCCTCCCTTTAACCTCTCAGGTTCAGACACCCCCTCGGTTGCCCAGGTAATTACCCATTGACATGGAGATGAACTTCTCTCCACCCCTGAGGATATGCAAATGCACTAAAGCCAGGCGAGATATTCTGGAAATTTTACAATTTTACCCACAGGTGGTAATTATCTATTACACATTCCTTGCTACAGAAGCTTCCAGAATTTTGGAAGGTATTAGACTTCCCAGAAGTCCAGAGGACTTATGACAGAAGAATGAGTATCAGTTGACCAAGGAAAGAAAGATGGAAGGAAGAAAGAATATTCTCTGTAAACATGGAAACATATAAAGGTCTGCATGAATTCATGGAATAAGATATTCAGTGAGGGTAAGGAAAGCAGTCTAAAATTGAGTAGGAATATTTGGCACACATTTGAACAACTATGCAAGACAATTTAAGGCAGAACTCTTCTGTTGGAGCTTATACCCAAGGTGAGGATTTGGGAATAAAGGGTACTTATGGTCATTTGTTCCATACTTTTTTTTTTGTCCAACCCATTGTGTGTGTCCGTATTGGCACCTGCTATAGCAAAGAGCCTAGCCTAAGATGGTCCAGGGTGCTCAAACTCTCAATTTTTCTATTGGCAAGTGTGAGGATTTCCCAGTATTTTCCTCCAATATCTTTTTAGATAATTCACTAGATTCCTGAAGTAACCAGACCCCTTTATGGATTTATTGAAAACCCCCAACCCATCCTCAATGAGGGACAGCTAGATAGAGGTCTTCTCCATGATCTTGTATGAGGTGATAAGGTAGGCAGGTAGGTAGGTAGGTTGTGCCCATGACTGTTTTTTTCTTTTTTCCTGAACCAGTTTTACAATAAGAAGGAGTGGGCTGTAGTTGTAATAGGAGGAAACATAATACTTTAGATGCTGAGTCTCTAATTTGGACTTTGAAAAATAACAGGCAATGTTAAAATGACTTAAGTCTGGCAACTAGAATTCTGTGTCTCCCAATCTTACTGTCAATCCAGTTTCCTAATGTCTGATTGCACTTAGAGGGGCCCTAAAATAACGTGTAGGCAGGGCTGCATGTGAAATTAAGGCAATAGAATAATCTAGATTTTAAAATGCCATCCTCTAGACTAAAGAGATGGTGATTATTTTAGCCAGTTTCCTGGGCTTCTGTACTCCCTCTTCCACTGCACAGGACTAGTAGAGCAGGCACACCATAAATACTTGTTCAAATTCCATTTAGAAATCATAACACAAGAAAATAGTGAACCCTTAAGATTTGTCCACTACAGCACTTTCATCAAAATATATTTGGGTTTATGGGAGAGTGAGAATCAAATCATACTAATTAGAGTATCACCAAGCCATGTCTCAAAAATACCACATAACTCCAAACATTTTATTTTGGCTTTGTCTCCATTTTTCCTGTGTTTCCACCACGCCAGCATTTCCAGCTTAGAGATCATAATTTAAGCTGTCTCTCCAAGGAACAATTCTACCTTATTAACCAGATCATCCAAGACATAAAACTTTAGTTGATAGGAATGACTATAAAGTCAGGAAATGGGGCATGATCTGGGGCATGAATGTGGGATGTGGGGGCAGGAAGGCACTGGAGATCTTTTCCCTATGGACTCCTAGCTCCTGTTATGTTGGAACAGTCATATTTAGCTTTCCATGCCCAGTGCCTGGCATATAAGAACTGAAATGATTGAATGAAATCATATAGCAGAACTAGTCATGGTCAGAGCAAATGACAGGGAATCAGAGCTGGCCAAAAAAACAAATGAGCTCACTGCCCGTGCTCTTCGTAACTGACCTTTCCACTTCCCTTCGCCCTCACCGCTCTGACCCACCTTGGCCAATGGCCCAAATCCCCCCAGTCTAGTCTTGCTGGTCTCACTGCGGTGGAGAGGAATTACAGCTGGGACTAAATCTGCCAAAATACCTCAGTCCATTAAAAGCATTAGTTCATCATAGTCCATGATGTTAATTCGCCAACAAAGTCCCACTGGATTCAACTTTTAATTGGTATGAAATGCAGCCCAGATTATGGGGGTCTTGGGGAAATTTCATTCTGAGGTCTGGCAGTATAATTAACCAACCTCCTCCAGAGTTACTGCCCTCTGGAGTCTTGGAGTTGTTAAATTACCAGGCAGGGGGAAATTCTATTACCCAGAAGCCCAACCCTCACATATTCCCAGTTTTCTCTTCCCTCTGAGAAGGTCAGGGAGAGAGTAAAGTTGGAAATGAATGACTTCTGACCCAAAGCTTCCAAAGACTCTCAGAGACCCAACAGAACTGTGTGGTCACAGGGAAGGTGCCATCCCCTTGGGTGTTAGAACGTCTCCAACTTGTTCTCAGGGACAAAGATGTGGGAATCCTCTAGACCCTGACATTCCAGGATGTGAACATTTTCTTGTGCCCTCTCTAAGTCAAGACAGTGGGGCAGAGGTACAAATTGTGGCATATTCATACAGTATAATAAAAATAATATAAAAATCAATAGGAAATGGCAATAATAAAAGTAAGTATACAAATAATATAAGGTGTAAAGTAATAGCAGGTATGAATATGTGCGGCAATATGGGTGAATCTGAAAAACACTAGGTTTTGTGACAACAGCCAGACACAAGAGAGAAACTGTATGATTCCATATTCTGAAGTTCAAGGTCAGGCAAAATTAATCTATGGCAAAAGAAATAACAGGGTTTGCCTGTGAAGTGTTGGGATAGGGTGATGGAAATGGTTTATATTTTGAGTGGATAGTAGTTGAACAGGTGTGTACCTTTGTCAAAATTCATTGAGTTGTATACTTGACATCTTTATGTAAAATTCATCCTAATAAAAGAAAAAGAGGCATGAAGGGAACAAAATACACACATCCCCTTTAACTTGGCAAATTCCACTCTAAGAATTTCTTATGTCATTAGGCAAGTATAAAAAGCCGTCATTGCAGTGCTTATAATAGAAAAAGAAATTAAATGCTAGGCAATGTGATTAAATTATGGTACCTCTATACAACAGACTGTTCTACTGCTATGAGAAATTAATGTTGAAATGTACTTTGACATATGAAAATACAAAATGTGATGAATTAAAAACATTATAGAGTGCAATCTCATTTTTGCAAACATTAAATATAACACTGGCTATTTTGGTTGGTTTTATTACAGGCAATGTTTATGCTTTTCTGAGTTCTGTAGAGTATATAGCAGAAGGTATCTATAATCAGTGTCTATTACTTTAAAAATAACTAGTTGTTCTGTTATGCATTTTTAATTAGATTTGGGATGGCACCCACCAGAATGCCTAGTTTCTAGACCGCCAATGCTCATGGTCTGTTCTTCTACCTGGGCTCTCAATCCTATACTCTTCCTTTCTTCCTGAATCAAACCAGGAGCCTTGTATTCCTATCTCATTAATATGCTGCTACCATTCTGTCCAGAAGAAGATGCCTCTATACTTTCTTTTGGGCTTGAACTTTGAACCTCTTACCAGTTCCAGTCTTCTCCCACCCACAGCTCTCCAGCCCACACTCCCAGGCCCATGCATTCCATCTTCCATGAAGGTGCAAAGTGACCTGGAGGAGATCTATTTATCCTTGAAACCTGTTTTAAGGGCCAGCTCGTGGGGGCCTTGCTTGCATTTGCAGGACCTGGCCTCAGGTTCCATGTGAGTGCCCACCCACTGGTCACTGGCCTCTTTCCCATCTGATTTTGACCTCACTTACAAACAGCACCACCTGGCTCTTCTTCCAGTACCTTCTCTTCTCCTGCCTGCTATTCTCAATCTTCAGATCCTGAGATCCTCAGCTTAAGGTGACTGTGTATCTCCATATTTTATACAAAGTTGTTGTGTAGAAGGATACGTAGTGGCCTCCCAAAAAGATATGTCGAAGTCCTACCCCCAGAACCTGTGAATGTGACCTTCTCTGAAAATAGTCTTTGCTGGTGTCATTAAGTGAAAGACCTTTGAGATTATCCCAGAGTTAGAGTAGGCTCGAAATCCAATGACCAGTGTTCTTATAAGAGAATCAAAAGGGAAACATGCCACACAGAGAAACATGCCGTGTGAAGACAGGCAGAGATTGGAATGATGTTCCCACAAGCCGAGGAGCACCTGCGGCCCCCAGCAGCCAGAAGGGGCCAGGAAGGATTCTCACCTAGAGGTTTCAGAGGGAATGTGGTCCTGCTGACACCTTGATTTCAGACTTCAGGACTCCAGAACTGTGAGAACAATTGTTGTTTTTAGATCACAAAGTCTGTAGTAATTAGTTATAACAGCCTGTAAGTCTGGGGAAAGGAAATCCCAGGGCAAAATTTCTCTAAAAACCGAAATCAGTCAAAGGGAGAAATAAAGTTTAAAATCTGTTTATTGCTCACAAACTGCAATCTCTCTCCTCTGCTCCTGAAGAAGCAAGCAAGCAAGCCCCTCCCTTTACACTCAGGTTCAGGCACGCCCTCGGTTCCCCAGGTAATTACCCATTGACATGGAGATGAACTTCTCTCCCCGCCCCAACCCGAGGATAGGCAAATACACTAAAGCCACACTTCTCTCCACCCTTGAGCGCCTGTTGATATGCAGATGTACTAAAGCCAGGCGAGATATTCTGGAAATATTTCAATTTTACCCACAGGCCACCCCTCCAGAAATCTTGCCTTACAATTTACTCCTTACCTCTCTTCCAACCAAACTAATGACATACAATAACAACAACAATAAAATCATGCTAATCCTCAAACCAGAGGATTCAGCCTATGCAGATTAAGTAAATATACATTACAGCACAATCTCTCACTAAGCACAAAATATGTTTCTACAGTTATTTAGTCATTCCTAATAACCATGTTAGATTGCTCACAAAACTTTTACCAAACATTAGACAAAGTCAAGCCTCTCTTTAAGCATTTTTTTTCTTGATTACAGCAACACAATCATGATAATTTCTCAGGCCAGAGGATTCAGCTAGGTTCAAAGTCCCATGCAGATTTAAGTCCAAAACTCATCCATTCCAGCTCTCACGGCAGCTGCAGCCAGGGGGCGCATCGAGGACACAAGGACTGTAGAAGCAAATAACTGAATTGGGGGGGCCACTTTACTGCTATTCCAGGAATACACAGGAGGCCAGCTTCCAGGCCTTTCCCCAAGGTGCCAGAAGAGCCAGGCATTGCTGGTCCATGTGTCAAAATGTCCAGGGCCACGTCCATTTTATTCTTAATTGCTGCACCCATCTTGCAATGTATGTCCAATAAAGTGGCTGCCTTGATCGCTCTCAATCACTGGCGACCAGCCATAGGCTGCAAAGAGATGCTCTAAGCCCCTCTTGGTGGTTTGCTGATCTGCACAATGTGCAGGGCACTCCTTCCAGGCTCAGCTGAGTTCTTCAAAGGTCAATGGAAAGCCCCACCGACAGGCTACAGCCCATATTGTCTTTTGCCCCACGTGCAACAAATGCTGATGTAGCCATTTGACCACATCAGAGGCAGGCTTTCCTTCTAGCCAGCGCAGCTGGGCCAATGAGTCTGCTTCACCATTCCCTGGAGATGCCAAAGGCAAATAGATGGTCACATTATACATGGTAGGTGTCTATGCCACACCACTCCATGGACTTTGGGTCCAATCTCTCACCCACCCTGCAATGGAATAGGTGGTTATTACCTTAGTCGGAGCTTTTCCAGCAATGGATTCCAAAGCCAAAAAGACGTGGTACAGAGCAGCCAGTTGCTTTTCTATCAAGATGTACCAGACCTCTGCTCCTTTCCATAGTTGTGACCAGGTTCCAGCTGGCACCAGAAGCAGTAGCAGTGGCAGAAGCAGTAGCCTTAGGCTTGGGCCATGGGCTTGGGTCAGCATGGCCAGCAGTTGTGGTGGCACCTCCACGACCACACAAGTGTAGACACACATCCCTTAGCGCAAGCACCACTTCCCATCATTTCTAGAGGCAGCCCTCCCAAAGGTCACACACATTATGACAGATTTTGGGTTCTGACGACTATGCCACATGTAAGTCCTGGGAGAGGAAATCCTGGGGCAAAATACCTCTAAAAACCAAAATCAGTCAAAGGGAGAAATAAAGTTTAAAATCCGTTTATTGCTCACAAACTGCAGTCCAGGGCCATCTCTCTCCTCTGCTCCTGAGGAAGCAAGCAAGCAAGCAAGCAAGCCAGCCCCTCCCTTTAAACTCTCAGGTTCAGACACACCCTCCATTGCCAGTTAATTACCCATTGACTGTGGAGATGAACTTCTCTCCACCCCTGAGGATATGCAAATGCACTAAAGCCATGCTTTTCTCCACCCTTGAGCACCTGTTGATATGCAGATATACTAAAGCCAGGTGAGATATTCTGGAAATATGACAATTTTACCCACACAGCCCCAGGAAACAAACGCCAGTAGCAGTTAGCAAGTCATACGTATCAGCCCTTTACCCAGCCCACCATCTGCTAGTGGAGGAAGGGATCATGATGGTCTCAGCCTGAAAGACACACATCAAAGCCAAAAGCAAAGGCTTGTGTGCAGGCAATTCAGGGTGAGAGTGAGCCTAAGAAATTGAGAAAAAGGTGAAATGGAACAAAACAGGAAGGGATACCAAAATAAGCATGTGTCATCTATCAAGCTGGCCACTGCTGAGGCAAAAGAGGTGTGTTCTCACTGGGACTGAGGAACTAGAGCAGGTCCCCTCAGAACTGTCCATCCAAGGGACAAAATAGGGGAGCATTTATCTCCTGTCACCTTCCTCCATTGGTCAACAGTTGTCTCTTTGAACATTAACTGCTGAATGCCCATGCTTCCAGATATGCATGCAGGGGTCAGGAGTGAGAGGACCCTCGGGTAGAACATGGCAGCAGTGTCTAGAGTAAGAGATGGATGGGCTAAGAGGTTATGAGGCAGAGGGTCCCCAGTCAGGGCATAGAAGTGTCATGAGACCTGGATTGGAGTACCAACTCCAAGACTTTGGGGAAGTTTTCTCAAAACTCTAAGCTCATTTGATTTACAGCTGATAACCTGAACTCACAGGTCTGTTGAGGATTCAGTAAAAATGAATGTGAAATTGCTTGGCAAACAGTAAAACACTAACAGATATCGGCTAACATATCCCCAGTTGGGTATACCATCACTCCAAACTCAAGAGCCCATTCTTGCACATCTCAGCCTCTGTCCTCCACCTGCAACACCCTTTCTCTGTTCCTGTCATCTGTAGCGCACGACCTCCCCCACCTTCCAAGCTGCTTTCCCACCCCACTGGGCCCAGGGCGTTTCCTCCAGCCAGTCCCTCCTCCTAAGCCTCTGTCCTCCACCTGCAACACCCTTTCTCTGTTCCTGTCATCTGTAGCGCACGACCTCCCCCACATCCCAAGCTGCTTTCCCACCCCATTGGGCCCAGGGTGTTTCCTCCAGCCAGTCCCTCCCCCTAAGCTAGCTGTAGGTGCAGCCTGAGAGGCAATCAGGCCCTACTATGGAAGGGAGAGGATGGTGTCCCTAGATACAGAAAGAACTAGCTCTCCTCAGAGCAGCTTTTCCTGTAAAATCTAATTGCATCCTCCCTGCTGCTCAGGCAAAGGAAGTTTAAATATTTTAACAAGGATGTTAGCACTGTGAGGGGGACCACAGGTCCCCCACACCTCAGAGGGAAGAACCTGCCCAGGGCCTGCATGGTCCATGACTCAGCAGGCTGGCTCCTCCCCCTCTGGGCTCCAGGTGACCTGGAACTTGGAGCTTATGGCCGGGCTGGGGCTGCCCCTCAGCAATCTTGCCACACAGAACCTGCGTGGGGCTGCCTTCCCTCAGCTGGCCAGGCATTGGGCCAGATCCCAGCCGGCGCCCAGCTGGTCTGTACTCAGGTCTGGGGCGAGATGCTAACTGCTGCTCACCACCTGAGAAACAGGGCTGCTTGTCCCCTGAGGTGGGAGTCAGTACCCCCTATAAGGCAAGCAGCTTTTCATCTTCTGTCTCTCTACTCTCTCCCACATGCCATGACTGATTACAGGTCCCCTACTATGTTTTTTTCAGAAGAAATATTTTATAAACTTAGCAATAAAATATTAAACTATGTAAGATATTAAAAGTGTATTTATAACTATAAATATATATAAGAAGTATATTTATAATGACATATAAACTATATAAATATAGTTTATAAAGCTATAAATATCAGTCAAGGCTCCCACTGAGACAGATGGCTCGCTCATATTAGGAGACTGGAGGAAGGTCTATGTGTATGGGGGGGACTCTTTACAAAGCGAGGGTGAGATATAAGGGACTCACAAAGGACAGTATGCTGAGCTATGTAGAAACAGTGGAGCTGTTACCACCCAGGCCTGAAGGAATGACGTGAGGCAGCCTGAAAAAGATATGTCTTACCAGCTGCTTGGGGAAATGTTCTATGAACAAACTGGTAGAATGCTGCCGTGCTAGGCACTGGGGACAGAGATGAAGGGATCCTTGCTTTTAAGGAACTCTGCTTAGACAGGGAGTCAATTACCAAGGGAATATGGTATGAAAGGCACTCTGTCTTATACTTGGTACATGTTTCTAGTAAATACAATGAGGGCAGTCAAATCTCACTCTTGGGAATGGGGTCAGAATGGAGGAGGCATTACTGGCAACCTCACGGAACTGAGCTGCGAAGGAGAAAGGTGCCCCCTAGAGCCAGTGGGGAAGGGAATCAGGTAGAGGGAGCAGTGTCTGTGTCTACCCAGTTGGTGTCTGGCTACCTGGCATATTTGGGAATGGCTTGCATTTGGTCATGGCTACAAAGGCTTTAGGAAAACAGAGGAGATGCCCCATTCAGTGCCTCATATCCAAAACTGATCTTCCCCTCTCCCAAACCATTTCAATGAGAAATGGACACTTGGTGAGGGGAATCACTGGTAAAGCCATTGTGTGGTTGCAAACCCATGCAGCTGATGGCAAGTCCAAAAGTTCAGTGAACCACCCTAGGCTGCAGCTAAGATCTCACCAGCAACCCTTCTACATCCTTTCCAGGGTCTCTCAAGCCACAAGTATAGTCAGATATGAAAAGGTAAAGATTGTGTAAGATGAAAGTGAACAGCCTCAGGGGTGTAGGTACGCGAGACCACATCCTTCCTGGAGGTCCTGCTTGTGCTCAGACTCATGAGTGGCCATCCACAGTCCCTGAAGGTGTGCTAACGGCCCCATGTGCATCTCCTGCCGACCCCAGTTCCTCAGCTGTCTCTCCCTAGGATCAACCCTAGGCCAAAACCAAAACGGCCGAATTCCTAAAGCATTACTCTTCCAACCTATCTACTTACCAATCTACCTCTATTTTCACCATCTTTTTTTTTTTTGAAGTATGAGCATCTTTTAAGAAGGTGATAAAATACCTATTTTAAAGGAAAAAGTCATTAACCTACCAACATCCATTATTCCTAACCGTACAGATGCTTCTTTGTATTATTATAAAGATGAGACCAGGGACTGACAGATTGTAAAAGGAGAGCAAAGATGGTGAAAATATGTTTGGCAGTGGGATGCTGAATTAAGGAACGGCTTTCCGCTTGAGGGTCCTAGATAGATAGGTAGGAAGGATCATGCAGTGGAGACTGATAGGTTTGAATTCATCAAATAGTTACTTGCCTATTCGTGTCTTAGCTTCATTCTTATCAGTCTGGGACTGGTACATACACCTCACTGGAAACCCCCCTGGGGCAGAGCTCCATGAGGGTTATGTTGTACTCCATGTTCGCCTGCTTGGGAAATTTAATGAAAACTGCATAAGAGGAAGCATGATCTTGACAGCCATGGGTAGAGCATGGAGGGAGTTGACAGGGATATAGTTCCCTGCCAAGCCATGTGTTTCTTCACCTTGGGGAGGGAAAGTAGAGGGGAGGTGCTCAAGACCTTCCCAGGTGGAAAGTCAGAGATGACTGGGCCAGCCCTCACATGGGATGATTTGAGTGTGGAGGTTACCGTGGCCTCTGGCCTGGTCACTGAATGCTGTCAGCCTTAATTTTCCCATGTGAAGTGGGGTGAGGGGTACCTGACCCTCTCACACAGGTTTAGCAGGTCAGGAGAGCCTTTGCAGCTGTTCTGAGCAATAAGCAGTCACCACAGCCTGCCAAGGCGCTGAACTAAGCAGTGTTCATTGCTTCCAAGATTAATCCTGGAGAAATTACAACAGGAAACACCAACAAAGGAGGAAAGCAAGAGAAAACCCTATGAGGTGGAAGGTAGACACTTTGCACATTTACACATGTTATGGGGGAAGTATGAGAGCACAAATCAAAGAAAAATGGTCAAAAATCTTGCTCTTGCATTTTCTTGCCATTGCCTTGGAGCAAAGAATATGTGTCCTATGTCAGATGTGCAATGTCCTCATGACTCAAACAAGGATGACGCAGAAGCCCTGTGCTTGTGAGGAGCTGCAAAAAGAAATGGAAATCAACTGAAGAAGTTGCTTCTGGCAGACTTTATTGTCCTAACTGCCAGGGCTGGGGAGTTATAATCTACAGAGTATCTCCTCATTCTGCCTTTTTTTTAAAAGAAGCAATGGGCAAAGGTTGATTGGAGGTTTTCTGGTGCCTGGAGCATCCCACATGAGAGGGATTCCCTCCACAACCCCGAGCTCTTTGGCACTAACGAGGACTGGCATTGGGCCTTTCCCATAAACACTGACTGACATAAGGATTGAAAACCGCAGGGGAAAATAAGCTTATAGGCCAAAATAAGTTCGGGAGACAACTATGAACATACACACTTGCACATGATTACAAATTCTATCCAAAGCAAAAATATCAGTCTAATTTTATATTCTTGGTCTATCTTTTCTATTAAACATGCTACAAAAAAGACATTTCACAATTTGAAATAATACCAAAAGAACAAGCAGTACTATTAGTTATGAAAAATGTAATAACTGAGATAATAAACACATTATATAAGTGACATAAAGAGCATTATGGTTACAGTTAAGAATCATTTAGCAAATGGAAAAAGATCACATCAAGGAAATGCAAGAAAGAAATAGAAGAAAAAAAATCTTATAGTATATGAATGATAGAAAAGAAGTGCAGCATTCCAGAAAGAGAGCTCAGTGAGGACATGAAAATACTTGAAGAAATAGTAGAGACAAATTTCTCAAAACTTAATAAATTGAGACACCTCAGATTGAAAGGACCTATAAAATGCTACCAAGGAAAAGAGAAGGAAAAACTCATACCCAGACACAAGATAATGAAATACATGATTTTAAAAGACAATAGAAAATTCTAAAGGTTATACAGAGAGAGACCCATTGTCTTCTTGCATTCAGTGTTTCTGTTGAAAAATTTGACATCCAAGTATTCAAGGAAAATAAGTTGTATTCTAGAAATGTATATCCAGTCAAACTAACATGATTCAAATATTCTCAGGCAATCATAGTCTTAGAAGCTTAGTATAAAAAACCCATATTGAAAATATATTGAAAGCTCAAGAAAAGAGATGAATCTAGGAGATGTTGCAGGAAAGAAATGAGATTAAAACAATCAATGCCTTTGCTTAGCAATAGCCAGCATCTACAAGACTATGGCAGACTAACTTACCAGCTTGCAAGGAGAGTCAAATCTCAGGCTCTTGACAGTTCTTGAAAATTATCTCAAAATCTTGACGATAAAGCATGTGATAATATTCATTAACCATTTGTGATAGAAATTCTTGAATAGGGAAACATTAAAAGCTTTCATTTTAAAATCAGAAGGTGAAACGATTTTCACTATAAGTTATTTAACATTGTGTTAAAGGTCCTAGCCAGTACAATAAGACGAAAATACAGACATAAGGATCAGATTTGTGGAAGACAAAGAATCTACCGACAAATCATTAGAAATAATGTGTATTAAGATGTCTAGGTACTGGAATACTATATTCAAATTTGGTTGTATTTCCACATACCAACAGCAAACAACTAGAAAATGTCATTGAAGAGAAAACAACACTATAGAGAATCTCAAGGATTTAAGAATTAATCCAACAAAAAATATGTAAGACCTCTCTAGGGAAAATAAACCTTTAAAACATACAAAGATTTAAACAAATGGAGAATTATACAGCATGCTTATTGATTGCAAGCTTGATGAGGTATTTATAAAACTCAGTAAGATGATTACAAATTTTACATGGAATAGTAAATGCCAAGAATATTCTCCAAAAAGAAGAGGAGGGAAGGAATATTTCTGTATTAGATATAATTACTAAATATGATGCTGTATTAACTTAAACTGGGTGGTTAAAGTTATTGACAGAATAGACAAGTTGACAAATGGAATAGAATAAAGAGCCCCAGAAATAGAACAAGACAGTGGGATGTGATGGGGGAGGAAGGATTTTTCAACAAATATAGCTGGAAAACATTAACCATATGAACCAATTTCCCAAAATATGAACCAAAATAACGAGTTTTACATATTAAGTAAAAATAAAATTTGGCCCTACCTCACAACTCACACACACATACACACACAAACACACCCAATCATTTCACATGAATTCAAGAATTCACATTTTCTCCTGGGAGTTCTAAAGCTTTAGTTTTGAACCATGGAGTTGGGAAAACTTTCTTAAGACATAGAAAGCATTAACCATGAAAGAAAATTGATAAACTTGACTATGTTAAAATTAAGAACTTCTGTTTATCCACAAAAATAGTGAAAAGGCAAGTTACAAACTGATAAGATTTCTACAATATGTGCTAATTGTAAAAGATCAGAATACAGAAACAAGTCCTACAAGTAAATAAAATAAGCCACAAATGTACAAAAGACAAATGGGCATTTCATAGAGGCCGATACATATAGCCAATAAAATACGAAGAGCTGTTCATCATTAGTAATCATAAAATGCAAATCAAGATCACAATGAGATACCGTTTCATATCCATTCAACTGGCAAACATTTTAAGTCTGAGAGTACCAAGAGTTGGAACCTGTGTATGCACAAGATTTCTTTTATCTTGTTGGTGGAAATGTAAATGGATGCAATCACCACAGAAAATAACATTAATACCGTAATGTGCAAAATTCTTTGCTTGTATACACAGGGGAATTGCTGGGTTGTGGGGTATCTGGCATTATCTCTTAAAAGTGAATATTCAAACTCTCTTCCAAATGTATCTGGTCCTTCTCTACTCTATGGAAATGGACATCCTGACTGACCCTTGTGGCTGAGTGGGGCCAGAGGTCTAGTTTGGGTCAAAGAGTTTTGAGTAGAAGTGATGTCACTTCCTTGCCAAAGCACTCCAATGCTAATATCCTTCAGGGCTCTTTTCTCTGTCTGGCACAGCTGCTTTCACATTTGAGATGGTGGTTTTTTTTGTTAGCTAGGTCTTTGAGTGGCTATAAGTAAGGCCTTCCCTGTTGACTATAAAGGACATATAACATAAGTGAGAAACCGTTATAGTTTTAAGGTGCTGAACTTGTGAGGGTTGTTACTGCATCATATTATAGCCTACTCTGACTGAAACATATACAACAGGAGACAGGTGAAGAATGTTCATAGCACCACTATTCACAATGACCTTGGAAGCAACCCAAATACCTGTCCCCTGACGGAGGATAAATAAATTGTGATACAGTTACTAAATGGAAGGTTACTCAGGAGCAAAAATAAAACAACCACAGTGACATATAACAAGACATATGAGCTTTAGCAATGTAAATAAAGTAAAAAACTAAATCCAAAATATATAACTCTATATAAACATCAAGACACCTTTTATAAAATTAAAAACACTAAAATGCAAACACTCCTTAAGAACACCCATCGTAAAATCATCTCAAAGGGTGAGCAGAAACATGATAAAAACAGGATTCAAGATGATGGTTTTCTAAGGCAGGAAAAGTAGGGACATGTCAGGGATAGAAGTGCACTGTTAAATATAGATTATTGTCAAGATCTTAATTTGGGGGTGGGGGAGGAATAGAGTATAAGTATTACAATTTAAAATAGCTAAATAAATGCCTTGATGAATGGATTGACAAATGCTTCATAAACCAAGAATATTGCTAATCCATTATCCAATTCTGTGCATCTTAGGTTTTTAAAAACCATGATGATGGAACAACTGGTTCTATTGTCATCTTTGTAAGAACAGGGCTGACTGTGTATGGATTCTGTCATCCAAGGGTTCAGTTAAAATATGGATGCACCCCATCCACCAGCATTAAGCCCTGAAAATAGGGTGACTTTGCTCTCTTTTTGATAGGATCCAAATCAACCTGAGAGTTTATGAATCATATTCCTCTTCCTATGTGTCCTTAGTTATATACTACAGTTAAAGACTGAGCAGGGATACTTTCTGCATAAAGGAACAGTGAACAAATATAATGGTTACTGATCTGTTGATCGTCCTACTCCTTTGTTCCTATTCCTTGGCCATGTTCCTGGGACTGAGGACGGATGGTATACAAGAGCTCTGGAAGGCAGGAAATCAGTTTCCTGAGACATGTAGGCAAATAGAAGGTGCTATGAAGGTTAAAGTCCTAATCCAGACTGTTGATGGGAGAAGGGGTGACATCCAAGCTAAGACCTAAAGTACAAGTAGGACCCATCCAGATAAATGGTTGGGATCATAGGGATCCAGGTGGAAGATGAAGAAGGAAGAGGGTGTGTTTCAGACAGAGAGCAGTACATGTAAACATTCAAGTGAAGGAGGTTTTGAGCAACGATAAAGTTCAGTGTGGCTGGACTGAAAAGAGCCGAGGGGACGATGACAAGGGGAAATGTGAGAAGAAACGTATCGTGCAGGGCCTTGTAGGAATTTGGACTTCAGCTGGAGGACAACTAGTCACACTGGAGTGTGTTAACCAGGGGAGTGAGAGCAGATTGGCCTTTCAGAAAGGTGACTCTGCTGCTGTGTGCAGGATGATCACAGGAACATTGTGCAGGGAGGTCATTTAGAGGTTGTATCAGGGTTCCTACAGAAACACATGGCAGACTCCCAAGGCTTTACTGAAGAAAGCTTAATGGAAAACCATTTATGGAGTGTGGGCAGATTAAGGCAACTCAGAAGGGCCAGTGCGGCCCTCGGCCTAGCAATGTGAGAGCCTTTACCACCCCAATCCCATAGGGTAACGGGGCAGGAGCGGGAGCCATGGGAAAGAAACCACCTAACAGAAGCTGTGACTAGAAGAATGCCCAGCAGGTGGGGAGACCAGGGAAGACCGCAACTCCTGTGACCTCAGCCTGTGCTTCCTGGGAACCTGAGTGATAGTCTGTGGAGGTCAGCCTCCTGGGGCACGGAGAAGGCTGTGGAGGGACAAATGAAGAAAAGCTTGCACATGTGGCTCTAGTGACCCCACATTATGGTGGCCTGAGCTAAGGTCATGGCTTAAGAGATGAAGAGAAATGGGAAGTCTTAAAAGAGACTTAGCAAGTGCATCCAACTAGTAGACTTGTGAGCAATGGGGAATGGGGATAGGAGCAATACAGACAAGGGCCATAAAAGAAGGGACTTCCTTTCCTCCTCCCAGTGGGAGCAAGAGGACACAGGAATGTCTACCACCCTTTAGTACCACCTGACACCTGCCTAGAAGAGGAATGTCTAAAGCAATAGGTTAAAATCTGACAGTCATAGAGCCATGCTTCTGTAGTGGGTGGGTCACTGTGTCAGGACTCTTACATGGTATGATTTTCCCTCAGTCTCACATCCTTTGTCTCCTAAGACAGGCTGGCCAGTCTTATTCAGGGGTGGAGTTGGTCAGCTGAGCCAGAGCCCCTCCTAAGACCAGGTCATATATCCCACCCTAAATCTGGGCATGTGTAGATGTGCTCCAGGCCCAATCTCTCTAGAGGTGTAAAGTCCAGACTTGCAGGGTTGGAGGACGAGGAATCGTGAGAAATCTGATTGGGGTTCAGATCCAAGCTTTAGTCTCTAATCCACCACTACCAGGAATAAAGCTCATAGCTTGGTCTCTACCGGGCCGTCCCTGCTGTTTGCCTCCCAGCTGGTTCTGAGAACTCAGAAAATGAGTAACACCCGAAGCCCATAGCATTTGCTGTGCATTGTCCACATGTGCTGTGGTGACGCCAGTCGCGGGGCCTCTGCCTGAACTTGCCTGAAGTTTGCCATTCAACCAGCTAATGTCCACAAGTGTCCTGCACAGCAGAGAAGACTTACAGATAATGGGAAGTTGTCTTTTTGCACAAAAAGGAGAGCTGCTTTACACCACCATCACTGGTGGCTGTCACTCATTTCACAAAGTATATTAAAGGGAAATGTGTGTTCCAAATCATAGGGGTTTGCGGTAGCAAATTATACTAGAATTATGAAAACAGCTGATAAAAGCTCTGAGCAGTTACATATTATATGTGTGGGTGGGTGTGTGAATAATAATTTGTGTGTGCAAAGTTCATCTTGTGCCTGTCTTCTGTGCTATAGCAGAAGATCTAACCTAGACCTGTATGGGGTATGGAACAGCATGGCTCCAGAAGCAGACCATCAGATAATGCAGGATGGGAAAGGAGAAGACCCGAATGGGATCAATTTCCTAGTACAAAGGATAAGCAATACTAAGTTTATGTCATGCATCTGTAGCTTGAAATAATGTTTGTAAACTAAGCTAAATATAATAGACTACTAGCCACTTTAAATTTATTCATGCCCACTTGTCCCAAAAATGATTGCAAATATATTATGATATGCACAGTCACTCAATTTGCAGAACTATTCTCTTGTCTTTATACAAAGTCTAAAGCTCAAGAACCCCTTTGAGTATTATAGACAATTAAAGGTGTTTAGTTCAGATACCTAAGCACCAAAACCTCCTCCGTAACAGGAGGTAATGCTTATTTCTATCCAAGAGCATCATATTTAAATATGCAGAAGCTGAGCTACACACATGGGATTAGTTGCAAGAAGCAGGCAAGCCCAGTGTCTTTGTCTCAGCATCAGTTTGTGGAGGAACCAACCCAAGTGAAGATTCAAGGGCAAGCAGCTTGTTTTCGATGTGATCCCAGGAAACACTGGCTGGGGAGTGGGGACTGAAACAAGGAAGGGAAGCAGCCAACAAAGGGTGTGTTACTTCCATGTGGGCTCCCCAGCTTAACCCCACGGAGGGATTCTGGGGCCCATTGTAGGAAACGCGCCTCAGTTATCCGCCTGCAAGGCCAGAGAGTAACACTAACGCCCATCAGTCATTAGTTGAGGGGTGCCTATAGGCATGGCTGTGTTTGAGGATAGAACGAGAGGCATTCATCAGGCAGAGAAGCGGGTGTTGGGAGACCGGAGTTGGGCCAGCATGCACTGTAATGGAAGGGGCCAAAAGGGCCTGGGCAGGGCACCAACAGCGTCAGCTACACTCAGCCGGACACCGTTGCTGGTCCAGTCTTCCATAACTAGAAGGCCTGGGTAGAATGAGTGTCCTGGATGCCAGAGGAAGGGCACTGGGGATTATAAAGGACCAGATGAGCAGGAGGTACAGCCTGCTGAGTGTCCTGGCATGGTGAGTCCACCCAAGGTTCACCACAGGGTGTCACTAAGCACTTTATGTCCAAACTTGTGAGAACCCAGCATTAGGTGGCTCTTTTTTGATGAAGAAGAAACAGGTGGCTTGAGCCCCAAGATACGCTGGCCTGTGGGATGGTCTTCTGTGGCCATGTCTAAACAGTTCAGATGCAGGTTTCTATTTTCACAGTGGATTTCAATTGGTTGGACAAATTTTCTCACTCTCAGCCTGTCGCCTGAACAGCAGCTCTAATGTTTCTCAAGAAAATCTCAGTCTATAATAATTGCAAAGAATGACCTTTTGCCCCAATGATCTCACCCTCTCCCAATATCCCAAAGCTAATTAGAGGCTTTTCTAAGCCATAAGTGAGCACCCAAGAAATATCATCTAAAGCAGTGTTTCTCGAAGTGTGGCTCTGAGAACCCCTGCACCAAGTGCTGGAGTTGCTTGTTTAAAAGGTAGCTTTCTGGGCTCTGTCCTTTACCCACTGAACCTGCATCTCTGAGCCTGAGGATATTTGCAGGATAATTGCACCTTTAAAGAGCAACCAAGGTGATTATAATACATGATGTAGACCTGTGGTTCTCCAATTTTGTGACACATTAGAATCCTTTCCTTTCCTTTCCTTTGCCACCCTGGGCTTCCTACCCTGAACTCCTAATACTCAGGTCACTCCTAAGATCAATTAAATCAGAATCCAGGGGTGAGATCTGGGTATCAAGAAGACTTAAAACTCTCCAGGTGATTCCAGTGTGCAGCTGAGTTTGAGAACCATGACCTGACCTCCAGCTAATAGAGATGCAGCTGCTGAACCATTGCCTAAGAATCTGGAGGCTCTGATCTTTAAAATGTTTCTTTTAAAAAAAACAAGCCCTCCAGGCCTTAGAAGCCTTATCTAGGACTCTCAATTTACAGATGAGAAACTGAGCCCTAAAAGGTAAAAATTTAGTGGTCAGACATTTAATTGAATTTGCATTATTCTCTTCAATCAGTACAATAAACATTCTTGAATATTCAGTGCCAGGACTCAGGCAGCCTTGCTGAGTTTTCATCTGACCAGGAATCATATCTGTGGGACCCAAATGTACCAGGCTTCCCTGTTGCAGACTTTGAGTTTTTTATATGATCTTCCTCTGTACTTCTCTTTAATTTCTAAAAATATTTCAATATGCCAATGTTCTGACCAGTCTCCTTATAAAACAGTAAAGGCAAGGTTTGGGGAGCAAAAATGTAAACATACAAATTTCACCCACAAAAGAATTAAGAATTCCTCCAAACCATGTATTTAAAACCACAGGCTTTCAATGAGTTAAAGAGTCACATACAAGACTTTGCATATACACAAATAGGACAGGGTTGTAAGTACTTCTGGCTTTTATCTCAACATTAGCAAATGTATGAAAACATTACCAACTGCAATACACACATTTTGGAACTTGAGTGTATATATTACCATAGCTTTGTAAATTTTCCCCCATACAGAAATAAAAAATAACACCAGTTTATTGATTCATTTTAATTTTCGAGAAGCTTGTGTGCAGCGGAACACCACAGGGCACGTCTCAGGAACGGTTGTTTGCTTCCAGGATGTTTTGTTTTGGAGAAAATTGCTAAAGTAAGTGAAATAATTTCAGTTACTTTCCTTCACATCGGTGCACCCCACCTTATTTTCAAATAAAGACCCACTCCCAGGGAGGGATAAAATCAACTCCTCCCTACAACCGGCACAAACTTGGTTCTCTAGATGTGCATATGGCCATATGAGAAACCCAACAAAATCCTTTTCATCCAATCAAGTGTACCTTGGAACTGTAAATGTGTTTTGGTATTGGTAATAGAGCTTTCAACTTAAGATTTTTAAAAATTAAGAAGGGTTAAAAATTAAGAAGGGGTAAAAAGAAAATTACAGGTTTCTTATAAGGGTGTTTGCTTCGTTTATAAAGGTAATTCAATTGCACTGAAGTTAAGATGTGCTCAGTTTGATTTTTCCTGGAGCCAAGAGTCATTTGCTTCATGTGTTACACATTCTCATATTTTCTTTATGCTTCAAGGCTCCAGCAAAACAAACAACAACAAAAAAAGTACTCAAGGTAATAGAGTTTGTCCTCCTTCCATACCTTAGGTTTGGCCTAGTGTAAAGGAAACTGTCAGCTGGGACATTGCTTGAAGTAATCCCTAAACAGACAGTGAAAGGCATTTTTGAAAGCGTTCAGTTATCCCTGAAGTGACTCCTTTCTAAAAATACTTGTAGCTTCTGGCTTCCTCACCCTTCCATGCTACATGAGCCCATCTGTGGACATGTAACATGGAGCAGCCCATTTTGGAGACTTAGGGCACGGGGCAGGAGTCTATAACCTATTTGTACTGCTGTGAGATTCAAAACTTACTCCAACTTTTTACCACTTTATTCTAGAGTCTCATGTTGTGGCATATTTAAAGACATTTTATCTTCGTCCCTGGTTTCTGACTCAGAACTCCTAAAATCCCTGAAATTTACTATCTTTTACGTGCTAAGATGACTCATGGGTTGGGGGAGAGTGACTAGATAGCTTTAGGATGGGACTATTCACAAAAACCAACTACATGATTAGAACGTTAAACATTTCAATCCCACCCCTCAACCTCCAGGGAGGGGAGAAGGGTTAGAAATGATTTCAGTCACCAATGGCCAACAATTTCATCAACCATGCCTATGTAATGAAATCTCCTTAAACACCCCTAAATGATAAGGTTCAAGGAGTTTCCAGGTTGGCAAACACAATGAGGTGTTGGGAAAGTAGCACACCTGGGGAAGGATGGAGGCTCTGGGACACCCTCACCCCTAAGCCTGCCCTGTGCATCTCTTCCATTCGGCTGTTGGTGTCAGAATAAGTTGAATCATTGGGCACCCAGTGAGTGTCAGAACTGTTGTGAAAAATGAACCAACCAGGCATAGTCTGTCCTTCATCTTCTTCCTCTTCTGGTTTCCTAGGGGATGGGACCTGTGTTAAAAAAAGGTCTAGTTAGGAAAACAGAAACCATTCCAGGTACATCAAAAGGGGGGATTTAACTCAAGGTTAGTCTCAGCTGCTCTGCTTCCAGTGATTTAACCCAGCATGATCCTGTCTGTCGGTGAGGGATGGGGACACACCCCCTCCTGGGGTATGCACATGGGGCACACATCTGGGGTTTTCCATCCTGAAGACACTTGAGTTCCTGGGTCACAGCAGGTAGAGGAAAGAAAGCTTCCTACCCAACTCCAGTGATTTCCTGTGGCCCCCGAGCTGCCTCTGAGTATTAGTCTCTATGAAGAGCAGTCAAAGCCTCTTTTACTCTTGGGGCCGGGCTCAGACCACTGACTACGTTTGTTTACACTTGCTTCCTAGACTTCCCTCTCCAACCAAAACTGCTCCCCCAAGTTCCAAAGCAAAACCTTTCATCCTGTATCTACACGCAGAGTCAGGTAGAAAACAAGTGGAAGCACTACCTATACAATGAGCGAGGCCCAACTCAACCAACAACAAAAAATTACACACATAATTAAGCATTCATATAAGTATGTATAAAAGTGAAAATCTCAAACCCCCTTTCTCCATCAGAGAGCTGTCTGTATACTCATTCCCTTTCTATTCCCTTGCCCCGCTTTGCTCCCAGAAGAATAAAGAGTTGATAGGTGGGCCGTGTTTACTAGGGCTGTAGCCCTCTACGCCAGAACACACAAAGAGGCTGAATGTTGCTTCAGCTTGGGAAGGTCCCATGATTCAGACAGCCATTGGCCTTTTATTAGTTATCTATTGATATGCAACAAAATACTCCAAAATTTAGCACATTAAAAGAACAAACAGAAATAAAAGGCATCCAGATTGGTAAGTAAGAAGTCAAACTGTCACTGTTTGCAGATGACATGATATTGTACATAACAAACCCTAAAAATCCACTCCAAAACTACTAGAATATCTGAATTCAGCAAAGTTGCAGGATACAAAATTAATACACAGAAATCTGTTGCATTCCTATACACTGATGAACTAGCAGAAAGAGAAATCAGGGAAACAATTCCATTCACAATTGCATCAAAAAGAATAAAATACCTAGGAATAAGCCTAACCAAGGAAGTGAAAGAACTATACCCTGAAAAGTATAAGACACTCAAGAGAAATTAAAGAGGACACTAATAAATGGAAATTCATCCCATGCTCATGGGTAGGAAGAATTAATATTGTCAAAATGGCCATCCTGCCTAAAGCAATCTACAGATTCAATGCAACCCCTATCAAAATACCAACAGCATTCTTCAATGAACTGGAACAAATAGTTCTAAAATTCATATGGAACCACAAAAGACCCCGAAGAGCCAAAGCAATCCTGAGAAGGAAGAATAAAACTGGGGGGATCTCGCTTCCCAACTTCAAGCTCTACTACAAAGCCACAGTAATCAAGACAATTTGGAACTGGCACAAGAACAGACCCACAGACCAGTGGAACCGACTAAAAGTCCAGATATTAACCCAAGCATATATGTTCAATTAATATACAATAAAGGAGCCATGGATATACAATGGGGAAATGACAGCCTCTTCAACAGCTGGTGTTGGCAAAACTGGACAGCTACATGCAAGAGAATGAAACTAGATTATTGTCTAACCCCTTACAAAAAAGTAAACTCAGAATGGATCAAAGACCTGAATGTAAGTCAGGAAACCATAAAACTCTTAGAAAAAAACATAGGCAAAAATCTCTTGGACATAAACATGAGCAACTTCTTCATGAACATATCTCTATGGGCAAGGGAAACAAAAGTAAAAATGAACTAGTGGGACTATATCAAACTAAAAAGCTTCTGTACATTAAAGGACACCATCAGTAGAACAAAAAGCCATCCTACAATATGGGAGAATATATTCATAAATGATATATCCGATAAGGGGTTGACATCCAAATATATAAAGAGCTCACACCCTCAACAGACAAAAAGCAAATAATCCAGTTAAAAACGGGCAGAGGATCTGAATAGACACTTCTCCAAAGAAGAAATTCAGATGGCCAAGAGGCACATGAAAAGATGCTCCACATCACTAATCATCAGAGAAATGCAGATTAAAACCACAATGAGATATCACCTCACACCAGTGAGGATGGCCAACATCCAAAAGACAAACAACAACAAATGTTAGCGAGGATGTGGAGAAAGGGGAACCCTCCTACACTGCTGGTGGGAATGTAAATTAGTTCAGCTATTGTGGAAAGCAGTATGGAGGTTCCTCAAAAAAACTCAAAATAGAAATACCGTTTGACCCAGGAATTCCACTTCTAGGAATTTACCCTAAGAATGCAGGAGCCCAGTTTGAAAAATACATATGCACCCCTATGTTTATCGCAGCACTATTTACAATAGCCAAGAAATGGAAGCAACTTAAGTGTCCATCAGTAGATAAATGGATAAAGAAGAGGTGGTACATATACACAATGGAATAGTATTCAGCCATAAGAAGAAAACAAATCCAGACATTTGCAACAACATGGATGGAGCTAGAGGGTATTATGCTCAGTGAAATAAGCCAGGCGGAGAAAGATAAGTATCAAATGATTTACTCATATGTGGAGTATAAGAACAAAGAAATAACTAAAGGAACAAAAACAGCAGCAGACTCACAGAACCCAAGAATGGACTAACAGTTACCAAAGGGAAAGGGCCTGGAGAGAATGGGTGGGAAGGGAGGGATAAGGGGGAAAAAGGGGCATTACGATTAGCACAGATAATATAGGAGGGGGGCACGGGAAAGGCAGTATAGCACAGAGAAGACAGGTAGTGATTCTATAGCATCTTACTATTCTGACGGACAGTGACTGTAATGGGGTATGTGGTGGGGACTTGATAATGGAGGGAATCTAGTAATCATAATGTTCATGTAATTGTACATTAATGATACCGAAGGAAAAAAAATAATAAAAAAAAAAGAACAAACCTTATTTCAGGTAGTTGTAAGGGTCAGGAGTTCAGGAGAGGCCTAGTTTGGTGGTTCTGGCTCAAGAAGTCACAGTGAAGCAGTTGACCCAGGCATCTGGGGGATCTGCTCCCAGGCTCACTCCCATGGATGCTGGCAGGACTCAGATCTTCCCAGGACGTTGGAAGAAGGGCCTCAATGGACTCTCCACAGGGCTATCTGAGTGCTCAGAGCACAGGACCCTGCTTCCCCCAGGGCCAAATGGGAGATCCGAGTGATCCAAGGAGGAGAGAAAACATGGAAGGGAAGCTGCAGTGTCTTTTATAATCTAATTTTAGAAGCGGCATGCCTTCACTTCTGCTGCTGCTGTTGGTCACACAGAAAAATCCTGATATAAAATCCACATGAGTGTGGATACCATGATGTGGGTAATCATCTAGGATCATTGTGGGCCTTACTGGAAGCTGGCTACCACTTAGACCTCTTAGACCTCCTGCCTAGCTTTTTCAGACAATAAGTATCAGAAGGAGGAGGTCCTTGTCCAGCTAAACAAGCAGTAATTGCTTTTCAGTTTGGCTTGTGATCCTCTGAGGAGCATTGTGAACCAGAGGGATGATTAACATTCTGGAGTCCCATGGAAATATCATCAAATGGTATTAAACCCCTCCCTCTCTTGTGACACTTGGGTAATCCTGGTAGACCAAGTGAGTGCATTCACACAACTGGAGAGCCAAGCACCATAAATACTCTAGTGTATAGCTGGCTCAGGCTCTGTGAGTTTGAATGAGTTTGAATTGTTTCTGGGCCTGCATTAGACATGTCCTTCCTAGGGTCAGGGGAGACTCACTCTGAGACATTAGATCGTGGAAGTAGCTGCACGTATAAAGAGTCTCCGCTGGCTAACCTCACTCCAAATGGAGAGGGCAGGGCTCTTACCTGGGATAGAGCAAATGCAATTCAGAACAAGCACTTTAATCTTTGGGTAGAATAGCTTTTGCTATTACAACTCCTCCTCCCTCATATCAAAAAACTCATTCTCAAATGCTGCTCAGGGAGTTTTTTGCTTCTCCAGGGTGACTGCTGCTGCAGGAAAATGAGTAGAGGAAAGGGTTTTGGGTGTGGCCTGTGGGTTATAAATCAGCCAAGCCCTGGGGGATCCAAAAGCTAAAGGAAGACAAGATTTTAGAGAATCAGGGGCAGAGGTTCTAACAAATTTTGCTGGATTTTTTAAGCATCGACTAGGGACAAGTTCTGTAGCTGTTCAAGCTGGGCTTCTGGAAGGCTTAGGAAAGACACAAGTGGTAAAGGTCATCAGGTTCATTGGGCTTCTATGTTAAGTGTTTGATATCAGTCAAGATAAGCTAAATTGTGCTGAGGTAGCATCTCCAAATCTTGGTGGCTTAAAGACTTTTCTCTCCTTCCTCATATTCATAATGGATTAATTTAGGTGTTCTGCTCATCATTATCACTCAGAGACCCAGGCTGATGAAGCGTCCATCATTCTTATCTTGGTATGTCATAATGCCAAAAGGAAAGAGAGCCCTGGTGAGTCTTGCACCAAATATTAAACACTCGGCCACAAACAGACACACGTCATTTCCAATAATTTCTACGTGTGATTCATTGGCCAAATTAGTTATAATTTGGCAGTCACAAGGGCCCAGGAAATATCATCCTTTTCTATGCCTAGAGTGGGGGAAATGGGTGAGTATTTGGTGAACAGCATTATTGGTGACCACAACTGGCATTGCAGGGAAGCTGGAACCCAGACTTTCTCTTCTCTTTTGCTTTCTTGTCTGCCTTACTTCCCCCAGACAGCACTTCGTCTGTGTTAGTGTCGACAGCTGGCAGCAGCGATGTGGGTCTGCAGACTGTAATAAGCCCGTGTTCTGGAAGCAGCACTCTTGTTTAGGACGTGCTATTGTAATGAAATGGTATGGGTCTGAGATTGGTGCTATGATATCCGTATGTCCTCTTACCCTTTGGAACTTTGGAAAAGTGGAACCGATGAGACTTGAAATTGAAATTATTTCAACAATCCAGGTGCTGAAATGATTCCATCCACCCTGGTGGGAGATATTAGGGAATGCAGCTATCGGGGAAGGGCCCATTCTACCCAGGCTGCCTGGAGCCAGGAATTTAAGGTCCTAGCAAGAAATGGGATGCCATGCTAATGGTTTGAAGGAAGAGGCCTTAATTAAAGGACTGTCAGAGGTGTGGGCAGAATGAAGGAATCACCGGGGTTGTTGAGGTACGCCAGGCTGGCAACAGCAGGCACTTAGTAATAATACCTTTAAATACTAAGGGAGGAAAAATTGAGGCCAGAGAGAGCTAGAACTGGGGAGAAGAGGCTCTTTGGACAGAATCTGTAGCTGTTCAAGCACACAGCAACTGCCAGAAATGTGTCCCAAAGCAGGGAGGAAGCAAGAAGAAATATTTCAACCTCTCTTCCCATCTGCCAACTTCCCCTCAATGGCTTTCATTGGCTGGACCTGATGAGAAGCCAGCTACCAAGAGAGCTCTAATGATGCAGTTCCCAGTGACCAGTCTTCCAGGGCAGAGAGCAGGGTATAAAAGGATCTGAGAAGCCAAGGGGTGGGAGGACGGGGCGTGCGGGGGAATAAACAGTCAATGCACTGAGGGTGTCTCTAGCTGGGATTGGGCAAAGTGAGAAAATTACAATGAGACTTCTGGCCTCTAATTTCTCTGGTACTCTAATTTCCCCAAGGGAAGAGAGAGTTTATTTCCTCCATGGCAACAAAGGGGAAGTTTGTTACTAAAACTTAAATATCTCTGAGGGAATTTAATAAAGGGAAGGGATTCAGATGGTTTCAATTTGGGGCATTTTTTTTTTTTTTTACGTCATGGACATTGTATATATACTAGTCAGGTGCTTATTGCTCTAGAGAACCAGATTTTTCTAAAGGCCAGGAATTATTTGGGCTGAGAAATGATATCGGTCAGTGTTTGATTAGCCTATGACCTTGGGCTAAATGTCGTATTCTACTCATTTCAGAAGTTTCGAGAGTCCGCAGAACTGCCAGTTTACCCCGGTTGTAAGAATTTATAAAAAAATTAGTGGTAAATGTTATGGGGCGGCATCAGGGGGTCCCCCCGATCACTGCTGGTCTCCCACCAGAAGGGGTTGTCTCATTCCTAGAGGACCACAGAATACAAAGTAGAGAAAGGTAGAGAAAGAAATACTTCCACCATTTTTACCAATAAACCCACCGCTTCCAAACTCCTATGACCCAGAAAGGACCTGTTATCTAGCCAGATCGCTGAGATGTTGATTGGATAGCATTTACTTGTTGGAGCAGATGCTCCCTAAGAGGTTACTGATACTGTCAGTCAAAAAAAGAGCAGTCCAGGAAGCCTCATGGTCCGTGTTCCTTCCTCCTTGCTGCTGGAAGCTCTGCTCTGTTTTTCTAAACATGTCGGTTACTGATCTATGACTTCTGAGTTTAAGGGATAGGTAGTAAGCCCTGCTTAAGCCTCAAACCCAAGCCCTATGCTAAGTTCAGTGTCTTTGTTGAGGGCTGCATGTCATTGACCTAGCTAGTAACAAAGGCACTTTGAGTTTAATTCTTTCATTTTTTTTGTAAATGTGTCCTTTATATACCTGGGGAGCTGGGGGGCGGGGGGGGGGGGGTAGACATCCACTGTTGCTTATCTGGCATTTTCCTTTGGTAAGAGTGCTTTCCTTTTGAAAAATTCTCCTCCCATACTCCAAACATGCCATTGAGAGGAAGGCTGTCAATCATAGGCTAACTGGTGGGCACATGACCCAAGATAGACCAATCAGGGTGCCTGATCCCCTGACAACAGTAAAGGTTGGCCTTGCTTTTATCACATGCCCATCTTTTGCAAGTGTCATTCCTCGTTGTTGTTTAACTGAATCTTGGTCGATAAGAGCTTTTTAGTTTCTGATAGTGAAGATGGCAAGAGATGAGCAGAAAACAGTGAGCATCCATGTCCTCCACCAGCAGGAGAAAGTCAGTTTTCCATGGGAGAGAATGAATTTGACAAAGCCAGAGAAAAGCAGCAAGAATGTTCCAGAGAGATCATGTAATCCCTGCTGCCAACCTCCCCCAGCTGGACCCCACCTTTCCTGAAGTCAATAACATTTCCTTCTTGTCCAGGGCAGACTTGATTGGATTTCTGTCACAACCAAGAGAGTCCTGGCTGATCTAGTAGGGGATTGTTAAGGGAGGATGTGTGGGCATTTCTGGGTCCCTGGCTATTACACCACCTCCAACCTATGAGCTTAATTTAACAGTATAGATTAGGCAAAGTAATGGCACAAAGTGAACAGTGATCAAATCTCCTCCGTGGTTTGGGGGATGCTTCCCAAAGAAGCAGTTCTGGGGCCGTTAAAGGCATGGGTTTCAAAACACAAAATTCACCATGCAGAGTTTAAGAAGCTTTGAGTAACAGAGACCCTAATAAAAGTAAGGAGATGCTACAGCAGGGGGAACATCTTACAAGCCAGGCTATATAGCATTTGAACTTTATCTCGTAGGCCATGGGGAGCCACGGCGTAGCCGCCACCCAAGAGCCCCACCTCTCTGTTCAAATCAAAGCAACTGATCTGCCTCAGGTTGGCACTTCTTGTTTTAGGTGGTAGATAAAGAAGGGAGGGTGAATGTGCAGAAATAACTTCAAGAGTTCTGGAAGCAAAACCTGAGATCACCCCATTGTCCCTAGAAGACTGAGGTAAGGAGAATGGGGCAATGCTGGTCACTGGTGATTTGGCCCAAGTTGCCCTGCCTCCCTGATGCTCCTCCATCTTCTCATCTGAGATACGACTTTTCTCATTCAGCCCAGGCTAGGGCCTGAGAAACCTTTGTAGACTCATGTGCTGACGGACACTGCCATCTAGTGGGAACCTTTGGAAATCACCTTGCAGGATCACCCCTGGCTGCTTCTGCACCTTATCAACCTAAGAGGTAGGGACATCCCATCCTCTCTGCTTGGTCCTTCAGTGATTGTCTCTCTTAAATTCAGCCTCTTTGCCCCTAGTCTTCCCACTGCCATGCACATGAACACAATTCCCTGCATGGGAATAGGGCTCTATAATCTGAAAGCTATGTTCACTTAACAGCCCTCATCAACAATCCCCAGAAACACAGGATGGCAATACTGCAAGACGTGGCATTCCTCTGTATCCTGCACTGTCTATTTTGAGTGACCTCCAGCCCCTCATGTTACTCATCAGTGATTTTTTTAAAAACCCTCTATTTTAACTCACTGGGCTGATGAATTGTTGTGTAGTTAATTTTTGACTATCACACATCCTTACTTGCTAAGCTACCAAAGCCCAGGTGAGATACTGGGGGTACCAGTGTCTATGCTGGAAGAGCCACTATGGCCAGACGTCCTCTAATGTCTGAGCTACCTGTACTACTGTCAACAATGTTGGCTATGACCAGGACAGCACCCCCTCCCTTGTCTCCTCACCACCGCAGTTGTCATCAGTAGCACTCTGCACACCCCACGTCCTATCACAAGACAAGGTTCCTGCTTTACAGTCCAAATTCTGGTAAAATATTCCTAATGGGAGAAGTTACCCTTACTTCCAATTCCACTTGTTTGTATCTAGACCTCAACTTCTACTTGCTTCTCTTTTCAACCCTGGGGCCAGAATACAAATGCCTCTGTTAGCAATGCCTGGGCACAGTTCCACCAAAGCAAGTTGTCATTCTTCCACCCCCAAAACTTAAATCTGAAGCAAGGTCAGGTCTAAGCCGAGGTAGAACAACAAGTAGAGAGCCATGCCTTAGTGATCTGTTCCTCACTTATCTGGATTCCTGGTATCTTTCTTGACGGGTTTCTAATGCCAGGAAATTCTTTGAACATCATTCACTTTAGAATGGACTCCTACTGAAGAAGTGGGGGAGAGGAGCTGGCAGAAGGAAGAAAGAAATAAGGATAAAGATGACATCAAAATTCCATGAAAAGTAGAATCCATGTTTTCAGGTTGTTTGGTGTCTTGACATACTTCCCTGCCTTCTTTCATGCAATGTGGAGTTGCAATCATTGAAGCTGGCTGACTTGGTCTCTATTCCATTCTAACAGTGAAACAGAGGGAAGTTGTGTTTTTCTTTTTTATCTATTTTTGGTTATGCCTTTTGTAAAGTTGCTGTTGTCAGCGTATATCCCAAGGATTATGTTTATTCTCGCCCATCAGCACAAGACTCCACCCTTCTTCTCTTAGAATCTGGGCCTGTCTTCTCCACCCATCACTTGGGAAAGAACATGAAGAGAGGGGAGAGCTGAAAGGCTGTCCAGAGATGAAAACTTAACTATCCAGATAGGAGGCAAATGGCCCACCTACACAGAACAGAAGGCCTGGCTTTAAGCTCTTCTCTCACATCACCATCCCTGTGTTGAACACTCTTCAGTTCCATTCAGTGAACTTTCATAGCATGCCTGCTATGTGCTAGGGCCTGTGTTGCATACAAGAAATCCACAACGTACCAAAGAGTATCCTCGTTATGGGGAAAGACCTAGAAGATTAATTTGGATACAATATGCAAGATGGTAGGGGCAATGAAGGAGGAAGCTAGTAGCTGAAGGGAGAAGTGGACTGGAACAGCAGAGACTGAAAGGACAATTTCAAAAAGAGGAAGTCCTGCAGATGTATTTGTGTGAGTCAGAAATTGAGAATTTGGGGAACATCTTGTAGAACCTATTCCTTGTGCCAATGAGATGGCTGAGTCTTAATTCTATCACCAGTTTCTGCACAGTATCAGGCAAGTTTTTCTGCCTCCAAATCAGGTGGCCTGATTTACATTGCCCCAAGGTCTTGTAAGAAAGCAGGAGCCCATGTGGCAATGAATGAAGGAATCGTTGATTGTGAGACATAAACCCAGCATAACAATATATCCTCATTCTGCATTCAGAAAACACACGGAGTCAGAGTAAAAGTATGCACCTGGGGAGCCTGGAAATCATGCCTCCTCATTCACCAGTATACTGAGTAGACACTGGTATGCACTCAGCTCTATATTGAGCACAGGAGATAAAAACACATAGCTTCTGTTCTGAGAGAATTCATAATTACTCAGTGTCTTCATGCTTCCTTTCCTCCAGAATAATCATCCCCAGCATTCCTATTCTGATTAGAGCTCCTTATTCCACTCTTCCCACTGCACCTACCACTGATTCCCTCACTGTGCCCACCACACATCTCCCTGTTTTCCCAGCCTCCTGACCTCTCTCACCTCCCTATCCACCTTGGAATCCATTCTCAGCAGCCCCCTCCGACCTCCAATGCCCTTGACCTTTGGTTTCTCTACCACACCAGTTTCTAATTTGGGTCCAACTCATGCTTTCTTCCATTCTTTGAATAAATACTCATTAAGTACCTACCATGGGTCAGACACTTTCCTAGATGCTGAGAGTACATTAGTGAGGAACAAAATTCTTTCTTGGGCTTAGATCGAGTGGCAGTAGACAATTTTCCCATAAGGAATAAATACGTTGTTAAAAGTGAAAGTATATTACAATGTTGTATAGGGATGAGGCTACAAAAAATAAAACAGGGTAATGACAGTGGTCAGGGAAAGACTTTTGACCTGAATGAAATAAATGAATGACCCAGGAGAATTTTCTGGGTAAGAAAATTTCAGGAAGAGGCCCTGGTTGGTGCGGTTAGGCAAGCTGATTGAGAGGAAGAAGGGTAGGAACTGGAAGCCAGGAGCCAGCTCAGATAGGGCACAGGGCCATGCGGGGTGTCTGTCCTAAACGTGGCGGGAAGCCATTGGAGAGGGAACAGTGAGTAGGAGAGTGACGTCATCACTAGAGAAGAGCGGACAGCCAGCCAGGTACTAATACAGGAAACCTGAGGATAAGCACTGGTGGCTTGTACTAGGATGGGGACAGTTACTGGAAGTGATCATTGCTAAGGTGCAGGACACAGATTCTTAGGTAGAACTGGCAGGATCTGCTGACGGATTGGATATGACTCATAAGTAATGGTAACAAGACAAGACAGGCTCAGGAATGACGCTGAGGCAAAGAGATGTCATTTTTTGAGATGGGGAATCATGGGCGAAGGAGGAGGTTGGCAGAGGGTGAAGAAGGAATCAAAGGTTGTTCCTTTTACTTGTTTGAAATGTCTGTTAGTCATCCAAGTGGAGTTATTAGGTAGGCAGTTTGATAGACAATATAAATATGAAGTTATCAGATTACCAGTGGTGTTTAAAGCCAAGATCCTGGGTGAACTCCTCTAAGGAATGGGTGTAAATAGAGAAAAGAGGCCCAAGGACTGAGCCTCAGAGATTTCTTGGCATTTAGAGGCCTAGAGGGGTGGAACAACTAACTTAGGAGCCTGGAACTAGGTAGTGAGGGGGGTAGAAGGCAGAGAGATGAGCATGCTGTCCTTGGAGTCAAAGGAGAAGCACGTCAGGAAGGAGACCTTTGACTTTCTCCGCACCTGCTGGCAGCCACTAAGGTGGTGTGCCAAACCCAGGGGCTCACCCATCCCTCATATTCTTGTTTTCTTACCCCATGGGCCATCAGGCCTGGGGGTCTCTGCTCACCTCACTGGGCAGTGTTCTTGACGAGGTCCCACAGCACCTCTTCCACTTTCCCCATCCTCTACCCCTTCACATCCCACAAACAGCTGCTTCCTTCACCAGAAAAAAGAATGATAACCCACTCTCCTTCACCTCTTCCTCTTTTCCTTTCAGAGGAGCAGGGTAGTACTTCCCTAGTTTCCTTCTCTTGGCCTTCCCACATGCACCACCTCGATCCTCAGTATCCCCATCTCCCTGAGAATATTCTAGTCACTCTTCACTCTGCTCACCCTGCCTTCAACCAGCTTCCCAGTTCCAGCTGGGTTAAACAGCTGGGAAACAAGTACTAGTTTACCCCTATTGGAGACAGTCTCCTATCTCCCTCACTCTTAATTTAGCAGCATCCTTACAAAATTCAGATCTGGTGGTCAGTGTTCCTCTGTTCAAAAACCTTCAGAGGCTACTTCAGAAGAGAGTCCACAATTTAACACAAGGCATTCAAGTAAGACCCCTCTGCTATCTGTCTCCCCAGTCTTCCCTCCCATCCTCATCTCCTGCTGTCCATGGATGCCCCGTTACATAAGAGCAACATAACCCTCCCAAAAGTACATGTACTTTCTTGACCACTGGCCAAGTTTATCCCCGTGTCTGAATTTCACCGTGAAGGCTACAAGATGCCAGCTCAGGCATCACCACCAGTGGTGTTTCCCTGCCTCCTCCTAGCAGCTCAGGCCCATGGGTCCTGAAGGGGAGTGGACATGGTGGCTTTCAAATACAGTGGACTTTCTCCATTACATAATTACATGTTTTCATCTCCGTAAATTCAGGAAATCCATTTGTACTGAAACTAGCCTTAACCACAAAGGGCTTTATCCTGGGTTTAATCTCACAGCCTCGTCTGGGGAGAATCTGAAGCCACACACAAACCAGATACCTAGTCTGGTATCTGCTTTCTTAAGGTTCTCTCAGTGCTTTTCCCCCAGGCCAGTCCCGCTCTGGTTCTGCAACCTGCCCTGGGCTTCTCACATACCTACAACCACCTTCCACAGACAAACAAACAAAATCCAGCTCTTTGTTCCAAACACGTAGTTCTTAGAAACGTAAAACTGAGGCAGGAGTTTTAAAAGAACTCTCAGAAGAACAGAATGAAAAAACTGGAACAAGAGGCAAGAAAATAATTAAGAAAATCTCTAAGAATATATCTTTAAATTGAAAGAGACTATTAGGTATTAAGCAGAAAAACATTCTAAAAATATACTCACCTAGATATGTACCAGTGATGTTTTTGTACCAAGAATAAAGAGAATTTCAAAAGCTTTCAGGGATGAAAATCTAATACATAAAAATATATTGATATATAATGTCAATATATATATATATATATATTTTTTTTTTAACAAAGGAACAAGAATAAAAAGGACAAACAGCCTCATTAGCAATTCTGGATACTGAAGGATAGTGGAGCAAAAAATGCCCTTAAATACCAGACAGAACATGGCTAGATGTAGAATGCTAGGTGCAAAATACCAAATCAGATGTGAGGGAAAATAAAGAGTGTAAGTCTAGGTCCTATGAGAAACATTACAAGATGGTATTATGCATGTACGGAGCGTATTAGGGCAAATACCTGTAAGAGACAAGAGCCTGAAAGGGTAGGTGAGCTGTCAGACCACAACGCTAATCTAACTCCAGATAAAGGAGAAGGAAGAATAGGCAGGTGGGAGTATCTTAGACTGCAGTGCAATTTTAGAAGAGTTCATAAAGGCTTTGAGGAAGTCCTCAAACCCAACTGGAGACATAAGTTCCCTGCTCATCATTGGAGGGAGGCAGCCCATAAGAAGCTCAGCATGAATGCGCTGGTGGACCTCAGGGACAGTGGCAGGGGCTGTAGGCTAAGTACACTCTTTGCAGTCAGAGACCCAGGGGTGCACGATCATGGCAGCCACAGATGTACTCTGATATGCAAGGATTCAGAAAGTTTGCCACCCACTAACCCTGTGTGTTCAAAATGAAGGATTTACTTTATAAAAAGGAATCTAAAAAAGAAGATGGAGTGAAATGTGAGAAGTAGTACAGAGCCAGCAAAGGGAGCTGAATCATTATGAAAAGAAAGCCCATGTAATCTTTGTGCCTGGCCCAGCCCCACGTGACACAGATGATAAAGCACTGCACTTCCTTCTGCTGAGGGCTCAGTCATTTTAGGCCAAGCCAGAGATGGTTAGTGGTCTGTTTAGTATTGCTAGTTGGGTTCAATTTTAAATATGTCCTTAGTGCAATTTAAATAGATGTTTATGAGTAAGTTTTTCTGCCTCTGAATTGTTTGCTCTTGAGGTTTGTTTTGATTTCCTACAGGTAATTCCTGGAATCTGTACACAGAAAATAGCATAAAGGATCAGAAGGCATGTCCTTATTGCATGCAGGTAGCAAATCCTAAAAATAATCATAAATGAAAGCCAAGGCTTGTCTGCAGACTGAGTCTCCAAGTCCAATATTATTCCAGAAAAAAAGGAAATGTCAAAGGCAGAAGTTTCTGATATTTGAATGTGTGGCATAAGGGCATGACTATATTTCCGTCAGTTATCTAAGGGCATAAAGGTGGAGAGAAATAGAGGAAAGGCCCTCTTTCTGTTTTCTACTGACATCTTTACTTCCAATCCATGAACACAGTGTATCTCTCCATTTATTTAGATCATCTTTGGTTTTTTTATCAATGGTTTATAGTTTTCAGCATAGAAGTCCTGCACATAGCTATTTCAACTGTAAATGATATTTTTAATTCTTGGGTTCACATGTTCATTGCTATTTATAGAAATATAATTGAACTGTGTATGTTGATCTTATGACATTACTAAACTCATTATTTTAGGAGTTTTATTTTTGTTTTAGATTTCTTGGTATTTTCTACATAGACTATCTTGTCATCTGCAAATAGAGACAATTTTGTTCCTTTTTTATCTATATGCATTCTATTTCCTTTTCTTCCTTTGTTGCACTGATTAGAATTTCCAGCCCTACATTAAAGAGAAGAGATGAGAGGACCTTCTTGCTTTGGTTTTGGTCTTATGGGGAGAGCACTACTCAATCTTTCACCACTGAATATAATCATAGATATGGGTTTTTTCATAGATGCTCTTTGTCATGTTGAGGAAGTTCCTTTCAATTGTTATTTTTCTGAGTTTCTATCATGAAGCATAAAAAACTTAGCACCCTTTAGATCCCTTCACCTTGCCCATTTATAATAAATTGTCTTAAATACTTCTACATACATTTAGAACCCCACTTGATAACATAATTTTTACTTCGACTAATTTAGAAAACTTGAAGGAAAATATGTTTACCAGTATTTTAACTCTTTGCATTGTTTCTTCCTTTCTGATGTTCCAAGATTCCATCTTTTATTATTTCCTTTCGTTTTAGACAACTTCCTTTGCGGGTAGATCTGTTGACAAATTCTTAGTTTTCTTTCATCTAACAATGTCTTGATTTCCCCTATGTTCCTAAGGAATATCTTTGCTAGATACAGAACTCTTAGTTGACAGTTTGCTTTTATATTTGAAAATATCTGCCACTTCCTGCTGGCCTCCATGGTCACTGATGAGAAATCACTATAATTCAAATTCTAAGGGCATAGAATTCTAATATTCTTCCCTTATAGGTAAGGTATCACTTCTCTCTCTGCTTTCAAGGTTTTTTCCTTTGTCTTTACTCTTCAGAAGTTTGACTATACTTGTCTTGGTGTGGATTTCCTTGGATTTGTTTGTTTGGAGTTTTCCCAGCTTCCTATATCTTTAGTTTTTGTCTTCTGACAAAATTTTTTTTTTTTACCTATGTACTCAGTCTCACCCTCTTTCTCCTCTTCCTTTGAGACACCAATAATATAGATGTTAGATCTTTTTTCACAGTCCCACAAGTCTCTGAGGCACTTTCATTAATTTCAGTCTATTTTCTGTCTGTTGTTTGGAGTCCATAATTTCTAATATTCTACCTTAAAGTTCACTATTTTTCCCTCTGTCCTCTCCATTTTGCCATTGAGTACATTCTTTGAGTTTTGTATTTGACTTATTTTTTGGTTCTAAAATTTCCATTTTATTCTCCTTTGCAACTTCTATTTTTTGTTGACTATATTTTCATTTGTTTCAGACAAATTCATAATCATAATTTATCATCAGTTCTTTATTTTTTGGCTTTTTCCAGTCTTTTATTGTAAAATACATAAAAAATAAAATATACCATCTTAAACACTTGTTAAGCATACAGTCTAATAGTATTAAGTACATTCATATTGTTAGGCAAGCATAACTAACATTCATTTCCAGAACCCTTTTCATTTTTCAAAGCTGAAACTCTATACTCATTAAATAACTCCCTAGCCTTTGGAAACCACCATTCTACTTTCTGTCTCTATGAGTTTTGACTAGTCTAGATACCTCATATAAGCAAAATCATACAGTATTTGTTTTGCTTTGTGTGACTGACTTATTTCACATACTCTAATGTCCTCAAGGTTAATCCATGTTTTAGCATGTGTCAGAATTTCCTTCCTTTATAAGGCTGAATAATATCTATTGTGTTTATATACCACATTTTGCTTATCCATTCATCTGTCAGTGGACACTTAGGTTGCTTCCACCTCTTACTTGTGAATAATGCTGCTATGAACACAGGTAAACAAATATCTCTTTGAGACCCTGCTTTCAATTCTTTGGGGTATATACTCAGAAGTGGAATTGCTAGATCATATTCCAGCAATTCCAGCATATTCAAGCTTTAATTTTTTTAAACACCACCATAATGTTTTCCACAGCAGCCATACCATTTTATGTTCCCACCAACAGTGCATGAGGGTTTTAATTTTTCCACATCCTCACCCACTCTTGTTATTTTCTCTATTTTTTATAGTAAACATCTTAATGTGTATGAAGTAGTATTTCATTATGGTTTTGACTTATATTTCCCTAATGGCTGAGTGATGTTGAGTTATTAGTGATAAGCCCGTGCTTATTGGCCATCCATATATCTTCTTTGGAGAAATGTCTATTCAAGTCCTTTCGCATTTTTGAATTGGGTGGTTTGTTTTGTTGATTCATTTTTATGATGACTATTTTAAAGTCTTTGTTAGATAATTCTAATATCTCTGTCCCATTGGTATTACATCTATTTATTGTCTTTTTTAATCCAGTTTGAAATTTTCTTGCTTCCTGGTATGGGAAGTGATTTTTTTTTTTATTTAAACTTGGACATTTTGGGTACTATGTCATTAGAGTCTGAATCTTATTTAAACATCTGTTCTAGCTGGCTCCTCTGAAACTGCCGCCTTGTTACTGCCAGATGTAGGTAGAAGTCCAGGTTTTCCATCTGGCCTCCATTACTACCTGAGAGGGAGGGCTCCTTGTTACTGCTGGACAGGAGTAGGAATTCTGGCTCCCTCCAGGTCTCCCTGGTTGGGCAGGGCACAAGTGCCACATGAGTGCTCTCCAAATGGTTTCCACTGACACCACGGGGGTGGAGAACGACCTCATTACCACTGGACAGTGGTGAAAGCCCAGACTCTCCAGTAGGCTTCCTCTGACACCAGCATGGAAGGGGCATGATTATACTTCTTCCTTACAGCTTGTTAAGCTGCCCACTCAGGCTTTGCTGGCGCGGATGGGGTGGTGCCACAGTTGTTTTCTGTGGTGTTTGGCTCGAGTAGAGCTGTTATTTTTTAAAATTTTTCCTTCTTCCTAGGCTGCCCCTTTCTTGGTCCTATGGCTAAAGAAGGCATGGTATTGTTGGGACTTGTTTTGTCTTTTGGGGTCTGAGATCTTTAGCTCTAAATCTGAAGTATATGAGGCAAAATGAAAACTCAGGAAACTCACGACCTTGTCATTCTTCGGGTTCTGTGGTACCCAGCTGGTCTGCCTTCTCTCTACTTTTCAGAGTCTCCTTTATGTTTGTTTTATATTTAACGTTCAGGGTTTTTTGAAGATTTGTACTTTGAATAAGTAATAGAGAAAATTCTATTTACTCCATCATTTACTCCATCTATTCTATCAGAAGTCTAAATTACTGATTCATTAAAAAAGGTAGTTACAAACCTATTCACATTTTCTATTTTTTCTTTTAGTTGATATCCATAAATTGTGTTTTTCTAGGATATTGTCTACTTTAAATGTTCAAATTTATTAGCATGAAATTGTTCATGTCATTCTTTTACTTTAAAGTTCTCTGATACACCTGTAGTTATGTTTCCTTTTCTATTCATCATTTTGGTCATTTGTTCCCCTCCCTCCTTCTACCCCCAACCCTCCACTGTGCTTGGCAAAGGTTTGTGATAGTTGTCTTCTCAAGAGATCAGATTTTAGGTTTGGTGATGTTCTACTATATTTCTTCTTTGTCATGAATTAGCTTTTGCTACAATAATACTGCGCAACAAACTAAAACTCAGCACTTAAGCAACAAGCATTTCTTTCCTACTAAAGAATGTGTGAATCAGCTGCACTCGGCTGAGCTAGGCTGAAATCCAAATTCCAGATTCCAAGTTGCAGGTTGTGTTCATGTCTTATTCTTAGAGTAGCAGCTGCTGAACCATGTTCTTCTCATGGCAAATGGCAGGCATGCAAGAAACCAAACTAAATTGTATCAGCAAATAAGTCCCCTGTTCCTATCAAATTTATTAACATACTATTGGCTAAAGAAAGTTGATGGCAAAGACTGTTCTCAATGTGACAAGGAAGTATATTTTGCCAATAACTCTGCAATATCGTCCCATTGTGGGCAAAGGGTATGGATGTATAATCCTATTACAGGAAAGTGAAGAACTGAAACCAAAAATCCAATCTACCACAATTGCTAATATTATCTTTATTGTCCTCTATTTAATTACTCTGGACTCTGTTCTCTAACTCTTTGAGTTGAGTGATTGACTCATAAATTTTCAGAAAGGTTTAAGCTTTGAGGCTGTAAATTTCTCTAAAGGTACTGCTTTAGCTGAACACCTTGAGTTTCAATATGCAGCTTTTCATTATTGTTCAGTTGAAATATTTCCTAATGTCCCTTACAATATTGTCTTTGATCCAAAAACTACCTAACAATGTGGTTTTTGTATTTCTGAGTGTATTTTTGTTTTTGTTATTGCTTTCTAACTTAATTGTACTGTAGTCATATAATGTAATCTGTATGGTATTTGTAGATATTTGTTTTGTGGACTAATATGTGGCTAATTTTATTAAATGTTCCATTTGTGTTTGAATAAATTTGGTATTTCTTAATTTGGAGTATTGGGTTCAATATACACATTATATCACAATTGTTATGTTAGTAACATCTTCCAAACATGTGTTAACTTTTTAGCTCTTGATCTGTCAAAACTAAGATATGTGAAAAAAAAAATCCCCTTCTGTTGTAGACTTGACATTTTTTCTTGTAGTTCTGTTTTTTGCATTGTATATTTCAAGGCGATATTTTGGAAATATAATATTTAGAAACATCATATCTTCCTTATGAATTGAAATTTTATCATTATGGAGTGACTCTCAATGCAAAAAGCATTTCTAGACAATAAGTCTTTGTCTCATTCTGAAATAGCTATAACAGCTTTGTTTTGGTTAGTATTTGCCTGGTATGATCTTTTGTTTTCTTACATGTGACCTTTCTATTCTTTATGTTTGAAGTACGAACAGTGTGCAGCTAATTTTTTAACAATCTAATTAGACAATCTGATCTTTCAAATGATTTTAGCCCCTTCATGTGATTATCAAATATTTATATTTATTTCTAAAATCTTCTTTTGCAATACTAAATTTAATCAATTATAAGATACACATTTTCCCCACATTTTGACATCTTTAAAATTAGACCACTTCTAACTGACACTGTAATTAACACCTTTGTTCTTTCTTAGTAGGAAGTAAATTCAGGTGTATTTTACAAGTGATATCATCTCAAATTCTTTGACATATATTACTTTTTTTCTTGTTTCTCTCCCATCTTTCTTATCTTTATTGATTTGATTAAGGCTTTTTTTAATTTCCTTTTTTTACCTATATTTTTTTGCAAGGTACACATTCTATCTGTATCATTTTAGTAATTACTCTTAATATTGTAATTAGTGTACATGAATTAAATTCCAAAACTAATTAGGGTCTTAGGTTAGATTCTCCCAAAAGCTGCCTTTGAGAACTTGGGTACAGACATTTGGAAAGTAACATCAGGAAGCCCGAACAAGGGATAGGGAAAGAAAGACAGGAAGAGAAAAGCCAGTATGGGGGAATACTCTTGATCCTGTTATTGTTGTGGGTGACATAGACTCAGACCCTTTGAACAACCAAATAGAATTTGCCTCAGAATTGTCCTGCCAGGAGATCAGGAAGGTAGAGCATTTATCTACAGACTTCCCCATTCGTTAAAAGTTATCCCTGCACTTCCAGATTATACTGCTTAAATCAGAGAAAGTTCTCTGGTGTAGAAGAAAGACATCAGGCATAGAAGAGAGACATATGTACTTGAGTAGCAGCTGGCAGCCTGCTGAAAACTCTACCACAGCTATAAGTGAACTTGGGTGGGAAGAAAGGATATGGGTGGAATATCAGCAGTGTCTACTACAATTAGTATTCCTAAGTTCCTCCTGCTCTTTGCCAAAACATTGAAGTTTTCATTCCCATCACCTATCCTACTTTATATGTTAATCAGTATATGTTTTATTTACAGCTTTTTTTGCATACCTCCAAAAATAGTGATTTTTAAATTTTAAACAATAATCAGTTAGATCTGCCCATATGTTTATCAATTTTCTTGCTCATCATTCCTTCTTGATCCTCTCTTCTTTCTTTCATTCTTCCTTTAATATATTTTCTTTACCCTCTGAATTTTTTTTTTTTTTTGGTTCCTAGGTTTGGGTAATGACTTTGGATATTGAGATTGGAAAGTATACCAAGCTATCCAGATTTATTTATTGAGTTTCAGATAGCAAATAGCAAGAGTTTTCACCATAGAGAAGGATTTATGTAGTTTCTCCAGGTTTTTTGTCCCAAAAAGTGTCTGTTAGAGAATTTTGTCTTAGTCTTTCTGAAAATGGCTTTTGTTTCCCCATTTCTGACAATAACTTGACTGGGTATAAAATTATGGGCTCATTATTTCTCTCAGTACTTCAAAGATATTATTTAAGTGTTGATTAGGAGACTGCTCTCTCTCATTCCTAATATGCTGTTTTTCTGCTTTTTTTAACATAACCTCAAGATTTTAATATAGTCATAATAAAACAAAAGATGAAGCTTAGAACTGAACGCCATGTCCCTTTCTCTTCTTAAATCCTCCTGGTTCAAAATAATTGTATCTCTTGATAACCAGAATTCTCTTAGATCTCTAGCTGGGGTCAATGCATTCACAGAATTTTCAATTCAATTCAACAGAATTTTCTTTGTTATTTTAGCCTTTTCCTGGAAAATTGGATTAGTCTGCCCACTGTAGTGACTCTGCATCCTGTCATAATGCCACTTAACCCTGGGCATACAGAGAAACCTTGCCCTTCTTGTACTGTATTACTTTGTGGGGTTGGTACTTGCCCTTATTTCTTACAGTAAGTTTGGTGGGGTTTAGGGCTATTCACCATGTTTGGGGGGTGCTATTGGCACAGAAAGCTCTGGTTGTTCTAAGATGTTCTCTTTGTCTTTGTTCTTCTACAGTTCAGTGTATCTAAATATGTATCTATTTCTTATATATGCCATTCAAGATTGTTGTGATTATAGAGACTGTCAAAGAAAATAGATAAGCAGAATCTGCCTTTATTCTGCCAAAAATCTTGTGGCCCAGAGATATAGGGGGAAAAAATTAAAAATAGAGTTTAGTCAGGCAGTATGAGATTAGTGAACTAAATCAGCTACAATCTGGTTGCAGGTTATAGAATTCAGATGATCAAATCAGGTAATCAGAACTGTAAGAGGTTACAGAAAATGTTACGTTATTGTGTGATTTAAACAGGAGGTATTAACCCCATTTGAAAGGGCATAGACTTGGGGTCTCCTATAATTTTTAGATTACTAAAACTGGACTTGATAAGGAAAAATTTACAACGACAGCCATCTAGTCCAAGTGGTTCCCTTCTGCTTCTCTAGTTAGCAAAGACAGCAGAAATCCCCATTTTCCCCTCCCTTTCACTTCCCGCTCTGCCAGGCACTCACTCCCTAAACTCACTCCCCCTTGCTTGCTTGCTTGCTGTGCACGTAGGAATGTTGCAGATACAGAAGCAGAAAGATATATATTGCTCCCCTTGCCTTTGTATGGGGCTCAGACCTTGGGAGATTACTCCCCTCTGAGCCCTCCAGTGTAAAAATAAAACCTCAACACCCCAAGACCTCCGAGTGCTGCTTGGTTCTTCCATCAGCGATCCAGCCCAGGTTTTTCAGGTTTTTTTCCGTAACAGATTCAGTGTGTCAATCTGTAAAGCAGGAAGAATCATACTAGACATAGGCAGCCCCAGGTCTGGCTTCCCTGTACCAAACGTGACTATCCAATAAGTAATCCCAACTTGCCTCAGGTAATGATCATACTGTCCTCATATTGGCTTAGTAATCTAAAGTCACTGTAAAACTCAGTGGTTTGTGTCTCTTAACCCCAGAAATATAGAAATCATGAAGTATATCAAACTCATGTCATTAATCATTTTGTGTTACATTCAAGATAATCTCTGTGTGTTTGGTATTTTAAATATTTGTAAATATAATTGAATTTGGCATAGTAAAGTATATGACAAATTGGCCTGTGATTCCAAATTAAATGCTTGATTTGAAGTTAAATGGTGTAAGAGGAAGTGACTTAGTTTATAGACAGTGTTAGAGTGGTTAAGAGAACTTGTATTAAAGAGTTGCTTGGTAATGTGGGAAGGATCAGCTTATTGGGTCATAAGTTTGTTGAATTTAGACATTCTAAGCTCTTAAAGAAAATTTAATATATTAAATTGATACATATTTAATGTATTTAAAAGTAATTAGACTGTTCAACTCAAGTTTACTTAACATTAATCAAAACCAAATTCCCCGAAGTAATCAGTCCAATTTATATTAAAGTTTCCCTGAAAAAAAATCTATATAAAATGTACTGGATTTAAAACAGTGTAATAAAATTTGTAAAATGAATTCAGGGGTTTAAGAAAAACTAGGGTTTTAAATTTATAATTTCAATAAATATTTTTAAATTCATATCCAAATAAATGAATTTAGCCTCTGTGCACAAAAGCTGCTGTGGGATATCAAAAATGTCACATAGAAACTGAAACTGAATCTAAGAATTCATGTCCTTTATCAAGGCAATTGCTTGCCAATTCTCTCTAATCTCCCCGTCTAAAATTTCTGAAGGTTGTAAATTGCGCCTTTTCACTCTTTCATGCTCTTTTTTTCCTGTTTCTTTATTCAGAATATAACACAGAGGTATAACTTTTTCAATTATCTCTTCCAATCCACAATTGTCTTTATCTGGATCTAAAATGCTGTTTAATCTATCCACTGGGAAGTTTTTAATTTCAATGACTGACTTTCATTTCACATCAGACAAAAACCTTGTTCACCTCTTCAGAGTCAAACTATCTCCCTTGTTCTCAAAATTCTTCCAGTTCCCTATAACTCACTGGAGCACATAGGCACTCCACTGTTATTGCTGAGCTCCCCAGTCTAGCTGGAGACCTGGACTTGCATTGCTTCCCATCCAACATGCCAGGGCTGTCTGCGCCAAGGTGCTCCTCTACTTCTAGACAGATTTGGTTTCCTGAGTGTTATCAAAGGATGAATAAAGCAACATGTATGGGTTAGCTCTCCACAGAGAAGAATTTGAGCAATGGGAAATGGGAAACAGGATGGAGCTGGGCAGATAGATTCTCCTTCCTTTCTCCCTTCCAAACAGGAAGGGTGGTGTTTTTTTGAGAACTTTCCAGGAAATTTCTGTGTCCTAAGCAAAATGTCTGTTAAGTGAACAGCTGTCTCTCCATGGCTTCTAAAGAAACCATGGCAAACACTGTAATGTATCCTGCCACATTGTTTCACATCATTCATTGCTCCACATATTTCCCCTTTTCTTCCTTGCTTTCATCTCAATGGGCTTCATCTCCTGAATGATCAGCACCTCAATCCTTGCCTCAGGCTCTGCTTTCTAGAGAACCTCACCTAAAAGAGTCTTGTTCCTTTTGAGAATCTCAGTCTTTCCTCATGTTTTAAAAAATTCTATGATGTTGTTAATATTATCTGTCTGCCAGATATATAAAATGTTTAAAGTAACTATCTTAAATTGTTGGGAATCTAATCCTGTTCTTCATATTGCTAATTGTCACTTATGGTACATAATTTCCTTGTTCTGAGATTTTGGGGTTGTAAGTTTATCTTCAGGGCTATGTTGAAGGGAATTCTGAGAATCCTTAGTTGAGGGTTTGTCCTTCCAGAGAGGACTTGTATTTACTTTGTCACAGATGTTTTCAGCTTGGGAGTTCTCAGCCACAAGGGCTGAACTCTGCCTTCAGAGAGGGCAGGGGTCTTGGGATATTTTTTCCTTTTACCCAGATACAAGTGAAGATAGACAACCTTCCTTGACATCCCTCTTTGCTGATGACTTGACTTTGTTTTTAGTTCCCACCTTTTTTCTGAAGGCATAGTAACTCTTTGACATTTCTCAGCTTTATGTGCAAAGGCTTCATTAATCTGGGGACAGATACAGTGTGAACTCAACACCACAGCTCTGGTTTTTAGGTCTCTCACCATTTTTGTCTCTGGTTTACATTATTATCTTATAAGCTCAGCTATGCATTTAGAAAACTATTTTCTATATTTCATCATGCTTTGGTATTTTATAATGCAAGGGTTTTTTGGATTATCTAATCTGTTATAATGCTAGAAATATAAAACACAATGTATCTTTAATAACTGAAATAGACTAAGTTATTACTAATTGTCAAGCACTGTTATAAGCACACTAAGTTATTTAACTCATTTATCCTCTCAACAACTCAGTAAGGTAGGTATCATTACCCCCACTGCATTAGTCTAGATCCTCCAAGAAGCAGATGCCAAGACCAGAATAAATATGCAGGGATTTTATTAGGGAAATGCCTTGAAAAAATAGGTGGGAAGGAGTAGTAAAGGCTGTGAGAATCATTAGACCATATCTCAAGTCTAACCCTGAGTGAAGAAAGGGAGGGAAAGTTGGTCGAAACGGCTTTGACTCCAGAGCAGACTTAGTAAATTTCAACAAAGGTGTCAGGGATCTTTGAGCCAAAGTTGGCTGACTAAGGAGACCAGTGTCTCCAAGGCAGATCTTTCTTATTATCACTGCCATATTCAGACATTGGTGCAGAGAAGCCCATGAGAGAGGTGGCCCTGTCACAAAAGCCATGGATTCCAAAGTGCAGCAGCTGGGGCCTTCAGCCAATTCTGTTCCCTGGTATAGAAGCTCTGCCAGATGTATTCTCAGGCTACCACACCCACTCTATGGATAAGGAAATAAAGAGACTAGCCAGCTTGGTCAAGGGCATGCAACTGGTACATATTGAAACCAGAATTCAAACTTAAGTATTTAACTCCAGGACACAACTTCTTAACAACTCAACTATGCATTAAAAAAAAAAAGATTTCATTGCATTGGGTATTTGCTATAGAAAGAATATTAAGTTAAAAAACTGTGCATATAATTTATGTGTTTTTTTCAGAGTGGAAGTTCTATTTTTAATCAGATTCTACAAAGTGATCTATAAGAGGGGAGAAAACCCATATTTAAGACTTTTAAAAGTTGGGACCTTCAAGGGCAAGGGCCTCTGAATTTAACAGAGGCCTGTAAAATGTGACTGTGTTACCGGAAATTCAGTGATTATTGATGCATCATCCCTCTCTCCTCAGTCTGGTTCGTTATAAATTCATATTGTTTCTTACAGGATATCTTGATTTTTCCCGCCGTCTGTCCTGTGATGATGGCATCTAGCTGTCTATTCAGTATCCAATCTTCCTTCATTACTAATTACCAGTCTCCCCCTCAAAAAACAAAACAATAAGCTACCTGTATATCCCTACTTCCCTTAGGATGGCCATCTGACTAGCATCTAAGTAAAAAATTTCTGCGTGGAACTTTGAGGAAGTCTTAAAAAGGACTGACTCTGTTAGCCTGTGCTTGTATCATTGAGGGTTCTGTCAAGGAAACAGATGGCGCACTGAAATTAGGATAACTTGGGGAGGGTTTATATATAACTGGACTGTTGATAAAGGTGTGGGAAAAATTATGGAAATCATGAATAGCATAGGAGTACAAGATGAGAATCAACTGAGCTGTTATCTCTATATCTGAATTGGTAAGGAGAGAGTCAGGTAGAACAGACTGCCTTGAGAACAGTGACCTTCAGGTATAGAGATGCAGCCAACCACATGTGACTTTACAGGAAGGAAGTCAGAGGAAAACATATCATGAGCTCATTCTCTTCTCCCATTATGGATTCCTATTGGCTGAATCTATCAGACAAGGGCAAGAGGGCTACTGATGTGGCCACACATGTCAGCCTGCTGAAACAAGAGAAGAGAAGAAAGTTGATATGAGCTAGGATATATGGGAGACAGCAAGCAGATGCACTTTTCTCCTTTGGTATATGGATGTGATGGCTGGAGCAGCACTGGCCATTTTGGAATCTTAAGGCAACCCTAAAGATGGAAGAAACCTTCTAAGGATGGTAGAAATATAGAAGAGGCCTGACCATTAATGACATAATGAAGCAGTTATATCACCCCTAAACTGCCCACCCCAGATTTCTTCTAAGTGAGAAAACTGCAAACGTTTGTCTTAAGTCACTGTTTTTCAGATTGCTTATACTTGCAGCTAAGTATGCAATTCTTAATGATATGCATTCCCACTATCCCAATTTATTTCTTCATTGCTCCCCTCGCCTGGACTATTGTCATCATTTCTTCTTAGTTGACAAATGGCCTTTTGTTCCTCCCACATCTTCAGTCTCTGCTTGTTGCCAAAGTGATCTTTCTCAAACAGTTCTGACATAAGGGGCCCCCAACAGTGGTTCTCTCTCAAGGGGAAACTTGATGTCTGAGGGTCAAGACTTGGTGGGAAACTTACTTTTCATTATATTCTGTTTTACATTTTGGATTCTATACCATGTATGCATATTGCCTAAAATAATTGAAAATGTATTTGTTCTTTGAAAAAAAGTATTAACTTAAAATATTCCATCATGTCACTGTCCTCCACAGGATTTCCAAAAGGGCATTTGGAGTCCAACTTCATGTAGACTTCTCCCACTAATATTATATCTTATCAATCTGAAGGTGAGCATCCTTTGTTGGCCAACTCATTCATAGGGCCATATTTAACTACAGAGGAGGTTGGAAAATATAGTCAAACTTTGGGTATAGACAAAAAATAAACAGGTTTGAGCATATTGGAAGACCAACAGCTGGGGACAAACTAAGGGACAAACATTAGTCTCTACTCAGAATTATTTTTCCCAGTTGACCATGGAGACTGTTACTTTTGGGATGCCATTCTTTATTGGTCTCATCTTCTGAGCAGAGGCACTGACAACGCTCTGTGCTATCTTTTCATGGATGTCCCACAAATATCTGGGAAAATGGACATGATGTCTCCCTCCATAACAGAGGGTACTTTTGCTTTGATATCCATGGTAATAAAGATAATGTCTCTCTGGAGCAAAGGTTAGACGTATTTGCTTGCAGCTCCTTTGAAGATGGAAGTTTCCTAGGTTTGGGGTTTCTCAGGTATGACACAAAACTTTTATGTGCTCGGCATCTCCATGGCCCAGCCCTGTCTTGCCCGGTGGTATTTGGTGGACAAAGAGAACCAACACAAACATGAAGTTCATGCTTCCTGCTCTGGTATGTCAACAAGAGATTTGCAGACAACAATCACGATTCATATTTCTGGCAGCATATTGCACAATCGCACTCCTCTTCATTTCAGTCAACAAACGATTTAAAGACAAGCTAACATCTAAGTTTGTGCATCAGCATACAACAACTACTACACCATAGTTACCACCCAGATAACAACAATTGTGAGAATTTTTCAACTTCAGAAGTGTTAAAATGTGAAAAATGGTCAAGTTGTATTGAAACACAGCCACACTCATTCACTGACATTGCCCATGGCTGTTTTCATGCCAGAGCAGCAGAGTTAGTCAGTGCAACAGAGACGGTATGACTCAGCAAGCCTCAAATAATTACTCTCTGGCTCTTTTCAGAAAAAGTTTGCTGTTCCCTGATATAAAGCCGTCATTAAACTCATTCCGTATATACAGAAACTGAGGGCCTGTGTATTTAAACAATTGGATTTCATTCACAGAGCACATCAGTGATCAAGCAAATCCCTTGACTAGGACCTTAATGCCATCTAAGTCTCCTTCTGTCCGTTCATTGATTGTATAGAAATTCTACTGTGCATACCTTCTTAACACAGGGTATTTGATTTTTTAAAGTTAGATATAAAGTGTGTCCTACCTCTAGAATCCTCCCTTTCTGTTCTTTTCTGTCCCAGGAACCAGGGTGGCCTGACCCATCCTTGAAAGAAGGAGACAAAATAACAGCAACGACCCTTTTTCAGAGCCTCTGGCTAAAGGAAAACCATGGAGTGGTCTCAGAGTTACATGGATTCCCTTTCGAAGGCAAAGGGATAGCCACCAGCCTCCAACGGCCCTTCTGCTCAAAGAGCCCAACTGGACTGACATTTGGGGGACATGACACCAGGCAGATGAAACCCTGGGGGCATGTCTCAGATCTGAAGCTGGTATGAGCTTGTAGGTGTTTATGATGGTGCTATCGAGCCCACCATAACATGTCACATGCGTTGTGATGTCTTCATTTAGAAAAAAGAACCCAGGAAACCCCCACGGAATGTTAAATGCCAGCATCTTACCCTCATCCCTCCCATTAGCTCTCTCCCTCTAGCTCAGTATAACTTGCCGGCTGTCTCCTGTGTGTGCACTCACCCTCTCCCACTCCCCCACCCGCTCCCTCTGAGTTCATCTGAACATTCAGTCCCTGAACTACTACTCCATTTCATCCTAATCTATCAGCTCCCTTCCAGATTCCCTTCTTTCCCCATCCATCACTTCAAGCACTCTATTACCCTCAACTCGAATCTTGCCCAGTTTTCCTTACACTTACCTGGCAAGCCCCCAACTTTGGATCGATCCCACTGTCCACTTTCTCCCCTCCTGCCACCAGCCTCCTGGGCTGCTGCAGCCTACCATAAAACCATGAGGCATGAAGCCCCTACAAATTTCTCTGCTCTGTACTCATCAGATCCCCATTTCAGCACAAGCATATCTTTCCAAACCTTTCAACAGTTGAGCCTCACGTTTTCCTGAGAAATGAACCATGGTGGACATTTGCTGGTTGACTTTCCAGCATCAGTTCCCCCTCTTTCTCCCAAAAGCACCAGATTTTCCTTTGAGGAAGTGCCCCTCCTGCATTCTCAATGATGCTGTTCGGGTAGTTTGACCTCATTCCTGTCTCCAGGGGTGGGCCCTGAAAGGCTTAAGCTGATCAGCTCTCCTGTTTCTCTGGCCGCAGTGTTTGGCTCATCCTGGATGGGCACACCGTCCAGTTTGGGCCAATGAGACATCAGGAGACAATTGTAGGGGCTGCTGGGAAATACGCTTCCGCTCTCTTCTGCAGGAGACTTTCTCTCTCTAAGCATGGCAGTGTGGATATGGTGCTTTAACTGCCAAAACACAAGAGGAAGGGTGGACAAGAGAATCCAAGAGCCAGATGGAATTCTGAGCCACACAGCCAAATTGTGCTCACATTGGGTCTGCCTTTAGACTGGCAAGTTACATCCGTGAAATCTCCTTGCTGGTTTTTTTAAGGCCAGTTTCTGTTGAGCTTCCCATTGTTGCATCGTAACTCATGTCCCATTCCAAAATTTTACCTCTACCCTCAAATCCTTCATTTCACTCTACCCCCAGCAAATGATCTTGCCTCCTGGTTCAAGGTGGAAACAGGACAACTAGCAGGCATGCCATCAACTTACTTCCCCGTCATCTGCAAGCATTTCTGAATCTGAATCTATCATTCTCATTCGTTTTAGTCTTCCCCTCTCACCTACTCAGAAACTCAGCTTCTCCTGTATCTTTGCTTTCCTTCCCCCCCTAGTTTTTCCATTCACCTTTCACTCCAGTTAGAGTGCTAGCCAATGTAAAAATAGTCATAACTTTTCTCAGCCCCGCCTCCTCATGTTCCTTCCTCTCTCCTCTCTGTCTGCCAAATTTCTTATCAGGGGAAATGTACTACCACAGAGACTTTGGATGGGGGCATGCTTAAATGAAGATCCATGGAAACTCAAGAGTTTCCAGCCACAGGCAGGTTTGCATAGGAGGGGGAGGGGGACTCAACACAGAGGCCTGGGTGGGAGAGAGAATTTGGGGCATCACTGCCACTTGTTGTTATGGATGCCACTGAAGTTGGAGGGACCTCCCAGCAAGAGTGAGGAGGGAAAGTAGAAAAGAACTAAGGTGGGGCTTTGGGAACAATGGACGCTCAAGGGGAAAGTAGGGGAAAAGGCATTCTTGAGGGAGACCATGAGAGAAAGCTCAGTGTCAAGAGGAAAATAGGAGAGAGGGCTGTCTCAGAAGCCAAGAGAGATGCTTGCTCCAAGGAGGAAGGGGCTGGACAACTGCCACCAGGAGGTCAAGTATGATAGGACAGAGTCACTAGATTTGGCAGTATCTTGAGTTTCATAGTGGTGGGGATAGAAGCCAGCTTTCAGCGGGGCAGAGAGTAAATCAGAGATAAGAGAAGGAGAGAGCAACTATAGATGACTTTTTCCCTTTCCACCTTAGTTTTGATTTCTCCAAAAATAGGCCCTGGGTGAGTACTTGGGCACAGGTAGTCTACTGGAAGGTAAACCCTGGAAGCACAAGTGAAGTAGAGTAAGGGAGATGGGGAAAGGAGAGCAGGCAGTAAAGTTGGCACTGCTGGGCCAGACTGCCATGTCCAGTGCAGGCACAGTCCTCCTGGGTCCCCACTGAGGAGCGGTGTGACCAGCCTCAGCATGGCCCCTGGGCACGGACCCACTGACCCTCACATCCTATTGGTTGAGGCTTGCTTCTGGAGGCATCCTCTCCACCAGTGCTCACCCCTTCACATTCGCCATGCAAGCCCCTCTGGTATCTGAGAAAGCCCTCAAGCTCCACGTGGGAAGGATTCACTGTGCTGGAGCTGGAAACCACAGCTGCAGGGAACACTGGAGGGTCAGGGAGTGAGGGGTGAGACATTAGACTGAGGTCCTCCACACCAGCCCCACCCATGACCTGTTCACCCCTTCACCAACTCACTAAACCATTCACCAATGACTAAGGTAATAGAAGGGAGCCTTTTGAAATGTAACTCAAGGCAAGCATGAGGTAGGACTTTTAGAATAACAGAGTGGATGAGAGATACAGAGTGTCAACGGATTAGACCCCTGCGGAGCTGGGGATCTAACTGAGTTGTAGATAAAATCTTTTCTCAGGCCCATGTTCTGTTCTTGAAATGGGGCCAGAATTAGGGACAGGGGTAGGAAGAGGTGCAGATGTTATCACAATGCCCGACCCTTTGTTAGAGAAGTGTAGAGAGGACAGGTCAGTCCTTTAAGTCATCTACATCCTCCCTCTCCATGACTACATTCTCCCATCTCTACATTAAAATAGAGAACCCAGCGACTTGACCTTTCTTACTTTGCATGTTCCTACCCTCATTGTTCCTCAACCTTTTTACCGATCATGCACATATGCTAGAAGCTGGGGGAAAAGATTACACTAAAGGTGAGCATTGAATCTGAGACCCAGCCGGTAAATGACTGGCTGCAAGACTGTGAAATCACAGGCTTGAAGCAAGCGTTGAAGTTAAGACGAACCAGCAGGTAACAACTACTTCTCCCTCCCTCTCCACTCTCACCCCTTTCCCCAAAGGCCAAGGGTGGAAGAAAAACAAGGTGTGGCTGGGGAAAGAATAAAATAGAGGGCTGGAAGAGGCTAGCAGTGTGTAAAGCCAACCTGAAGCTTGGTAGAGTTGAGTCCCGATAGCAATCTCCAGTTGCACAGAGTTGGGGCTCCCTTCTGTTGTAGGAGGCAGAATTGTGAGGACACATCACGTCTTCCGAATACACACTCCGGGGGAGAGAGAAACATCCAAAGAATGAATAGCCAGGTCACCTAGGAGTAAACTCTTAGGAAGCGTGATCCCAGTGGTGGCCAGAGAAAGTGACTGAACAACTGGACACCAGCAGTCTTGGGTCTGCTCCAGATGACCTCTCCTTTAGCTTTGCCTGGTCAACAGCCCCCTCACACATTTCTGGGGGCCCTTCTTGTGTCTGAAAAAGCTGCATGGATAACACACGGGGAAGAAGCATGCATATTCATGAACTTTCAAATGCTGGGAAACAGGAAAGGGGAATCAAGCATTTAGGAGGAGCTGGCGGTGGACTTGTTTCAGAAGTGGAGTAGGATACTATGCCAGGCCTAAGGATTGTGGTTAGAGTTGGAGAAAACATGCGTTTTTCTTATCTTCAGACTCTCATACCCATGACTAGGATGGTCCTGCTGGCTGCTCAAGGGCACACTCCTCTCATTCCTTAACCTTCAAGCAGAAGCCCCCTTCCTGGTCCCCTTTCGCTCTCCGAGGAGTAGCCAGGCCATTTACTCAGGTGTTGCCTCTGCAGCTTCTCCTAGCCCCAGTCTAGTCTTACGGTGTCTGCCACTTCTAGCTTTCCAAGCTCCTTGCCTGCCTTCATGAAGAAACTCAAACCGCGAGCCTCTGAGATTTTCGTTGACTAGCTAGCAACATGAGACAGGAATGTGGAAAGTGTGGGTTTGGGAAAGAGCAAATTCATTGTCACTTCTCCCCACTCATTGACTCCTCAGAATTGGAGAACAGATTTTACCTTCCCTGTGAGTTCAGTTGAGGTCTCCATTAACTTTTATATTCTTTGGTTGGTGCATCCCACGTGGGAAATGCCTGTTTTTATAACAACCGGGGTGAAGGTGAAACTGCAGAGTTCTTCCCCTAGAAGGTGACTAGCTCTGGCCAGGTGCTGGCTGTGTGTTGTATGGATGTCATGAAGGATCTGATGGTATCTGACAGGGATGTGATGAATAGGAAAAAACAGATAGCAGATAGACAGATGGAAGCCAGGTAGGCTGGAGTGGCTGAAAGGCCATACCAGATGCACTGCCTTAGAGAATATAGAAGCCAGGATATACCCGGAGAGGTCTGCGACCAACTCCAGTATAATCCTGAGTGCCAGGCATGGCTCAAAGCCTACAGTCTCTGTACTGAGTCTTCTGATCTTCACCCACTCCAGGGAAGTCTGTACTGTTGTCTAAAAGAGACGTGAAGAAATGAAGAAATGGAGGCATGGAGAGGCTACTGACTTGCTCAAAGTTACACAGCTAGTAAATCATAGAAACGGGATCTGATCCCGGACATCCCAGCTCTAGAGTCCATACTCATAACCAGTGTATATACTGACTTTCCTCTTTGGAAGGGTTCAAGCTCCCAGGCCTTCAAAGCCTTGTCAGGAATAAGGGGTTTCTCAGATCTTCTGGAAGAATAAATTGTTCCCTTCCCAGGCCAAGGTTAGCCCTTGTACACATGGAATCTGCACACATACTGGAGACCTCCTCCCTTGGGCCAAGTGGGCTTTATCCTTCCTGCAGTGATGAAGTGGACAGTGTTGTATTAGGGATGCTGCACGGATAGGGCACCATTCTCAGGGTCCGTGGGGTAGGACAGGCTGGTCCAAGTACCACCTCCCTGCACTCAGGACTGTTGAAGCAGAACAAGGGGCACTTTCTCAGATGTCCCCTGGAGCCATACCAACAAGCCCTTAGACCAGTACAGGGCTCATTGTGTATCACATTTGTATCCTCCTTTGTTCCAGAAAGGATTTAAAACAGGCCATGCATCGAGTCAGTCTATTCTCACTGAGAAAGGTGAGTTTACAATGAGTTTTCTAGGTAATTATTATTCTTTCAAAAATAAATTGCTTTTAAATAATAGTGGTTCCTTATTAACTGTCTATTAAATTATCACTTTCAAGCAATATCTAAAAAAACTTAATTCTCAGGCTCAGATTGGTTCAATTGTTACCACTTTTTCATTGATCTTGGCTTTCATAATAGTTAATGTCTTGTCAGGGCCCAGAGGGTACACTCACATTGGGATAGTTTAGTGAAGTGATATTTATAAAGATGTGGGCTGAGTATAAGGAAAGCCCAAGGGAAAATGCAATATCCTGGAGCTAGTACCTGGGCGTGTGGTGGAGAGTGGGTGACAACCACTCCTAGGCCTGAAGGAGCAAAGAGAGGGGAACAGATAGTGGACCGCAGGAAGGAGGGAGAGCCTCCCCATGTGGCTTCCTGGAGGCCGCGACTGTGATGGAAGGATATGGCCACCCTGAGGCAGCTGCTCAGGGGAGGAGCTGAGGGACCAGCATGCAGACACTAGCTCTTCTCCACACTCCCGCCAGGACTCCTTCCTGTCAGAAGCCAGAGCGTGAATATCACCCCTCTAGGTCAGCCCCTGAGTCCCAGAGTCAGGCAGAGAGGATGGAGAAGGGGCTCAGGAGGTGCACACAGAAGAGATCCCCACCCCAAAGAGCAAAACTCTGATTTCTTTCTTAGGGTCAGTGTTTCACAGCATATGGAATGCCCTCATCTACCAAACCTCAAGGGAAAAATATTAATCTCTTTGATCTTGACCTGGGGAGGGAACAGAACTTAGAACTCCATCCTTTTCCCTGAGAAGGTGCCTAGAACTAGAAGGGGGTGTGTGTTCTTTTCTCTGATGGAAGTTTATTAAGTGTATCTTTATTAGCTTTGGCCCAATTCTGTATTATCTCATGTCCACAATCCTTTACCTGTAATTCTCAAATCCAAACTGCCTCTGAAAACTGCAAGTTTTTCCATACTTCATTTGTCAACAAAACATGACCCTACTGATATGAACTACTTATAATCACTATCTCAGTATGAATGTCTGTTTTCTTGCAAAAAAAACTGTGTTTGATTACTGAAGTTTCCCTAGACTTTGTGTTATATAATATATGCATACACTTTAACATACACATATAGTGTATATAATGGACAGTATATGACTTTTCAAAACTTGAACATTTCTTAATTCCAAAATCTATCTGGCCCCTGGGCCTTCAGATAAAAGATTTTGAACTTGTGTTCCCATTCACTTGAGCTCCATAATATTCTTTAGAAGAAAGAGAATGTTATGTTTTTCACTTATAATTAATGGGCTTTCTTTACCTAGCATATGACTTTGTTATAAAATATAAAGTTCTTTAAACTCAAAGTCAGTTTAAGTATCTCCCTGATCTTTTTGAATATTATATAATATTGTGAAAGACAATTGACTATAGGACAGAATTACAGCAGGAATGAGATGAGAGGTCTAAAGAGATACTCAAAGAGAATTTACTGAAGGGATGATTTAAGGGGCATGGTCAGGGTCAGGGGCACCAACAGATAATAGTGCTTAAGAGCATGGATTCGAGAGCCAGACTTCATGCGTTCAAATCCTAGCTTCACCACTTACGAGCTATGTGTTCTCGGGCTAGTTACTTATCTCATCTTTTATTTTAATAATGCAGCAAAATCCTATTCACTGATTTCACACCCACCATTCTGTGAAGTAGATAAGACAGGCTAATTTCCCTTTGACATATGAGGAAACCAGAGAAGTCACTTGCCCAGGGTTAGGCAGTGATCTTATGGCAAGTGAGGACTAGACGTCAGGTCTGCCCACTGCCAGGCCAGGGCTCTGATTCACCACCTGCCCTGTTCACAGAGACTTGCCCCTCCCTGGCTGCTCCAGGAGGGGAACATGTCACATGGTATTCTCAGCCAGCCAGTTCTCAAACAAGCAAGAAAAGCTTCTGAAGTTTATTTCCAGAAATGTCAGCCTTTGATATTCCTTGTTTCATATCTCCACCCTGAAAACCACTCTAGTTCAAGTTAACCATATCTAACCCAGGTAGTCAATCAAACTTGATTTTGCTTGCAGAGGAACCAGGCCTGGGTAAGTAGATTTGATTGTCTTATGGGAATTGGAGGCCATTTTCTAGTTCAAAGGAAGACCCAGAGTGAGTTGCTTTTCTTCTAAATGCACGGGCCTTATCATAGTAAACTCCAACTCTACAGGTATGACTTAAATAAAATTAAGTCACGTGTAATATCTCTTGCCTCCCTAAGCCTGGTGGGAAGGAAAGCACAGTCAGAGGGTTAGCTATTCAGACCTTTTCTCACCTTGCCCTCTGCTCCCCTATCAGTGCTTTCCATGGATGGAAACTAACCAGAAACCTGAGGGCAAGGGAATGCATAGAATCCTGGAGCACAGAGCAGGGCAAAGAGGTGGAACATGATCCCAGGTAAGAGTGGGGCAAATGAAGAACAAACAACCCATAATTTCATCAATACAGATATCAAAGGGTATCCCTTTCCTGTGATGCAGACAGGCAATATCTTTAAATAAACAGTAACCTGCAGTAGGAATTCGCATACTGCATTAAGTGTCCATTGCTGTGTAACAAGTTACCCTGGAGGTGGTGGCTTCATACAACAAATGTTCATTATCTCCATAGTTTCTGAGGGTCAGGAATCTAGCAGTGGCCAGCTGGGCCCATGAGACTGCACTCAAGATACCTGCAGGCACTGCAGTCATTTGAAGCTTGGGTGGGTATAATAGTGAGTGGGGGAGATTGAGAAGGCACAGGGATGGTCCAGAGTGATGGACCCCAACAGGGCCCCAACCACCAGGGAGTCCTGAGACCCTTGGTGCTTGGGAAAACAGGAGGGCATGGGAGGACATCGAGAACCTCCTCCTGAGATAGTCCCAGATCTTTTTCAGACTAGCCCTTCATCCCTATTATGAACCATCCTGAACTACTTATCCTCCTAATCACCTTTTGAGTGTCTGGTGGTTTTAAATAAGCCCATAAACTTTCAAATACTCCTCACTTCACAAGGTGAAGCCTAGCTCCCCTCCTCTTAAATGTGGGCTGAATTTAGGAAGTCTGAACAAATGGAATCTGGCAAAAGTGATGGTATTAGGCTTCTGAAGGTAGTTAAGACAATGTGGCTTCATCCTTGCTTGCTCTCTGCAATCACTCACTGTGGGAGAAGCCAGTTGCCATGTGGTAAGCAGCTTTTTGGAGAGGCCCACATGACCAGAACCGAAATCTTGTGCTGACAGCCAGTGAGGAACCGAGGCCTCTTGCCAGCATCATGTGAGTAAGCTGTCCTGGAGGCAGGGACTATATGTTAAGGCAGAAATTCTCCAACTTTTTGTGAGGAATGCTTTATACTCTTAAAGTATCAAGACTTCAAAGAACTTTTGCTTATGTGTGTTATATCTATTTAGTATCTCTTTACTATGTCAATTTATTGACTTTATATTGACCATATTAGAAATTGAAACAGAGAAAACTTAAAAATATTTAACTCATTTAAAAACAGCTAAGTCAAAATACCTACACATGTTAACACTTCTGTTAAATCTGTATTTTCAAAAAATAGAAAAGTGGCATTGAGTCACATTGCTGCAAATCTCTTTAATATCAGGCTTAGTAGAGGCCAGTGGATTCTCACATATACTTTTGTATTCAATCCATTGTGAAACCATAGTCAGATAGTCTGTGGAAAGTTGCTCTGGACAGCCATAGAAGCATGAGAGTGGAAAAAGCAGATAACACCTGAGTAGAAGTAGTTAAATAGCTGATCTCAGAAACCAGCACTTTGACAACTGGTGAATTAAAGAGGCATTACAAACTCTTCATTACTCTCTTCCTCTTAATTTTGCTGATGGCAAACTCTAAAGAAGGGAGTGTTGGAGTCAGCATTTCCGGCTCTGCGACTATGACTGACATGTACAGATGCACCAGACACATGTCTTGTTTCAGAATGCAGTGGAAGGGCCAGGGATGAATAAGGGAAAAGTTGTCCAGGGGAATGGAAAATCCTGGATTAGCACAAGGGGCCTTTGGTTCCTGTGATGATATTTTTACTGTTCACCAATATCTGCTTCCACTTTCTGCTGGAGGGCTAAGCTTCTCTTCCCTTTGAAATTAGATGTGACCTCATGACTGGCTTGGAGTAGAGCAGTGTGTGGCATTTCCAGGAAGAAGCTCTAAGTCAGTTTTCTCTTTGACGCGCTCTTTCCCTCTTGGTGGTCACAAATATTGCATGTGAATATGAGCTTCCCCGTTGGTCTGAGATCCAGGATGAGAAAATGTCAATGGGCACCAATCTCCAGCGGACCCTTGCTGGACATGTAGCACAATGAGAAACAAACATTTACGATTTTCAGCCATTGAGATGCTGGGGTTGTTTGTTATAACAGCATGCTCTGGCCCATTCTGAATGATACAGCCTCGGCACCGGAGAGGCAATCAAAGATATGGAATGTACCATTTAATGTATATCCATTGGGAGTTTACTGTGCATTAAACACCACAGTAAACAAGGTGATATAATTACAGATAATTTAAGTTTGTCACCAGTCCCCAAAGGGCCAACAGTGCAGAAGGCATATAAGTAAATGAACTATGTCAGTCTGCTGTAACTGCCACTATTAACAAAGGTGTTATGGGTATTATGGAAGAGAAAAGTTCTTGAATTCTTTGTCAGTCATGGAGCCAGCAAGAAACAGATGGCATACTTAGCTGGGATCTGTGAAGGGACATTTTACTGAAGGGACCATTTTTGAGGTGTGGGCAGGGTTGAAGTGGCCAACAGGGAGGTTGAGGCATCATGACCATCAACAGAGGAAAGCCAGCCCCACCCCACCTGAAGGGACAAGCGCTAGAAATGGTGTTACCAGATCTGGTGAGAGCCCGACTCATGGCAGAGCAGCCATATAACACCAACTCTAACTACAGAAGAGCACAGTCATTGCCAGAGCACAGCAAAACAGGCAAGGAGAAGGGGGAATAACACTCTGACCTCCTTCTACTTCTGCTCTCTGACCTCTTGGCTATGCTTCTGCTGGCCAGATCCATCTGGAAACCGGAGACAAGGGTGCCTGAGTGATGCCAACAAAGCAGTTGGTAGAGGTCAGCCTCCTAGTCCTCAGCGGGAGGCAAGGGTCAGAGAGCGGGTCTGCAGAGGCAAATGGAGACTATCCTAAACAAGGTCCAAAAAAGGAGAAATCGTAGGAAGTGTTGAAACAATATGTTCTAAAAGCATTATATTTCATTGCTTAATTAAAATACCTAAATTTGCAGAGTCCACAGCTTCTGATGGAATAGAGGAGGGATTTGAATGAGTGTAAAGGGCTGGACACTTGAGGGTCCTACATGTTAAGAGGCAGAGAGGCAGGCAGGCAGAGACAGAGAGACAGAGACAGACAATGGGCATATAGCCAGAAATCTCTTCTTGGGTTTTTTTAAATACTTTTTTTTAGAAAATTTTATGTGAACCTAAAACTGAAAAGTACAGTCTTCCCATATACTTCCTGCCCCACACGTGCATAGCCACCTCCATTATCAGCATCCCCCACCAGAATGACACATTTGTTACAAATAATGAACTTATGCGGACACATGACAATGGCCCAGAGTCCACAGTTTACACTAGGGTGCACTCTTGGTGTTGCGCCCTCTATGGGTCTGGACAAATGTGTGATGACAAGTATCTACCACTGTAGCACCGTACAGAGCCGTTCCGTTGCCCTAAAAATCCTCTGTTCTCCATCTATTTAACCCTCCCCAATAAGCCCTGGCAACCGCTGATCTTTTCACTGTCTCCACACTTTCGCCTTTTCCAGAATGTCATGTCGCTGGAATCATTTAGTATGTAGTTTTTTCAGATTGGCTTCTCTCACTTAGTAAAATGCATTTAAGTTTCTTCAGTGTCCTTTCATATGGCTCCATACCTCGTTTTTTTAGTGCTAAAATAATAGTGCATTATCTAGATGTAGCACAGTTTATCAGTCTGTTCACATCCTGAAGGATATCTTGGTTGCTTCTAAGTGTTGTCCTGGATATCTTCTGGGAGTTGGTGGAGGGAAGGTGGAGAGAAGATGAATTGGGGGATAAAGAAAGAAATATCTGTGAGCCAGCCAGAAACCAGACCACTAGAAATAAATTATGGAGTGAAAACTGTCATATTTTTTAAACCTAGCCTCAGAAGTCATGCAGCATCACTTCTACCATATTCTATTGGTTAAAAACAATTACAAAGCTGCCCAAATGCAAGCAGAGGAGACTTCATTCTATCTCCTGGTGGGGAAAGTAAGGTTCTAGAACACTGAGTAATATGGTAGCCACTAGCCACACGTGGCTGTTGCACTTACATTAATTAAAATTTAATAAAATTAAAAATTCAGTTCCTCAGTCATTCTAGCCACATTTCAAGTGCTCAGTAGCCACATGAGACTTAGAATATTTCCATCATTGCTGAAGTTCTATTGGGCAGCACTGCTTAAAAGAACACGCGAGACAGGAGACATTGTTGCAGCCATCTCTCAAAAATACAATCTGCCACTGGGACTTAAACCAAGTTATATTTGGGAAGATGGACTAGAATGGTGCAGCGACTTACATGATGTTATATGTACAAGGGTTGGCCATAATGGCTGCTGCTTACCTTGAAGAGGGGAGAACTTGTGTTAAGGATCTCAAATGAAAGAGAGGGGAGATGCATAGCCCCAGTGGATTAAGATAGGGCCAGCAGGAGAGTATCATAAAAGGGTAATTTCTAGACCACTGTTATCTTTCTTGTGTCGTGGGCTTCTTTAAGTAAGTGATGAAAGCCATCTCAATCTCTGCTTCCTCCAAATTCTAAAGACTCTCTATTGGATCAGGTACGTTATGTCACATAGTTTCTTCCCTGGGATGAGTCCTCTCCTGGGAGCTCTTAAGGTCTCACACCTGCAATAAAAATGGACTTGTCAGGGAAACTGGGCACGGGGATGAGAAGGGCACCAGACATCAAATTTAGCAGTGGACAGAGCTTGAACAGCCCTCAGTAGGTCCTCAGGCCCTCTGCAAATAGACTTGTCAGTTCTGTCCCACCATTTCAAAGACACCTAGACAAGCCTTTACCCTCTGCAATGCGGTGACTGAACTTTGAATAATAACATAAGAAACTCATGTTGAGTGTAAGGCAAAGATTATCGCAGCTCTTCTGACTCTCACTGCCTTTGTACGAATCACTTATAGTCAATTATCCTTGCCTACAAGTCAGTCAGCTCTTCAAGACCAGGAACTGTGTCTCAATTTCTTAATACATGCTCAGCAGCCAGTATGTTCCTGTCAATGCTTGATTCTTGCAATTCCATGACAATAGAGTTTTGGATACAACAGATAGGCTGGTTTGAGTATAATGATTCTTAGTACATAGGTTCATTATTGAGTGTACACTACCATCAGAAATCTTAGAGAACTATAGCTCTTTGTTTTTGAGAGAAAGAGACCCCTTCCCCCATTCCCGATACATACTGAATCTTGACGTTAGGAATCAAATTGTCCTGGGTTTAAACCCCAGTTTTGCCACCTCTCAACTGTGGCTTTGGGAAAATTACCTAACCTCTCTAACCCTCATTTTCCTCAGTTGCAAAATTGACATAACTGCAGGATTATCACTGAGTATTAAATGATGCCTACCATGGCGTTTGGTGTATACAAAGCATTCATTCTATGACCTCTTTCCATATACTCCTTTTTTTGAAACAGAGAGGCCAAATTGTTAATGTCCTTTTGGGGCACAGCTAGAGAAGTGTATCTTAAAAGAGGGAGCTGACCATCCTACAACCAAGGCCTACAGTACCTTAAAAGGAATGGGATGAATCATAAACACCCAGGGTTGGATCTTGTTTTTATATAAAATGTGGATATTCTGTTCATCATGGATTTTTTTCTAGCACTGATTCTGACTTTCACTGGAGTAGTTGATATATAATATTATATTGGTTTCAGGTATACAGCACAGTGATTTGACAGTTAACCTACATTAATAAATGCTTACCCGAACTAGTGTAATTACTGTCAACACGGATGTTACAGAACCATTGCCTAAAATCATTTTGGTATAATATTTTAGAGAATAATCTTGACAACCTCCTTTTCGGCACCCCCTTACATTTTGCACCCAAGGCAACGCTTCATTCACCTGGCCCTAGTCCTGCCCTGCCCACATCACTTTGTGCCGGTCACATCACGACCTAAGTCTGAGACCAGAGAAGCCAGAGAAGCGTGCAGGGAAAGACCTGGAGAGTTTGAACTTGCGCTTTTCAAGCACCAGAACTGTAACCCGCCCGAAAGCAGCAGAGGGCGCAACTACAAGTCCCAGAAGGCCGCGCGGCGCCCTCGCCGATTGGCCGCGCGGGCCCTGCCCCCGCCCCGCCCCGCCCCTGCCGCGGCGACCTGGGAGGCGAGTTCCGGGCCAGTGTTCTCCCGAGGCCCGCCACCCCGTGTACTCTCCGCCGGCCGACACGCTTCATGGCGGCTCGGCCGGTGTCCCGTATGCTGCGGCGGGCCCTGAGGTCTAGCGTCCGGAGCTGCAGCTCGGGGGCTCCGGTGGCGCAGCACCGCCCGGGGGAGCCCTGCCCGACCTCCGCGGAGGTGAGCCTGCTCCCGGGGACGGGGAGGTTGGCGAGCTGCCCCTGACCCCGGAAAGCCCCCGGCCTGGCTGCGGCGCCTCTGGGAAGGTCCTCAGGGCGCTCAAGTGGGGACGGGAAGAGGAGTGGAACGATGTGCTATGGACTGCCCAGTCTCACCGGGTACCCCAGCGCGGGGGGGAGGCTCTTTGCGGTTTTGCTTAAAAACCTCCCTGCCCGGGCAGCCAAGCAGCCCCATCCAGGCCTAAGTGACGACCACAGGCGGGCGAGCAGGTGGACTCTGGGTCCAATGAGATGTTACCCGTGCAACTCTCAGCCCTGTCTCACAGCCGGCCTCCAACCTAAACACTTTCCTCCTTATCCCCCAGGGGACGCTCTCCGTGTGTGACCAGGTGTTCTTGTGACACCATGCTTCACAGTGTGACACGGACTAAAAATGCCACCTTAGTGCCACCAATAGGTGTCCCTTCTGTAGCCACAGGGTTTTTCACAAGAATGACCTGTTTCATTATTCGGTCTTCTCTCCATTCCCCTAAGGAGAGGTCAGCCTCATTCTAGAGCAGAAGGAGCAGGACCCGGGCTCTTCTGGTTAGGAATCCCTTATCTGTGGCACAAGGGTTGGGATAGGCCACCTCAGGCCTTGAGAGCACCCCTCAGAGCGACTCATGTCTGTGTTAAGTTTGTTGTTCTTTTGTCCATGCGGCCAGGGTCATTTGGGGAGAAGTATCTCTATTTGGTGAACCCTCTTTTCTAGACTGATCTGGTCATTCTTTTCCCGTTTCTTGGCACAATACATCATCTCCCAGAATTCATCAGATCATGTGCCCACCCCCTCACCTACTTCCCCTATTGCTCAATGAGGGGGAGGGCCTTGGCCTGTAATTTCCCCAAATCTGATCCTTCAGATCCACGGGCACCATTGCTGGGAAGTGGGGAAGTTTTTCAGTACCCTCGAGCTCTGAACTTCATTTGAGGAGAAAATAGGAAAGCAAAAATCTTCCAAAGAGATCTTTTAAAGAACCCAGGAAAAAGGAAGTCTCTTCTCCTTCTTGCCCCCTAGTTTATTCTGGGCTTTTCTTGAGAGGACCGTGCTAAGTGACTTCTATGTGGTCTCTCTCGTCTCCACAGCAAACCGAAATGTGGTAAGTGGAGTTGGTATTTTCAGGCGAGGGTCTCATCAATGTTCGCTAGCCTGGAGTCACAGAGCTGTGAAGTAAGGCAGCAGGATTCAAACTCCAGTGCTCCTGCGTCTTCTCCAGGGGGAGTAGGAGAAAGCAACTCCTACCCTTTCCTTGACACCCTGAGGGGAGCGTGACTGGCAGGAAAGAACGTGGATTCTGGAGCAGAATGCCTGGATTTGAACCCCAGCCCTACCAACTGCTGGAGGTGTGGACGTCAGCAAGTCCCTTTGCCTCTTGGTGCCTCAGTCTTCTCATCTGTAAAATGGGAGTGATAGCGTCTGCTTTATAGGGTGGTTATTGGGATTGAAAGAGTTGAGATGTGTGCTTAGAACAAAGCCTGTAAGTGCTGTGTCATGTATATGTCGTGATTATCCATGTCAGTGCTGGTACATGCTGTGTCCCATTAGTCTCCTCCCACAGGACACTCAGAAGAGTCATTCTGTCAACTCTTTGATCACAGACTTCCTATTCTGGGCATTCCCCATGAGGGCTAGCCTCAGCAGATAGGTGGTTCTTCGAGCGCTGGGTGCTCCCCCACCTTCCTAGGTATTTCCCTGCAGTGCCTAAGATGGTGCTCTGCTGGCAGGGGCATCAGCAGATGTTTTTGGCTGCGTGAAACCCAACTAGTGAGGAGGCACATGGAATAGTAGACAGCACTGGACTGGGAGCCCTAAGTTTTCACCCTCACTCTATCTCGAGTTTCACCTGGCTTCCTGGGGCTGTCACTTCCCCTCTCTTCATGCCCTTAAAACCAGAGGGTTGGATCAGCCTATCTTTTTGCAGTGGGGGAGGGCACACAGTGTCTCTAAGAGACTCTTAGAGATGAGACAAGTCAAGAGAGGGGGTGTGCAGCATATCCACAGAGCTTACTAGTTGGCAGGAGCAGGGGTGGGGGCATCTGGAACCCCATCCTCCCTTCTCTTCCGGCAGGGTGCCTTTCCCTACACTCACCACAGAGCCCTGGCCTTCCAATTTGGGGTAGGAGGTGCTTGGAGAGACAGGGAAAAGCCACTGGGTGCTACATTTGTGTGTCAGGATGTGGGTGTGAGAGAGATGTAAGGTGTGGAATGGGAAGTGTCTGTGAGGACAGTGGGAAAAGGGCCTTGGCCTTGGTCCACAGATGAGCAGCTTCTTCAGGTGGTAGGAGGAGATGGTGGCATGTAGATAATTGGGGAGGTGTGTAGGGGAGACACAGCTAACTGGTTGGGCTGGCCCAGACAGTCCTCTCTGCAGGGTTTACCCCAGTCTAGAAGCACTACATCCCTCCCTCCCTCCCTCCCCAGGTTCCATTCAGCCTTTGTTAGGGCAACAGGGACAGGGACAAGGGTGACTCCAGCTGTTCAGGGGGACAGAAAGAACAAATGTTAGAGAAGGGGTTATGCAGGAAGGAACTGGGTGGGGAAGGTAGGAGGGAACACACCAGAGGAAAGAAGACCCTTCAGGGTTATCTTGACTTCCAACCTGCCCAGCTCCTCAGAATCTTTGCTTCAGTGAAGTGTGACTGTCTGTGCCAGGAGCCATAGGTGTAAAGAACTCACTCTTGGTGGGGAGGGGAGGTCTAGGCCTGGGGCTAGGCATTTGCTAGGTCCCCTCATTTAAGAGAGATTAATTTGGCACCCCTGGTATACAGCATCCCAAAGAGAGGTAAATTGGGGCCACTGATATTTGAGTTTGGAGTGTGCTCTGTTTCTCCTGAATAACTAACTCTGCTACTCTGTCTACTCTAGAGCTATTTAGAGCTGGCCTTTATCATTCAAATCAAGCGTGCAGGGTTAGTGACTGACTACTGGAGAAGGTACTTTGAAGATAGTATCCCTCCTTAAATTAACTCCTTTGTATCACTCTTCACCACCCACTCCACCCCAATCTGCACTGAGTAGGTAAACAAGATATAACCAATGGCATATGGTGGTAATCTGCCTAGTGCCTGCTTACTAGCACTAGTATCCATGGTCCTGAGGGAGCTCAGAGGCCACTTGCCCTGCTTTGGGTGATATATGACAGAGGTCTGAAACCCCAGCTTTGGCCTCTGTCTCTGTCATAAAGTAGGGTTGGAATGTCAGAGCCTTGCAGGCCAGGGGAAGCTAACAAGAGTGGGAAAACAAGTTGCAGTACATACAATGAGTGCTCCCCCAAGAATATTAAATCAACCAGTACCTGTAAGAAGGAATTTTAAGAAAGTAACAGCGATCATATTGAATACCTGCCATGTGCCAGGAACTCCTCCAGTTGAGTTAGGTAGAATTACTAGTTTTTGTATGAGGAAACTAAGGCTTAAAGAATTTAGGTGACTTGCTCTATAGCTAGTAATTAACAAAGCCGTGCTTGCCAGTCAGGTTTACCCACGCCCAAAGCCTGGGCCGAGAGCTACAGTAACTGCCCCTAGGTGAAAAGAGCTCCTGACCTGGTGTCCCTGGGCCAGAGTTCCCAGCTCAGGCTGCAGCGTAAAAAGCCAAGACACTTGGGAAGACAACAGAGAAAGCCAAGGCCTGTCCCAGAGCAACTGAGTCAGAATATTTGGAGCAGGCCTCTGGCATCAGTGCATCCTAGAAGTCTTCAGGTGATTTTGATGAACAACTGGCGTGGAGAACCACTGTATTAAGTGTAGCCATTTGGACAGAGACCAACCCAGAAATGAATGATGGCCCCAGTGTAACTGGGTCTTGAACACACGGCCTTTCTTTTCAGATTAGGGACTGGCCTATTTGTTCACAGACACAGTGATTTGACTCATGCTACTGGATACTGCGTAGACACCAGGATACCGAGTCAGGCCACGGGGGAGACAGTCCCGTCCAGGCTGGGGTCCCGGGAATGGGAGCAGCTCAGGGTGGTCTGCTATTCCTGACCGGTCCCAGACCTTTGTTGTCTACCCTGCCTGGTAGTTCCCTCTGCATCCTGGGCTCCTTTGACTGGTGCTGATATTTTTTCCTCCAGGGAGTTTAAGGAAAAAGGGAAAAAACTGGAAGACTGAAAGTAGGACATGCAATGTTGGAGGAGAAAAGAGGCAGGGATAAGGCTTGTTAATATTCAAGAGCTAAGTTTGCAAGCCTGAGAGTGTGTGTTGGGGGCAGGGTGTGGCCATGCCAGATACTGGCAGTACAGAGTCTGAATGAATCTAGATAAGGTCACTCCAGGTCTCAAAAGTGAAACCTGGCCTGGCCCTCCTGGCAGGGCCAGAACAACGTGCCTAATTACATTCCCTTTGAGCCATTACCCTGTTAGCTCTCCTGTTTGTGCTGAGTCATACTCCATGGTCCTCTCACTGCTCCGGGACTTATCCCTGGATTTATTTTGGCTCTTCCCTCCCCCAGCCACCCCCGCCCCCAGTATGTTAGGATTAGGTGTCGGGCGGGGAACAAGGGGGGGATGTCTTCGCAAGAGAGAATTGGGGACCAACAAATTACTGAATTGCAAACAGCTGTTGATGGGAAAAAAGGTGCAACTCTGCCATAAATCTGGATTCTCAGTTATCTGATATACCGGACTCTGGTGGCCAGGGGGACTCTTGACTTTGTAATGTCCCCTGCCCCACCCCCAAGGCTACTAGTGGAAAGGCAGTGGAGTGAGTAGAGGGGGAGGTGTTGCTTTGCATTTCAGAAAATTGACTGCTGCTTACTTTTCTTGGGACTGTGAGCAGAGCTTCTCAGAGAACATGGGAAGCTAGTCTTGGGGTGAGCAGAGTGAGGTCAGTTTTATGGACCCAGAAAAATCACAGAAGCTCCCACACACACTGTCCCTCACATCCCTCCTACCTCCCGAGTCAGTCAATGGCCCTTGACCTGGGCTGCACATTAGAGGCACCTGGAGAGATTAAACACACAAGCATTCAGAGATCCAAATTCCATTGCTCTCCAGTGGAATTTGTCTCTACATTCCCCAGTGGGTTCTAACATGCAGCCTGAAGAGGTCACTGAAGCAAATATTTCTTCTGCCTGGGTGCAGGCAGACAGTTACCCTGGACCTCAGGAGGGCCTGAGGCCTTCTACTCTCTTAGGTTACAAGATCATGATAATCTTAGGCATTTACCTACCAGCTTCTTGACTCCCTCCTCTTCTCTTTATCTTGGCTCATAATTGTGTTCTTTACAATGAAGAAAACTGGCCCAGCAGAGTTAGGGAACTTCCCCAGGAGGTCAGATCACCCGAGACACAAGAGCTTCCTGTCCCCAGCCCAGAGCCCTGTTCATAGACCACATGAATAACTGCCAGGGTCATGATTTCTTCATTCTAAAGATTCTAGACAGATGACTTTTCCCCACCCTGGGTACCATCCCGTGTACCTTCTTGGACTTGTCCTGTCCAATTGGAAGAATTTAGGATTTGGAATCAGAAGACCTGGATTTGAGTCCTAGTTTTGCCAAGGTTGCTCTTGGACCCCATCTGAGCCTTACTTATAATAATCCTTTACAGTGTAGGTGTGGGAACTGAGCAGAGAACATTCTTTGGGAGCTTTAAGATGCTTTGTTAATGTTTCTTCCATGGAGCAATTATCTCATTAGCATGTGTCAAGACCCAGGGTTGTGCTCTCAAGGCAGGGGATCAGATAGATCAGACTTGGGAATGGGTGGAGCTGCCTACCTTCTTTCTCTCCCAGGTGAGTTGGGGGCCTTGCAGGGAGCCTCCAGAAATCTCCTCCCCTTCAGTCCCCAGACAATGGGTGCATAATCCTTCCTTCTGGCAGTGGGGTGGGGGTGAGGGATAAAGCCTGGAGCTGTCTCTGCTTGGGGTTAGTGGAGTGGTCATCCCAGCCCCTCCACCTGCCTGCCCTGGGGGCCGGTGGCCTCATCCCTTCTGCAGGTCTCCCTGGCTGTGCTGTCCTTGCGTCAAAGGCCTTCTGCATACGGGAGCCCTCCCCCGTGGGTGTACGTTCCCCAGCCAGGTGTAACACTCAGCTGCTCCTGCTAGCCTGGCCGGTTGGCTCCTGCTGGGCAGTGGGGAGGCCTCAGGGAGCCCAGCCTACAGGGCGCTAGTTACGGGGCAGGCCACCTGAGTGACACTCAGCCCCCACAGTTAGGGACTTCGCTTTGAGCTCCTTCTGTCTCCCATTGTAAGGTAAGGAATGGGAAGCCGGGGCTGGAGGAGTGGCTCACCAAGTCCAAGGCAGTGCAGTAGCTGTGGCCCAGGCCACCATCCCTCTGTACCAGCTCCCTCCTCCCTCCTGAAGATGCTCGCCAGTTGGCATGGCTGCCAGGTGCCGAGTGGCACATTCGCTTCTAGTGTACCTGTTTGTTCCTGGACAGGCTTCCTTTGAGGGAAAGGGTAGGCAGTAGGATGGTGACAGGGGGCGAAGTGGGGGGCATGGTTGGTATTAATGCCCTTCCCTCTGTCTTGCTGCCAAACCGGCCAGCAGCTGTATCCCTTCAGAGGTCTGTGCCACAGGACCCAGTGTTGGGTCCTTGGGGCCAGGTCCTTCCCTTCCGGCTGTTGCTCAGTCTGTGAATGAGAAGGAGAATTCCAGGTCACCCAAGGCCATAGAGCTCACATAGGCCGGAAGGTCAGAAGTGCTGTACAGATGTCAGAGATGAGGGAGGGCGGTTGAGGGGAGGGCATGGGTCCCCAGGTGGGCTCGCCTCCCCTCATCCCTCAGCCTGTGCACAGAGGCCCACATGTCCCCCTGTCGTTGCAGGAGCTGTCCCAGGGCCGGAGGCAGTTCCTGAGGGAGCATGCAGCCCCCTTCTCTGCCTTCCTCACTGACAGCTTTGGCAGGCAACACAGCTACCTGCGCGTGTCCCTCACCGAGAGGTGCAACCTCAGATGTGAGTCACCTTCCGGGGCCCTCTCTGGGCTCCCGTCCCTCTGCCGAAACAGCTTCCGAAATCTCACCACATCTAGGAGTCCTTCTCAATCCTCCCAGTTCCCCTTTCTAACTTCACCCACCCTTTTTTCTTGCTTGCCAGATGGGGCTAAGGGCAGGATAGGGGTCAAGGTTGAGTTTTATGATCCTGGCGGCTGCTTTCTACTTAGAATGAGATTTGAGAACAGAATTGCTGTTAGGTTTAGGATTAAGATTGGACCTGGATCTCATTCTCCAGGGCTCTGCCTCCCTCCTGTTTCCTGCAGTTCCCAAAGTTCAGGAGACGGCCAGCAGCGGGCATGGGGGTGCTGGACTGTAAACATGTGAGACGCACAGCCAAGTCCCCGGCCAACACTGCCAGCTGTAGAGACAGCCCAGTCTCAAGGCAGACGCGTAGGGCCAGGCTGATACACAGAGTACTCATTCCATAACCCCCCAGAGCCCTCTAGGGACGTATCCACTGCTGGAGGGGCTCCCAGAGTTTATTTGTCCATCCCTCCCTTCCCGCCCTCTACCCCTCCCTCCTTCCTTCCCGCCTTCCACTGTAGCTCACAATAAGAAATATGTTTACTTCATGGTCTAATAAATACATGTGTTATAGTAAATGCTTTATCAAACAATACTCACTACATGTAGGACTGATGTTCTGATATTCTTCAGTCTGATATTTTATCTTAAAAGATCAAGTCAGGACCCTTCCTAATATGACTAAGTGATCCTTTAACAGATCTTGACCCAGTCTTGATAAACCTGTACCACAGGGACTGATGGTAGGGGCTGGCAGCCTGCCCCCACCAGGCCCACCTCATTTACCCCATTCTGCCTCCTCACCCTGAACAAGTCATACCTGTTTTCCAACCTGTATACAGGGACTGGTGATAGCCTGGATATGAGAACACTTGTAGCTGCCCAGGAGAGCTTGTGCCAAGCCCAAGAGGGCTTTCAGCCTCTCGCTTCATGATGCACACACAGAGTGGTAACCACTTGCCAAACAGACGAAATGAAAGAGGGTGAACAGTGCCAGAAGGAATGGGCCCAGGGCCCTGGCCTTCCAGGCAACCCGTGCCCAGCTGCCCGGCACGCATTCCCCTACCTCAGGCTAGGCTCGCTGTCAACCTGGTGCGTCACCTTTACCCCGTGCCCTTGGCCTCCCCACTTAGGGACAGTAAGGCAGATGGGGAAGGGGTGTTAACTTTTTATACATGAGAAAGGTGAGGCCCAGGAGAATCTGGCCTAGGGTTTGTTCCACCTCAGGTTCAGGGACGTCTCCCCTCACCGGCTGGATTGGGGTCAGGACAAATGTCTGGCTGGGTGGGGGAGTCGGGGACCCAGGACCCACAGGCCTGACAGCTGTGGTCATTTCCTACCTCCACGGCCCCTCCCTTCCCCTCAGGTCAGTACTGCATGCCCAAAGAGGGGGTCCGCCTGACTCCCAAGGCTGACCTGCTGACCACAGAGGAGATCCTGACCCTGGCACGGCTCTTTGTGAAAGAAGGTATAGACAAGATCCGGCTTACAGGTGGAGAGCCGCTCATCCGACCGGATGTGGTAGACATCGTGGGTGAGTTTGACAGAACTGTCACCACTTTTCATGGCTCCTGCCCCACCAGCTGGACTTCAGTGTTAATATTAATATTGGCAGCTACCTAACATACAGAGCCTGATGCTCACTTCGTCCTGCCGCCCTCCGAGATGGCTGCCATTCTTATTCCCACTTTGTTATGAAATGAGACACAGAGAAGTTCCTTCACTTACCCAAGGTCATAAAGCTAATAAGTGGCAAAGCTCAGTGGCTTGCCCTCACATTTAAACTGAAGTTCTCGCCGGGCCTGCGGTCCCATGTGATCTGGCTCCTGCTGACCCAGACCTCTTTCCTGCCCCTCTGTTTCCCTCCCTCTCTCCATTCACACTGCCAGGCCTTTGCACTTGCACTTCCCTTTTTGGGGGGTGGGGAGAAGCACAGGGCTCACTGCTTGCCTCATAAAGTCCTTTCTTTGGGGAGGCGTCCTTCACCACTCTAGCTAAAGTATATCCTCACATAGACACCCCAGCCACTTTCTGCTCTAGGAGTTGGCAAGCTGTAGCTCACTTCACATTGCCTAATCTGGGGCCACCACCTGTTTTCATATGGCCTACAAGCTAAGAATGGTTTATTATACTTCTTAGTGGTTAGGAAAAAAATCGAAACAATAATATTTTGTGACCCATGAAAATGACAATGAAATCCTAAATTCACTGTCTATTAATAAAGTTTTATTGGAACATAGCCATGTCCACTCATTTACATGTTTCCCATGGCTGCTTCCGCAGAGTTGAATAGTTGCAACCAAGCCCATATTGGGCAGCAAAGCCAAAAACATTTCCCATTTGGCCTTTTGCAGAAAATGTGTGCTGACTCCTACCTATCCCCTTATCCTGCTTTATTTTTCATAGAATTTGTCTCATCTAGACAGTATGTTATTTGATTGTAGGTTTATATTTTTCTTTGTTATTGTCTGCATCATCCGTAAACTAGCATGAAAGCTCTCAGGGAACCATGGCAGGTTTTGTTCACAGCCATGCTCCCAGCACCTGGAACTCACCTGACGCATAGCTGGTGCTCACTGATAATGTGTTAGATGAAGAGGGTTCACACTGCGATATCTGAAGCATGGCACACCTGTGTGTGAATCTCAGCTGCACCTCTTACTAGCAGTGAACCTTTGGGCAACTTTTAAAGTCCATTCTGAGCCTCTGGGCAGAGGTAGTACCTACCTTATAGGGTTGATCTGAGAGGAAATGAGAAGGAAATGCCCAGCACATGGCCAGTACTCTGTAAGGGGTGCCCTTTAGGGCCCCCTGCCATGCACTGCTTCTAAATTCCCAGATCAGGCAGAGAGACCCTTGCTTATTTAATTATAGATGATGAAATCAGAGGAAAATAAGGTTCTGTGTTCTTGATTGCTGGGTCAGTACCCACACCCCTCACACCAGCTGCTCTGGGTGGAATCTCCCAACCCTCCGTCCTCTGTCTCACTCACTGGTCCAGTAAATGCTCCCTGGAGTGCCTCCTTATGTGCCTGGGAGCACAAAGGTGAATGAGCCACAGGCTCCACTGAGGACCCACAGCCCACTGGCAGAGCAGCGCCAGCCCAGCCATCTGATAAGGACTGAGCAAGGCGAGCAGGTCAGGTGCTGTGGGAGCCCCAAGAAAGGGCCCAGGGACCCCTACACCCTTTCCTCCCTCTTTCTCTATGGCCTGCTCCCTCCAGACCCCAATGGTCACTTGACCTGGGATCCTGCCATCGTCCCTGTGCTGGGTCAACTGCCCTAGGGGGGCTGCCCCACTATTCCCAGGGGCTCCTCAGAACTGAAAGGCAGGCTGGGTTCCAGGAAAGGTCTGAACCTACTGAACTGGGCTGGCTGGCACGCCCAGCGCCTTGTTCAGGTTACTCCATCTGCCCTCTGGCACGGGTGCCACGCTAAATCCCTGTGCTTTGTACTAGGGCCGGTGGGAGAGTGGGGGCATGGGGATCACTGCTGGTCAGAGGGGGGGTGCAGAGCTCTCCTCAGAAGCACCCAGTAGTAGTGTAGTGGAAAGAATGAGAGGCAAGTCAGCAGCCCTGTTCCTACTCGGCCACTACTCTGGCCATGAACTTGGGCAGGTTTCCTCCTCAGTGTACTGGCCACTTCAAGACCTTTCCCGCTGCGATGGTGCACGGTCATTGGTCCTGGCTGTTAGCATGGGGTTGCCAGTGGTGATCAGCGCATAGGTACTGGTTAGGACAAGGCCTGGCTGCAGTGACCCGCTTCAGAGGCCGTTCCTGCTCCCTGGGAGTGGGTGTTGATGGGGGAAAGACCAACCCCTCCCCTCCCCACCACATCCATGCTCCCAAACAGTTGGCAGCTGCAGAACCTTGAAGTTCTTTGTGCTGTGCTTGCTGACACTGTTATATCTCTCAGTGTAGCTCCTTTGATCTTCCCTGGGGTACTTCTTCAGAGTAAAGTTGCCCTGAAGGTCAGGGCAGGTGGGTGCTAGTGGGGAAGGAGGCAAGGGTGAGGGGAGGGAACAGCAGGTAGACCTGGGATGTCACCATCACCCGTCCCCACCCTGCCAGATGGGAGCTTTGAGGCATCCCACCCAGCGGGCGGAGTGGGAGGGTTGCTTGTTTCTCTGAGCCCTGCTGTCCTGATCACTTTGGGTCCCTGGTGGAAGCACTGTCAGCCTGGGGCCTGGGGCCGCAGAACTCCCCGCTGGCAGATGGCTCAGCCCTCTGTGATTCCCCTCTCCCAGGCCCTAGAGTCTCAGGCAGGTCCCCAGCCCAGCTTGTGTTGTGAACAGCTTCCTTCACTCCTTCTTTTCAGCTGAGCTGAGTTTAAAGCAGCCCTGCCCAACAGAACCTTCCAAGACGACAGAATGGAACCGGTCTGTATCTATGTTGTCTGATACAGTAACCAGTACCACATGTAGCCTTGAGCACTGATATGTGACTGTTATGAGGATGAACTGAATTTGTAGTGATTTAAATAACCACACAGGGCCAGTGGCCGCTATGTCAGATAGTAAAAGTTTGAGATTTTCCAAAAGAAGTAAGAAAATAGGGAATTAAGTATACAATACTATGATAGCTGTGGAGGAGTTTGGATCCTAACCTGAAGAATGACTTGTCACTGTCAGATGAGCTATGATTTGCTTAAGAATCACTCAGTCCTGAGGCCTGTTTATGTTGCTTTTCCCTCCCCTTGTCTCCCTCTCCCTTCCACTGTTTCGAAGAAACAGGGAGCATCCAGATCCCACAGCTTAACGCCCAATGCAATGGAAAGCCACTGAGGGTTTTTAAAAAGATGTGAAGTTTTCTGTTTTATTTTTGATAGGTTCTGGTTGCATAGAAGTCGGTTAAATCCCTTGGTTCTTGAGAGTCTCATCATTGGTCCATGCATGGCCTATTTTACTTTATTCATACTGATTTATTTACATGTTTTAATAATGTTGTGAATGCCTAAGGAAACCCACCACCCCACCAGGTTCTGGGCAAGAATCAGAACACTGGCGATAAATTTCAACCATCTGTGTGGACTTTGCACCCTGTACCTCCCCACTCAGAAGGAAACCCCTGCTTTTTAAAAATGAAATGGTGTATTTGAGCTCTGTAAAGCATCATGCCGAGTATGGTCTTTCAGGGCTTACTCTTTTGACACAACTGAAATTCATACATGTCATCTTAATTCGCAGTTCCTTTTCTCTGTGACCTCCTATTCCACTGGGTGAATATACTACACTTTATCCTGTTAGTGTGCATCCGGGCTGTTTCCAGTTTTTTGATATTACAAACAGTGCTGCTTGAAATATCTTTATTCTGATTCATGTGTTCTTAATATACAGTTTCCTGGGGAGTGGAGTTGCTGCGTTATAGAATACGTGAATATTTAACTACGGAAAACAATTTGGCATTATCTTTAAAGTGGCTGAACCAGTTCACGCTCTCACCAGTAGAGCCTAAGAGATCCTTCTGAGCAACATACCCCCAACACTCAATATTATTCTGGATTTTTGGTGAAGAGGTACAAATTAAGATCAAATGAAATACCATTGCATACTTCCCTGTGGAAGAATGAGGTCAAGCATCTCTTCACATGCTCATCGGCCACATACATTTCTTTTTTGAATGTGCTGCCCATCAAGTCTTTTGCCCATTTTTCTATTTGGTCGTCCTTTCATAAAAGCTCTTTATATGTGTTGCAAATGTCTTCTCCCAGTTTGAAAAAATTAGCCACATTTTGTGTGACAATTATTTGGATCGATAGCAGGTCTTAAATTTATCAGTTGCGTCTTTTACAGGCAGTGTTTTTTCTGTTTTGTTAATGAAACACCTCACACAAGGTAAACAACTTCCTATGTTCCCACTAAAACATTTGAAGTTTCACTTTTTTCATTTAAGTCCTTAGTTTGTCTGTAGATGAATTTGGGGAGTCCAATTTCATATTTTCGCAGAAGCAAACCATTTTCTCGAATTCCTTTTTCTTGAATGGTCTCCACTTCCTCTATAATCTACCAAGTGTACACTGGTCTGTTTAGGGCTCTGTTCTGTTGTTTTGGTTAGTTCGTTCATCTCTATGCCAATATCATACTATCTTAATTACTGTAGCCTCATGCCAAGTCCCTTATCTGATAGGGGAAGTCCTTAGTCGTCTTCAACAGTGCGTTAGCTATACTCAGGTTTGTCCATTGAATTTTAGAATCAACTTATCAAATTCTGTGGAAAAATTCTGTTGGGATTTTTTAAAATTGTTTTAAAATACACATAGTATCAATTTTACACTCTTAACCCTTTTTAAGTGTTGTGCAGTCATTACACCATCCACCTCCATAACACGTTTCATTTTGTAAATTCAAAAGCCTATACTTGCTAAAAAAAAACTCCCCATTTTCCCCTATCCTCCAGCCCCTAAGCCACCATTATGCTTTCTGCCTTTTGATTTTGGCTACTTGAAGAACCTCATATAAGTGGAATCATACAGTATTTGTCTTTTTGTGACTGGCTTATTTCATTTAGCAAAGTGTCCTCCAGGTTCATCCATGTTATAGCATATTGCAGAATTTCCTTTCTTTTTAAGGCTGAATGATATTTCACTGTCAAACAATACCACATTCTGGTAATCCATGCATCAGTCAACTTGGGTTGCTTCCATGTTTTAGCTCTTGTGAAGAATGCTGCTATGAACATGGGTGTAGAAATATCTCTTTGAAATACAGCTTTGGAAGAGACAGTAGAAGTGGATTTGCTGAGTCAGATGGTAGTTCTATTTTTAATTTTTTGAGGAACATTCATACAGTCTTCCACAGCAGCTATACCATTTTACATTACCACCAACAGTGCACAAGGGTTTCAATTTCTCCACATCCTTGTTTATACTTGTTGTTTTTGTTTTTCGCTTTTTAGTTTTTGGGGTTTGGGGCAGTTTTTTTGATAGTAGCCATCCTAAAGGGTAGGAAGTGATCTTAATAGAGCTGTGATTTGCATTTCCTTAATTATTTTGTGATATTGAACATCTTTTCATTTGCACCTTCTTTGGAGAAATATTTATTTAAGTCCTTTGTCCATTTTCAAATTGGGATGTTTTTGTTGTTGAGTTTTAGGAGTTCTCCATGATTCTGGATAATAATCCCTTAGCAGATATATGATTTTCAGATATTTTCTACCTTTCTGTGGGTTGCCTTTTTACTTTGTGGATAGTATTTTTTAATGTACAAACTTTAATTTTCATGAAGTCCAATTTTTCTATCTTTTTATTGCCTGTGGTGTCATATCCAAGAAATCATTGACAAATCCAATGTTGTGAAGCTTTTGTCCTATAATTTCTTTTGAGAGTTCTGCTGCTTTAGGTCTTACATTAAAGTCCTTGATCCATTTAAGTTAATTTTTGTATATGGTTTTAGGTAAGGGGCCAACTTCATTCCCTTGTGTGTGGATATCCACTTTCCCCAGCACCAGTTGTTGGAAGGACTGCCCTTCCCCATTGAATGGTTTTGTACCCTTTTTAAAAATTATTTGACCATATAGGCAAGAGTTCATTTCTGGGTTCTTTATTCCATTGGTCTGTATGTCTGTGTCTGGGCCTATACCACAGGGTTTTGACTACTGTAGCTTTGTAATAGATTTTGAAATCCAGAAATGTGAGTCCTCCAGTTTTGTTCTTCTTTTTCAAGGTTGTTTTGGGTATTTGGGGTCCCCTGAGATTCCACATGAATTTTAGGGTAGGTTTTTCTATTTCTACAAAAAAAATTTAGATAGGGATTGCATTGAATCTGTAGATTGCTTTGGGTAATGTTGACATTTCAACAATACTGAGCCTTCCAATCCATTAACATGGGATGTTTCCACTTATTTATATTTTTAATTTCTTTCAGCAATGTTCTACAGTTTTCATTATACAAATCTTTCACCTCCTTGGTTAGGTTTATTTAAATTTAATTCCTAAGTATTTTATTATTTCTGACACTATTGTAAATGGAATTGTTTTTGTAGTTCCCTTTTTGGATTGTTCACTGGTTGTGCATCTGTTGGGATTTTAATTGCATTAAATCTATATATCAAACTAGGGAGAATTGACATTTTTTTTTAACATCCCCACCTTTCCATGGCCATCTTCCTCCTTGCCCTGTTCTTTGCTCTAGGTGGCTAACCCCTTGGGACTACATCACCCAGGGTCCCTTCCCATTTGACCAATAAATTAGGTTATTTTTTACTGCTCTCTAATCTATTTTTACACCGGATTTTTGACAGCTCGATTCCCTTGAGGACTAAAACTCCCACAAGGCAGCCTCTCATCCATGGTGACTTAATTGGACTCCTAACTTAATTTCATCCCCATGCCTCTTTGGCCCTAGGCATCATAATGGATCCCCAGTGTTAGTTGGGTGCTATATACTATTCTTTATTTGGGGCACTTAATTCTGCCCATAATTATGTAAGTAGTTCTTTCATTAAAGTTTCTTTATTTTAACCATCTGGGATGAATTCTATCATATGCTGGGATCCTGAAAGAGACAGTATTGATTTTTAAATTATTTTTTAATTTTGTTGTTGCTGATAATATTCTCCTTACTCTCCTATCAATGCTAAAATTTGTCTGTTTAGATCTTTGAAGATTTCTATGCTAGTAACTACATCATCTGCAACTAAAGACATTTTTTTCTTCTTTCTTATCTATATACCTTTAATTTTATTTTCTTGTCCTATTGCAACATCTAGAATCTTGAGCACAGTCTTGAATAGTAGTGGTAAAAGGAGAATATTTCCTGACTTATAATAATGTTTCTTGTAAGTTTTTTTCTATAAACAATTTTTACCTGGTAATGAATTTCCCTTCCTAGATTACTAAGGATTTTTAAAAATATTACATGCTTTTTTATTTATGTTAGGATGATCTATAATTTTTTTCTTCACTGTATTACTCTGAAGGACATTTATAGCTTTCCTGATAGTAAACTTGGAATGCACCCAACCTAGTCATGATATACTGTTTTTATATGCTGTGAGGTTCAATTTGTTAATATTTTGCATAAGTTTTGCATTTATATCCATGAACAAAATGGGCATGTAATACTCCTTTCTTATGCCAGCCTTAAGTGATTTAGATATTAAATTTCAAAGAATGAGTTTGTTAGTATATTAGTCCATTCAGGCTGCTATAACAAAATGCCATGGATTGGATAGTTTATAAACAACAAACATGTCTCACAGTTCTGGAGGCTGGAAGTCCATCAAGGTGCCAGCATGATTAGGTGAGGGCTCTCTTCTGGATCAAAGACTTCTCATTATATCCTCACACAGCTGAAGAAACTAGGGGAGCCATATGGGATATCTTTTATAAGAGCACTAATCCCTCCACACTTAACTAGATCATCTCCCAAAGGCCCCACATTCTAAGACCATCACATTGGGTATTAGTATTAACATGCATGAATATTCAGACCATAGCAGGTAGTAGTCCCTCTTATTTACCTGCAAGAATTTGCATTAATCTGTGGTAATCAGTTCTTTGAAAGTTAATAGATCTTCCCTGTAAAATTGTGCCTGGTATGTTCTTTGCAGGTAGATTTTTAACTGAAGTTTGAAATGTCTTTACTAGTTATTTCACTATTCAAATTCTCTATTTTTGGGGTCAGTTTTGGTATTTTATTTTATTTTTTTGGAAATTTGTCATTTCTGATTTCAAATTTATTGGTATGAAATTGTTGGTAATATCTTCTTTTTAATCTGTTTTACCTGAAAATTTTTCTGTTTTTATTAATGTGTTTTATTTGTGCCTTCTCTCTTTATTCCTTGTTAAGTCTTGCCAGAGGTTTGTCTATTGTGCTTGTCTTCAACAAACCAACTTCTGTATTTGTTGAATTTCTTATTGCACATTTGTTCTCTACTTCTATTTCTGCTTCTATTCTGACATAGCCTTTAAAACATCTAGTTCTAAGTATTTGTTAACTTTTATTCTGATCTGTTCTTCCATCCATGAGATATTTATATGTACTGTTTTTAATTTCCAAATATATGAGAACTTTTAACTTATATTTTTATTACTATAACTTAATTATGGTGGTCAGAGAATCATATATTTGTGACAGTTCTTTAAAATATATTGAGGCTTGCTTTGTGACCTAGTATATTTGCAGTTTTTATACATGTTCTAAATGTACTTGAGAATGGTTATTCTTTAATTATTGGATAGAGACATTTATATTTTTTCACTGAATCCAGCTGGTTAATTTTATAGTTCAAACCTTGGTTATCTCTAACTATGCTGGCTTTCTGTCTGCTTTACCTGCAAATAATAGAGAAGTGTGTGGATTTGTTAATTTCTCCTAGAGGTCCTATGGCTTTTTATTTTATACATAGTTGAATTGATTTTATTACATTCATATGTGATTAGAATTGTTGTCTTTTTCATAAACTGGAACTTTTATCACCACATAGTGGGTCTCTGTAATGATACGTTGGGTCTTATGGGCTATGTATCTTATTTTACCAGAGCAGTATCAGCTTGCTTTTAACTTTAAGTAACACTGTTGTGTTTGTTTTTACCTTTTTACTTTAAGCCTTTTTGCATTCTTCTACTTTTGGTATGTCTTTTATAACAGCATATACCTGTTACTTTTGTTTCTTTTATCAAATTTGACAATCTCTGATTTTGAATCAGCAAGTTTATTCTTGGTTACCTTTACTGTAACTATTGGAAATATTTGGACTGATTTCTACCATCTTTTATCTGTCATACTTTTTCGATGTTTTTTTTTCCCCCTCCTTTTTAGCTTTTAAATAAATGATCCCTCCTTCTCCCTAACAAGACAAGAACTTTAGCACACTCTTAGGTCTTTGATTTTGCCAACCTTCCCCCACCCTTTGTTGTTCGTATTTTCTGCAATTTTTCTTCTGGGTTATTATGAATAGTCTGCCCCTATTATAAACACACACACACTGTCCTATAACAAACTTTATCAAGGTATTTGATCACCCAAACTCCCATATTTCTTGCAGCATCTCCTGAATTTGTTTCTCATGTTGAGTGTTTCCTTTAGAAGTTTTTCAACATAGCTCTAATAGTGAATCTAATTTTGATGGTGAATCTAATTAAATCTGCCATGCCATATAGTTTTTATACTGTTTATAAAAGTAGTAGAGTAGTAGTTTTATTATGTTATTTGAACACATATAAAATTTCAGGTTCAAGGTTCATTCCTTTGTTTTGTTAATGTCACTGCATTGTCTCCTTACACCCAAGGATGCTGTTGGGAAAAGTCTGATCTCAGTCTGGTTCTTGCTCTTGGTAGGTGATACTTTTTCTCTGAAGCTGTTAAAGTGTTTTCTTTGTATCTGGTTTTAAATTTTTCTTTGTATCTGGTTTTAAATATATCTAGAATAGGCTTTTCCTTATCTGTCCTGTTGACATTCAGTGAAGTTGTCCTTTCAGTGCTAAGCCATCGGTTTTACATTTGGGAAAGTCTTTTTCTATTATTCTTCAGATATTTCCTGCACTGTCAATTAACTTTTTTCCTGGGACCTCTGTTATCTGGATGTTTACCCTTCTATTTATGCCTCCACAGGCCTTAAATTATATTTTGATTTCTTATTGTCTTCCTCTTTTTCCTGGGAGAACCCTTTAATCTTATCCCCTAACACCAGTTTCTCCTTCTGTGCCCATCTTCCTATACATCTTCTTATGTTTAATTTTATAATTATGCTTTTCTTACTATTTCTCCTTGTTCTTTTTTACAGTGAAAATTTTTGTTTCGTATTGTTAATATTCTCCATTATTTCTTTTACTATATTTATCATTGTTTATCTTATATTCTTGGTCTGTTTTAATCATTATTCTTCCATTGGTGCATATTTTACAGGTTGACTTTTTTTTGTTTTTGTTTTTGTTTTTGGGTGGGTGGAGTGCTAGAATATATTTCTCAAGGTTCTCCTTAGTTTAGCAGATAAATTTGTACCCCAGAGGATATTAGCTATTCTGTATGGCACAAATTAATGGGAAGGTTTAAGGCCAGACTTTAGTCTTTGATAGGCCCAGAATATCACAATTATTCACTCATGTTTGTAATCTCCCCACCAAATGACCAGACTTGCTGTGTAAGACTGTACAGGTTGTATACTGCACAACTCCAGGAGGTACTATTCATTTAGATTATGATGAGAATGGTACCACCTGGAGTTTTATCAAGTGGCAGGTTCTCACCTTCAAACCCTCAGAGAGAAGCAGGTTTGGAAGGAAGCAGTTACCCTTGATTTTAGTCCTCCAGTTGTTGGGTTTTGGAGGGAGAGGGTGGAGGAATGAATGCCTGAGGCTGTTGCCTTCAGCTCTTGAGCAGGACTTTGACAGATTCTTGAGTTTCCCTCCAGTGGATTCCTGAGCTAGTTCCCTGGGGCTGTTGCCACCAATTTCTTGAGTAGGCGGAAAAGCAGTGATAGTCTGGAGTCATCATTGGGTGAGGCAAGAGTAGAACTTGAACTGCCTTGCCTTCCTCTCACTGCTTGCATTCTCTGCCAGTGGCCCTTCAACCCCAGGCTACAAACTCCCTCCCCTGTACTAGTTCTAAAGAACACTCCTTCCTATGAGTTTCTCAAGACTTTTTTTTTTTAAGTTCCTGGATTCTGTGTTTCTTCAGGGTTTATTTAGTAGAAGGAGCCAACAACTACTGCTAATTTTCCATATTGGCAGGACCTCAGAGTAAAGCCCTCCTTTCTTCTTAAAACAGCTTTTATTTTTAAACTATCATTTTCTTAGTACAAGAGTAATATGTTTCCTTCAGATAGTCAAAGGGTATATCATTGCTGCCCAGTTGTAGCCACTCTTAACATTCTGGGTGATAAACTCTTTTTTTTCTTTTCATCTAGTGTTTAACTACTGCTTTTAATCTGTCCTCTTAGTGTAGCATATCTGTCTCCTGACATCACAACATATTTTTTTACAGAGCCATTTTGGGTTGCATAATATTCCATCTGGGGAAAGCATAATTTAGCCAGTTTTCTGTTGTTGGCTATCTGGATGATTTCCCACTTCCCTTTATTATGTATTGCTCACTAATAAATGTCCTTATAGACAAATTTGCTCATGTCCATAATTATTTCCTTTGGTAAATTCTTAGAAGTGAAATTTCAGGCCAAAGGCTTTATAAAAGTTCCATAGACTGCTTCTCTCCAGAAAGGTTATGTAATTTTAGTCTTATACCATATGTGCATTTCTGCCACCTCTACGTAAATTAGGTTTTAATTATGTGACCTGCTACTGCCTTTTTCTCAATCTGGCTTTACTTGTGTACTTTACTCCTGGTTTCTGCTGTCACGCAGAGCTGGGCTGATTCTTCAACAAGATTTAGGCATTCAAGTAGTTTGAGATAAAATCTATCTCTAGATAAGTAAGTAGAAAAATCATTTGTAATCCTACTGATCAAAAATAACCACTGTGGATATTTTGGCATTCTTGTCTTTTCTCTAAATTTTATTGGATTTAAATGTGAGCAGGTTTTTTATTTCCCCCTCAAGCTGATTCCTTCCCTATTTTTCATATAGTTCTGGGAGAATGCCTTTGCTCAATCTGCTCCATTCCAGCTCACTCATTTCCTCTGTATATGTGTCCATTCTGCTTTTCCATTGAGATTTTTTCTTTCTATAACTATATTTTTTCAAGAATTCAAGTTAGCTCTTTTTTCTGTGCTCAGAATGTAATACTTATCCTCCTGAGGATATTTAACTCTCATTTTCTTATATCGAGGTATGATTGACATAACACTATATGAGTGTAAGTGTGCAACATAATGATTAGTTATTTATATATATTGTGAAATGTTCACCACAGTAGGTCTGGTTAACATCCATCACCACACATAATCACAACTTTCTTCCTTGTGATAAGGACTTTTAAGATCTACTCTCTTAGCAGCTTTCAAATATACAATACAGTATCATTAACTATAGTCACTGTGTTCATTCCTAGGACTTATTTATTTTATAATTGGAAATTTGTACCTTTTGACCACCTTCATCCGTTTTACCCACCCCCAGCCCCCACCTCTAGCAACCACAAGTCTGTTCTCTGTGTCTGTGAATTTGGTTTGGTTTTGCCCTGTTACTGTTTTGTTTTTAGATTCCACATATAAATGGGGTCATATAGTATTTATCTTTGTCTGATATTTCACTTAGGTAAAGGTCCATCCATGTTGTCACAAGTGGCAAGATTCCCTTCTTTTTATGGCTGAAAATATTCCAGTGTGTATATACACCACATTTTTTTTACCCATTTATCCGTAGATGAACACTTAGATTGTTTTCATGTCTTGGCTATTGTAAATAATGCTACAATGAACATGGGAGTGCATGTAATTTTTCAAGTTAGCATTTTCATTTTCTTTGGATAAATACCCAGAAGTGGAATAACTGGAATATACGGTAGTTCTATTTTTAATTTTTTGAAGACCCTCCATACCATTTTCCATAGTGGCTCCACCAATCGACATTCCCACCAACAGTGCACAAAGTTTCCTTTTCTCTACACCCTTGCCAACACTTGTTATTTCTTGTCTTTTTAAGCATAGCCATTCCAGCAGGTATGAAGTGTTATCTCATTGTGGTTTTCATTTGCATTTCCCTGATGATTAGTGATGCTAAGCACCTTTTCATCATGTTAGTCATCTGTATGTTTTTGGGAAAATGTCTGTCAGATCCTCTGCGCATTTTTTAATCAGATTGTTTTCCTTGCTATTGAGTTGTATGAGTTCTGTATATATATTTTGGATATAACCCCTTATCAGGTACATAATTTGCAAATATTTTCTCCCATTTGGTAGGTTGCCTTTTCTGTGCAGAAGCTTTTCAGTTTATTGCAGTTCCACTTGTTTGTTTTGCTTTTGTTGCCTTTGTTATTAGTGTCAAATACAAAAACTCATCACCAAGACTGATGGCAAGATGCTTGCTGCCATGTTTTCTTCTAGGAGTTTTATGGTCTCAGATCAAGTCTTTATCCATTCTAAGTTAGTTTTTGTGTATGCTATAATACAGTGGTCCAGTTTCAATCTTTTGCATGTGGCTGTTCAGTTTCCCCAACACCTTTTTTTGAAGAGACTATTCTTTCCACATTGTATATTCTTGGCTTCTTTGTCATAAATTGTCTATATAGACATGGGTTTATTTATAGGCTCTTATTCCGTGCCATTGATCTGTGTGTCTTTTTAATGCCAACACCACACCGTTTTGGTTACTATAGCTTTGTAATACAGTTTTGAAATCAGGGTGCATGATGCCTCCAGCTTTGTTCTTCTTTCTCAAGGTTGCTTTGGCTATTCAGGGCCTTTTGTAGTTCCATACAAATTTTAGGATTATTATATTTCTGTGAAAAATGCCACTAGAATTTTGATAAGGATTGCATTCAATCTTTAGATTGCTTTGGACAATGTGGACATTTCAATAGTATTAATATTTTCCAAACCATAAGTACAGAATATCTTTCTGTACTCTGTACACTTATTTGTGTCTTCTTTACTTTCTTTTATCAGTCTCTTATAGTTTTCAGTGTATGTTCTTTCCCTTTTTGGTTAAATTGATTCCTGGGTATTTTATTCCTTCTGATACAGTTGTAAATAGGATTATTTTATTAATTTGCTGATAATTCCTTATTAGCATATAGAGATGCCAGAGTTTGGTATATTAATTTTGTATCCTGCAAGTGTACTAAATTCATTTGTTAATTCTAACTAACAATTTTGGGGGGTTTTCTGTATGTAATATCATGTCACCTGCAGATAGTAACCATTTTACTTCTTCCTTTCTTATTTGGATGTCTCTTATTTATTTTTCTTTCCTAATTGCTTTGGCTAGGGTCTCCAATACTATGTTGAATAAAATACTATGTCAAGAGCCAAGCATCCTTGTCTTGTTCCTGATCTTAGAGGAAAAGTTTCAAGCTTCTGATTATTGAGTAAGATGGTAGCTGTAGGCTACTCATATATGGCCTTTATTATGTTGAGGAATGTTCCTTCTATACCCACTTTGTTTAGAGTTTTTATCATGAATTGAATGTTGAATTTTGTCAAGTACTATTTCTGCATCTATTGAGATTATCATATGATTTTTATCCTTCCTTTTGTTAATGTGGTATATCCCATTGATTGGGGAATGTTGAACCATCCTTGCATCCCTGGAATAAGTCCCATTTGATCATGTTGTATGGTCATTTTAATGTGTTGTTGAATTTGATTTGTTAACGTTTTGAGGTATTTTGCATCTGTGTTTCTAAATTTGATTTTTAAAAGAATCATCTTCTGTTGTTTCTCCTTCCTCTTTCATTCTTCCATTTGTGAAATTTGTCTTTCTTAGTATTCTCCTTAAATGTTTGCTAATTCTTGGCTGTGTACTCATTTCAGTGCCCAAGGTTTCTTTTGGCCTGGCTGTCAGTGCTGTTTCTGTTTATGCTGGTTGCCCCAAGGTTGTGGAGATAGGGGTATGGGGTCCTTCTGGGATCCAGGGCTCCTATGTCTCCTGAGTGTCAGCAGCTACTCAGGGCTGCCCTCACCCATTTTAGCTAGCTTAAGTACTCTAGACTTGGGGTAAAAGCTCTGCCTTCCCCATGCTCCCAGGGATGGAAGGGAGATCAACTTACTCAGCTCATCCAAATATAATTTCTCAGACAGGCAACCTCCTTGACATACCCAAGGACTTCCTGCTCCTTGTCTAGGTGCATGCTGGTCATCCTCCCACTTTATACAGAGTCTTATCATGTGTGTACTCTGGGCTGTGGTCTCCTCAATCCATCTGACCCCATCTGTTTTATCTTCTTTCAATCATTCAGTATTTCTCCAGCTTTCTAAGCCATTGAAGGCATTCTTTCTTGCTTTCCAGTGCTATTATGAACTCCTTATTAATCCTTCTGTGATTTCTAGATATTTTTGGTGAAATGGAGGAGTCAGTTTAGCATATAATCCAGACATATTTTTGTTGCTGCTGTACAGAGTATCAGGACCTGTAAGTTGGTTATTAAGAATATAGTCCTAGAGTCAAGTACAGGTGGATATGAATCTCAACTGTTCTTCTTACTAGCTGTGTGACTTACTGTGTAACTTTAAGCAATTTCTTAATCTCTCTGAGCCTTTCTTTCCTTAGCTATTAAATAGAGATAATCACTGTTTTAACTTCATTGAGCTAACACATGCAAAGCCCTCACAGAGCCTCTAGCAGAGTGTGCACTCAGTGTTTAATATTTTGGTTATTTTTATTGTTTTTAATCTTATGTAAGTCTGGTTAATAGAGGTCTGCAAAGAACCCCTTTTCCATCTATTTTATTTGGACACAGAACTTCCCCTTCCAGTCCTTCTCCCAGCCTCACCAAGAACAAGTAGGCTGACATTCCCTCCTGTTCTTTCTACAGCCCGGCTCCACCAGCTAGAAGGTTTGAGGACCATCGGCATCACCACCAATGGCATCAACCTAGCCCGGCTGTTGCCTCAGCTTCAGAAAGCTGGTCTCAGTGCCATCAACATCAGCCTGGACACACTGGTGCCAGCCAAGTTTGAATTCATTGCCCGCAGGAAAGGTGATCAGATGCAGCACACAGCGGGAGACATCCCTACCAGGGCCCATGTAGCTGGGGAGCTGTGGCTGGTGCAGGCAAGGGACCTGGTCTCTCCTTGGTGTTGGGCTATAGATAAGTCTAGGCATTTATTCCTTACCCCTTACCCTCACCAAATGTCCTGCATCTCTGTAGCCACACCCTTGCCTACGTTTTGGGATCAGATTCTAAGAGCTATGGTGACCAGCCCCTCTCCACCCTGCCCCCAGTTTGCCTAGGACTTAAAGGGTTTCTAGAACACCAGACTTCAGTTGTAAAACCAAGACATTCCCTGGCAAACTGGGATGAGTTTGTTATCCTTTCATGAGCTCTGAGGAAGTATGTGGTAGATCAGGGTGGAAGCAGCTGCCCTGGGGTGCCCTGGTCAGGGCCAGCACTGCCAGGTGGGGTTCCCCACTGGTGCTTCCCATGCCCATCCTGGACATAAGCCTCTTCCTTCACCCCTTGCAACAAACACACCCCTGGCCATCTCCTCCCAGCTTCATCAGAGAAGGCGGGGGTTGGGGGTAGTGCAGCCCCAACCCCAGGTCTCATCAGGCCAGTGCCCGACATCTCGTGGGCCATGGGCCTCAGTTTGGGGTGGGAGGTTTTTCACAGAATTGGATTCCCTTTGATTTGGGGGGGGGGGTGGTACATAGCTGAGACCTCTAGAGAATCAGAGAGATGTCAGGGAGGCCCAGCTCTCCTTGCCCTTCTCTGGAAACAGCTTCCAGCTCTCAGCCCCGCCTCCTTTCCCACTCCCACTACACTGTATAAGTACCTATTTACGCTGTCCATGTGCTGAGGAGGCATTCACGGACTCCCTGCCCTCTGCAAAGGGCTGCTCCAGGGCTGTGGAGGGGACAGACACACAGAACATTACCCTGCCTCACAGGCTACTAAGGACCAAAAGGTGCGATGCCACTAGGCCGCCTTGGCTTGGCTTGTGGTGTTGATTAAAGTGCTGAAGAGAGAAAGAATGATCAAGGGAATACAGGAAAGACTTCCAACAGGAAATGTTTCCTGGACCTCGAGGAATGGGGATGGGAGTAGGGAGTTGTGGGGGGATTTGGATCAAAGGGTTTTGTTCTTGGTGGTGGTGGGGGACATAAGCTGAGAACATTCAAGGGCTCCGAGGTGGGAAATGTAGGGGTATTTGTGAGTTTTACCAGCACCCCACTCCCACTGTATGCTCATACCTCCTGTTTCGTTGTCTTTTCCTGGAATGGGGTTTGAAGAGTCTATCCTAACATCAGATCTGCCTTCCTGTTCATGCCCCTGTGTCTTCTGCCTCCTTTTGGAGGTGGACTGCTTTACAGAGGAGAAAACTTCTAGACTATTCTCACAGCATTTTGTGTAACAGCTGCCCTTGCCTCCCTTTGGCCTCCCTCACTGGGCCATCCCCAGATATGCTTCAAGGAAACCATGGGGCCATCACTGGGCCACCATCTCTCAACAGTCCAGCTGTGAATCAGACATGATCACCAGGCCATGCAGGCTGGGGGCCAGGGAGGGGCCATGGGGACAGCAGTGGGGACAGATGGGGTGGTGGGACAGTGAGGTGTACACAGTAGGTGCTCCAATGTTGGGAAGCCCAAGTGAAGTGAGCTGGGGGGTCAAGAAGGCAGCCTGGGATCACATTCACTGTGGGTCAACCACAGAGGTGGTGAGAACCACCTGCATAATAATTGCTCACCGGCCCTGGCACAGTGCCTGCATTCAGTAGGTGCTCAGGGAGAATATGTAGAGAGAGGAGAAAGCCCTGAGAGGGAGGTGGGAGACCTGCCTTCCGTCTCCAGCTGGGCACGGCCCCTCTCCGAGCCTCAGTATCTTCATCTAGACTGCGAGTGCCCACCTAGGTCAGGGTAGGCACACTGTGGCCCGCTGGCCAAATCCTGCCTGTTTTTGTTTTTAACAGCCTGTGAGCCAAGAATGGGTGTTGCAGATAACAAATGCAATCTATTTAATTAGAGGGAATGTTAACCATAAGCCCCAATCAGGCAAAATATTATTTCTGCAAAAAGAATTCCATTCTTCCATTCTGTTTGTAGACCTGTATTACAAGAAATTGTCCCTAATTATCATATCCTGAATTTAGCCAGTACAGTCTTCATGACATATACCTACATGCTATCCTCAATTTTGTCTCTTGGCCTGCAAAGCCTAAAATATTCACTATTGGGCCCCTGGACTTGGTGGTCTCCGAGGCTCCTTATAGCTCTGTTGCTTCCCCGTGGATGTGAAGGGGCAGGGGAAAGGGAGAAAGTTCCTGGACCATTGTTTCTCTCCCTCCCCGCAGGCTTCCACAAGGTCATGGAGGGCGTCCACAAAGCCATTGAGCTGGGCTACTGCCCTGTGAAGGTGAGGATGTGCTGCTGCTGACCCCTGACTTCCCGTCCCTCCACCCTGGCTTGGCCTTCATCGCCAGCCCCCGGCCCCATGAGAGCTCCCGGCCCCCAGTGCGGCTGCAGTGCGCCCCCACCACTTCCCTGCCCGCCGCACACAGCCCTGGCTCCCACCCTCTACAGGGAGGGCAGAGAAATAGCGACCGCCTTAGAATCCCCCAACGTAAGGAGAAGTGGGAGCAAGGCAAGGGATGCAAGCCCCAGTGGAGAGGCTAGGCAGATGCCAGACCCCAAGGTCATCCCTGCAAAAGAATGCAGGGGGAACAGCCCTTGGGGTCCTGTTGTCCCCCGGCCAGGTGAACTGTGTGGTGATGCGAGGACTGAACGAGGACGAGCTCTTGGACTTTGTGGCCTTGACCGAGGGACTGCCCCTGGACGTGCGCTTCATAGAGTATATGCCCTTTGACGGTCAGTGACTGGGCAGGGTGGCAGCGGGGCGAGGAGGCTGGGCCTGTGGGCAGAGCCTAATGAGGCTGAGAGCGCGGCGGGGTGCTGCTGAGGACCCTGGGAAGGGTTGAGTCGGGTGGGCAAGATCTGCTGACCCCGTGTGTGCTGCTGACCCCACCCCCTGCTGTGCGTAGGCATTTCTGCAGGGATGGTGGGGAGGGCCCTGGGCAGGGGCCAGGGCTAGAGCCACAGTAGGGCATTGGGGCTTCTCAGAGCTCAGCCTAGGTGTGATTTGATCTCCCCGCTTTAGGCAGGGCCTCTTGACCTCCGATTTGAGACCGGGGCTCTGTGGGCAGATGGCTTGAAGAGCCTGGCCCTGCGGCAATGGAACTCAGTAGCTCCCAACCCCAATACAGGCAACAAGTGGAACTTCAAGAAGATGGTCAGCTACAAGGAGATGCTGGACACCCTCCGGCAGCAGTGGCCGGAGCTGGAGAAACTGCCTGTGGAGGAGTCCAGCACAGCCAAGGTGGGGGGACAGGAGGGTACAGCTGGGCTGGGAGGTAGAGCTGGCAGGGGTGACATTGAGGTCAGAATGCAGTGATGTAAAATCGACCTGCTTAAGAAGGAAACATTGCTGCCATCACCACCTCCCTTTTATGGACGCAGCAACAGGCTGGGTGTCGGGTAGGGACAGGCGTCTCAGTAGAGGGGGTGCTCATTCTGCTCTGCCAGGTGGCCTGGTCTGGCCTTACTGCCACGGGCCCTGTGTCCCTGGCAAGTTTGTTCCCCGACAGGCTGGGTGGAGGCAGAGAGCCCATGGGCTGTCCCTCGTACCATACCAGGGCCCTGTCTGAGGGCCTTGGGTGCCCCCTCCTGCAGGGCTCCTTGGGAGAGGGCTGTGATGTCAGGGAGTGAGAGCCAGTGCCCAGGAGCCCATCCTCTTCCCCCCACTGCCCTTCTTTCCCTCCTCACCCCAGACCTTTAGAGTCCCTGGCTTCCAAGGCCAGGTCAGCTTTATCACATCCATGTCTGACCATTTCTGTGGAACCTGTAACCGGCTGCGAATCACAGCTGATGGAAACCTCAAGGTGAGTGGCCCCCTCCCCAAGAGACCCTTTGCCACCTCTCTGTTCTGAGTATCTCTTCCTACCTGTGCTCTGTGACTGGAGGGGAGACCAACAGGCACACAGGTGGTTGGTGAAGTGGTGTCACATTTGGGGGGATCCTGGGAGCAGCAAGTAAAGGTGGACTCCTGGCCCCATGGAACTGTCACCCTGATTCTTTCCTTCCTTGGGACCCTGAAGTAGCTTCCAGTTGACTGGGGGCCACGTTCCAGGGCTGAGCAGAGTAGAGGGGGTGGGGTGAAGAGTCCCTGTGCCCTTTGCCTCTCTCCCCACCCTGTTTGGCTTCTTCCATCAGGCCAAGGGCTCAGCTCTGAAACCAGCGTCCATTACTCATATCTAATCAGCTCGTTCTGTGTGTTCAGTGCTGTGGGGGATGAAGGGGTGGCATAGACATGCCCATTCCCTTTAGGAGTGCAAAGGCTCATTGGTAAGAGCTGATGTGTGGAGCACATGATTCCTTGTCAAATGGGGGGCCAGACAGGCCGTAGGGTGACCTTGCAGGCCTTGGTGAGCCTCGGCTGGGGTGGGTAGGAGTGGTGCTCATCTGAAGTTCGTGCTAGCATGGCCAGGGCAGAGTAAAGTCAGAGATGGGGATTGGCATCGAGGTGGGCTACAACATGCAGAGTGGGTACTGTTGACAGTAGGGCCCTGTGCAGAGCTTCGGAACAAGGGAGACATGATCACCACCCATGCTTTAGGAAGAATAACCCACAGGTTAAATTTGGAAATAAGAGGACCAACCTTTTAGTGATGTTCCAAATATGTATGTAGGAGAGTAAGATGAGGATGGGAAGGAGGAATGACAGACTTGGTAATGCTCATGAAGAGAGGAGAGAGAGGCATCTTGGCGGCTCGTTGGCCTCGGGACCTATTCAGGATTGGGGGGGAGGGTGCTGGGGGGTTGGGTTTAGATGCATTTGTTTGACATCCTAAAAGGGCCATGGAGCAGCTGTTACAAAGATTAGGGGACTTTTCTGGGCTGGGATGTAGAATTGACCTGGCCTATGGGGGGTACCTCTATCAGCCAGGGCCCCCAAAGGAAGTGGAAGGTGGGATTCTGAGGAGAGGGTGTAATGAGGAGGCTCTTCATAGTGTAGGGCTAAGGGGCCTTTAAGGGGTGTTGAGGCATTCATGGAGCAGCAGCAAACAGCTGTTCCCACCTGGGGAGTTGCTGGGGTGGCTTCACTGAGGCCCAGCGAGAGCGGGTTCTGGAGGGAGCAGCTGCTGCTCCGGACATCATCGCAGGGAGGAAGCAGGGAAGACATGCCCGAATTTTCTTTCCTCACCCTCAGGTCTCCCATCAGCCAAACCTAGGTGGAGGCCAGCTGGAGGGGGTCATGGAAGGCAGAGTCCCCAGGGAGGCCTCCTGGTTGCAGAAAGAGGGCAGGGAGTGCAACCTGGGCCCAGATGGGGAGCATGGAAGGGGAATTAACCAGCATGGTGAAGGCGTACGCTCTGCTTAAATTTCACTAGTGTTCTATTCTGGAGAAACATTTTTCTGTCCCTGTGTCCACAGTGCCTTATACAGAGCTAGTGCACAGTAGGTGTTTTATAGGACTTGCAGGAGGAGGGTAGAGATCTCGTTTTCTGCAGCTGCCTCCCCCATCCCTGAGCCCCCCAGAGCACCCGGTGTCTCAAAAGCTGAGGAGCAGGGAGTCAAGTTTGGATGAGCTCAGGGTGCCATCTCCATCAGCCCTCCGCCTACCAGCCACCAGCCGGGGGTCGCAAAGGGAGCAGGTGCGGGGGCAGGAGGGCAGTGTCCACAAGTGAGGGGACTGAGGTGGAATGGGATGTGCATGCCACGTCTGGAGGGGACTGCCAGCATTGAACTCCATTCTCAAGGCAGTAAGGAGGCCATTGCATGGAATGTCTCAGGAGAAGGTACAGATCTGGGTTTTATGTGCTGTCCCTCTTGGCAACTATCTAATTCTTTTAAAGTGTTCTGTAAGCTAAAGGCGACATGGACGTGACTGTAAGTCAGATAGAGGCCTTGGGCTGTCTGATTTCTTTTCCTGCTCTTCCAGGCTGACTCCTCATCCACCTTCTGTCCCCCATAGCAGGAAGTCCTGTGCTGAGTGACCCCACCGTGGCAGGCCTGGGCACTGGTGCTGAGCCCGTGGGGGACTCCATGATGGGGGCTGTTGGCCAAAGCCCAGGAACAGGGACACATGTCCTCACCCCCATGGTGACCCCCAACAGGTCTGCCTCTTCGGGAGCTCAGAGGTATCCCTACGGGACCATCTGCGGGCTGGAGCCTCGGAGGAGGAGCTGCTGAGGATCATTGGGGCTGCTGTGGGCAGGAAGAAGAGGCAGCATGCGGGTACGGGGTCGGGGTGGGGACAGCCAGGCTGGGGTGGCGCACGCAGGCCATTGTCAGCAGGAGGGAGGTCCGTAGTGTCAGGGGAGAGGACAAAGGAAAGCCTGGGAGGGAGCCAGTGAGACCTGGTGTTGTCTTTGTTCTTAATCACTCCTGTCGCCTCTAGACAGGGGCGTGGTGATGGCTCTCCTTTCTAGGGGACATTGGCACAGCAGGGACTGCACAGGGGAGGGGACCCCTGACTCTCCTGGGCTGTGTTATTGAGCAGAAAGAAGAGCTGTGTCATTGCCCCTCTCATCCCACACATGGCCTCTGTCGGGGCAGGGTGCGTCCAGACACTGTTCTGGGCTCTATCTTGGTGACCTTGCTGTGTACAGTGGGGGCTTTATGTCAGGGTGCCCATCGGTAAGTGCATGTCCCGGGTTGTCATACCACTGAGTCCTCCGTTTCAGTGAACTCTCCTCTCCCCGCCTTCTTTCCCTCCCCCTTCCCCACTATCCTCTCCCTCCCCATCTCTCCCTCACCCCAGGCATGTTCAGTATTTCCCAGATGAAGAACCGGCCCATGATCCTCATCGGTGGGTGACCCATCAGTACGTAACCACTCACCCTTGTCACTGGGGGATCCCGTGGGATGGGGCCCCTTCCATAAGGCACCCGCAGATCCTGCATCTCATCCTGATGTTCTCATTCTTATTTTTCTTGTATTCCTCCTTCATCTTTTCTTATCCCTTCAAGATGTACTGCTGCTTCTCTTCCCTGTCTCACCAAAACTCAGGGCAGGGGCTCCTCCAGATTCAAGATCACTAAGTTAGTTGTCTCCCCAAAATGGAGCTTCTGGTTAAGACAGAGACCTTACCTCAGGTCTAGATGGCCAGCCTTGGCAGTTACAGAAGTCCCCTCCCTTCTGTGGCATAGGCCAGTTCACGCATGTATCCGGGCCATCAGCACCCATTGGTAGGTGTATTGTTACATTTCTGTGCCAGGCGGAGCCTGAGGCAGTAAGCTAAGAACATTACTCATCTTTTCAGGAAGGAGGCAGCCAGGATCTCCACTGCCTAATTCCTTAACTCCTGGGAGCTTACGTGCCCAGGACATCTCTCGTGCACAGGGTGCTTCAAACAAAAAACACCCTTTTTATAAAGTCACATGTGGTTTCTGACCCTGGGGAACTGGCCCATCAATGAGGAGTTTTAGGGATGCTGTTCCCCTCGGGCACAACGCTCAGGCTAGAGCAGGCAAGGCCATGGCCCCTGGGCCACAGCCAGATCTGCGTCCCTGAATCACACCACCAGGCAAAAGAAAGCAGTGAGGAAAAACGAGGGGGAAGGGATTATTTTCCCTAAAGCTGAGGGAACCCAGTGGCTCAGAGACAGCCCAGGGTACCACCTTTGCACACCAGTCACCCAGAGAAGGCAAGGCGTCTGGCTCCCCAAAGTGCCCACTGGGAAGAGCACTGTCATCTCTCCCCTCCCCTCCCTCCAGCATCGCAGCTCTCTTGCTGGACCTTCACCCATGCTGACATAGCCTGATGACAAGGACTGGAGGATGCCTTGATGGCCCCCCGAGAAGGGAGGGAGTGCCACTGATATTGACAGGGCAGGGGTCCAGAACATCCTGGAAAGCTGGAATGTGGGAGACCTATTTGCTTCATAAGGCACATTGTTAGTCTAAAGGATATAGCGTAACTAAGCTGGTGTGGGTTCTATAGCACCAGTTACTGTTGACTCTTCACAGAGAAGGCGAAGATGCGAGTCACTGTGATTGGTAATTCAGGCTGAGGTCTCATTACAGGTCTAAGAAAATGAGGGGGCGTGGAGAGATCATCAGATCTGGGCTTCAGACTTCACACTTAGGTGACATTTAAGAGAACGTTAGCAACAAGAAGGTTTCTGTGAGGCGGGAGCCAGGAGTAGCCCCACACCACCACTGCTGGGCAGCCGGAAGCCGGTGGGGCCACTGCCCCATGCCACACTTGGTGGAAGGGCTACAAGCTTGTATTCTGGGCCCTGTATCTACTTAATTCTATTCTATTTAATCTCTTCTCACTATGTTTTTTGTTCTTCATTCTCTTTCCCCAGTGTGAAAGGCAAGAACTTGAGCTGGGGTAGGGAAGGGTTGGGAGAGGAGGTGGGAAAAAGACTTAGCTCTTGGACTTAGTCGTTCTTCTTGTTCCTTCTTGCCTTCCAGAGTTATATCTGATGCTCCAAGATCACCCACCAGCCATTCCAAGCACTTCCTCCTGGGATCCCCTCCATGTTCAAGGTCTGAGACACAGAGTGAGTTTCTCCCACCAGGTGGCAACTCTGTGGAAAGGATGCGGAGTCCCCCAGACCCTCCCCCTTGCCCAGCAGTGGCTGAGGTCCGGCTTCTCTCAGAGACACTACTGCTCCCGCTCAGGCTCAGACACCAACCCAAAGTGCCTTAGTCCTGTGTCTGGGGCTTCTGCCGCCCCCTCAGGACCCCTGCCAACGTCGGGCCAACTAACCCATGTGGACATGGAAGGACGAGCAGCTATGGTGGATGTGGGGGGGAAGCCAGACACAGAGCGGGTGGCCGTGGCCTCGGCCATGGTCTTCCTGGGGCCCGTGGCCTTCAAGCTCGTCCAGGAGAACCAGCTAAAGAAGGGAGATGCCCTGGTGGTGGCCCAGCTGGCTGGCATGCAGGCAGCCAAGTTGACCAGCCAGCTGATTCCCCTGTGCCACCACGTGGCTCTGAGCCATGTCCAGGTGCAGCTGGAGCTGGACAGCATGCGTCATACTGTGGCGATCCGGGCATCTTGCCGGGCTCGGGGCCCCACGGGGGTGGAGATGGAGGCCCTGACCTCAGCCGCTGTGTCTGCCCTCGCCCTGTATGACATGTGCAAGGCTGTCAGCAGAGACATTGTGCTAGGGGAGATCAAGCTCATTAGCAAGACTGGGGGCCAGCGGGGCGACTTCCATCGGGCTTAGAGTGCCTGCCCCGCTCACCCATGGCCCAGCCAGGTCGAGAGCTGGGATGCACTTTGGGCTGAGGGACAGATGTCAATCAAGTTCCTTTCAGCCCATCAGCTGTTTGCCTTCTCCAGTAGGAACCCAAGGTCAGCCCACACCTGTACTGCTAAGTGATGTGTAATGACCTGCAAGTTCCCTTATTCAGAGAGGAAACCAGCAGGCCCTTCATTCTTCCTGGACACTAAGGTCACGGGCAGGGGTCGCAAAGAGAAACACTAGAAAACCAGAACATCACATTGTCTGAAATGTCCACAAATACAACCAGTTTCAGACAGTCCAGGCCATAACTTCTACTTCTCATTTTGGGTTTTCTCCTCTCCTACTTTCCTGAGGAGAGAATAAGGGCTCATTAAGCAGAGGGACCCAGTTTAAGGAGGGAAGAGGCCAGCTCGCGTTATGAATGTATCACAGCTCCTCTGCAGCAGCTCTTGGGGAGCCACAGCCCCACCCCTCCCCTGCCTCCCCACCCCTTCTCTCCTTCGAAAGAGCCCGCTCTCCCCTCCTTTTGCCCTGGTCTGTGTCCCACCCAACTTGCACTGTGCTGCCAGCCCCCTTTCCTCGCCCCCATCCTCTTAAACAGGCGACACACATGGGCCGTGGTTGTGCGGACTCCTGCCAGCCACACGTCCCGCACCTGGCCCTGAGCACTGCTGTTCTACCCACTCCCCGCACTCCTTTATTCTGAAACATATCAGAGAAGGAAAAGAGTTGAAGACTGCCTTCACTCTCACAGCGCACAAAATAAAGCCATGATGCCAGCTTTGGAGATGTAAGACCGAGGACTGTATCTGTGCAGAGGACCCCAAGCTGCCACAATTTCATGCTCACCCCTCAACTTCATACCAAAGCCATTCCTCTTTGGGGAAGAGGAGGAGGAAAATGCTGGAAAGGCTGAAGGGACATAGTCCCTGTATATTCCCCTCTTCCCTGGGGGAGAAGGTAGGAACGTAACAGGAGTCAGAAAATGCACCATGTACAGTAAAAGTGTCGGTTGGGCATGTCCGAAGCTCGTGGTGCCGGTATCGCTGATCGTTAGAGGCTCTCTGCACAAGTCCCCAGGCACTGGGCTCGCTAATGTGGATTGGCTTCTTTGGGTCTGTCCTCAGTGGCACCCCCGCCCCTGCCCCACAGCCTGGTGTGCTAGCGTATGTTTAATAACCAGCTCTTGGGAAAAGAAAAAGCCAAATTCTGTGTTCAGTTTCAAGCTACCATATGACACAGACTGGCTTACAACATTCCTGAAAATGTAACAATTGGCACGCTCAGAGCTGACACAGGCTGGCTCCAACCCACGCTCCCCAGAACGCCAACTCCCCTCGGGAAGAAGCACAAGGTTCAAGGCAGGCTGGGGATGATACGGGTTTAATATTTTTTAGTATTACAATATATTCTTATAAAAAAGGTGCAGGTAAAAAGGATGCTGTAGATTTTGTACATGAGCCTCATTTGTTGTCTGAGACAGCTGGTGAGAGCAGCCTTGGCGTGAAGGTGTCCCTGGTAGAGGTGGGGGAGGTGGGCATGGTGCCCCAGTTTGTGGAAATGGGGTGGGGGTGGGGAGAGCCTGGGCCCGACTCTTTGCCGTCCACCTGCAGAATCCTCTCGTCCTGCTGCCCTAAACACCCCTGACTCCAGCACAGGAGGAGGAATGGGTGCTACTGCTGAGATGGTGCCAGGTTGCAGTAGGTAACTGAATTTTATGTTGGACACAAAATTAGCTGAAATCTACCCAAAGGTGGCAGCAGGGGTGGGCAGGGCACTGGGGAAAGACGGAGGAGCAAATATAATAGGCGTAAACATTTAGCATCAAAGACCAACTCGGCCATCTCCCTGGGGGCACCAGCCCCGTCGTGCTGAGTCAGCCATAATGGTCCATGGTCCAAGGCACTGTTACAGATCTGGCAACAGTGGCATCTGGTACCAAAGCCACTGGCCAGAGCTAGAAAATAATAAATAGAGAAGGAAAAATCTTCTGGGGTGAGATGCCTGAGCCTGGGAACACTGTATGTGCCCTCTGTAAACAGTTAGCCAGACCGCTTTTCTGCAGAGCCAAAGTGCCTTGAATAGCTTCTGTGTTTCTTGTCTTTCCTGGTGCATAATCCTGTCTTCCATGGTGGGTGGGAATGCCAGGGTTTGGACATACTTGCTGGACAGAAGTGGACCCTCCCCTGTTCTCTGGCCCTGTAGGTTATTTTGGCCTCATCCTGGCTGCTTGGGGAGGGCTTTCAGAGATGCCGTCCACAGCCCTTCTCTCCTTCCCAGCACCAGCTTCTCTCTGCAGGGGCTCTTGGGTGTAAGAAAGCTCTCTGCACCTGCCCTTCCTGGAAGCCTTCATCTGGCCCTTGCCTGGACTCCAGGACGGCCTCTTCACACCCATCCTGGCCAGACTTGCCTTTGCTCAAATCCTTCCCCCACAAACCAACACACATGCTGGGCTCACCAACCCTGGGTTCCTTCCCCTGCAGCGGCCATGGCCCCATCCCCAGGAGTCTGACGTAGGGAAAAGATAGATGGGCAGCTGAAGGGTGGGCCCAGCCCACCAGTCTGTCCGCTGGCAACAGCCCTGAGCCGGAGGAGCAGGTTGGAAGGCGAGACACAAAGGGAAGGTCATGGAGCCGACTGATGAAGGGTCTGCAGGCTGGGCTCAGGACACAGGAAGAAAGGTCAGCTCCAGGGGGAGGGAATGTAGTAAAAATAAGATCCTCAGTGGAGTTGACCTCACCTTCCTTCTTTTAGAAGAGAGAAAATTCTGTTTAGACACAACCATCATTCCAACCCTGAAGGACAGATCAAGATGGACCGGATGGAAGGTGAGAGTAGATGGGAGGAGCCGATGGGCCCCTTGGAAGTCAGGCCGAAGAACCAACCTAGGTACCAGAGATCGGGGAGGAACCCCGCCTTCCAGCCCTTGGCTCCTTCAGGCAGGGCACTCCCCGGAAGTCGGCCTTCCTCCTCCGTCCGCCGTCTCCCCAGCTCGCCTGCCTGCTCTGGCCCCAAGTCTGAAAGCCTCCGGAGGAGGCGCCCTGAGAGAAGGCGTGAAGATGCCGAAGGCAGCTCTGGCCCTCAGGAGCCTCTCAGTAACTAACACCACAGGGCCAGCCTCAGCCAGACACACATGGCTTGAAGTGGTCTCTGCAGGCTGGATGGACTGGGAGGTCACTGCGGCTTGTCCCCTGAGGCAGATGTTGGAGAAAGTTTGGAGTCTCAGAAGCAATAAATGGTAGGCAAGGGAGCGCTAGACATCCAAGTGCTGCCCTCTGGTGACGGGCCATCAGGACTCCTAATTGACATATGAGGTCACCTTCTCCCTTCAAGACACCCATCAAGCTGTACAAGGGAGGTGGGGGGCAGGGGCGGGTAGTTTGAGGGTCCCTACACCCAAAGCACGAGGTGTCATGAGTGGGATCTTTCTCAAACCCCTTCTCTTACTGGGTTCATCAAATACCTGATAGTGAGCCATAGTCGTGGGAACCCAAAGGTAAGTTTTCTGGGATTCTGGGTTAGTAAATAGGATGGAGATGGCAGTAGGAAGGAAAGGGGAAAGACTTAATGTAAGAGAGAGGCCAAAGGACTTGTGATGTAAGGACCAGACCCTGCTGCCTGTCCGATGACTCGGTCCCTGCATCATCCTCCCAGCATTTTTTTTTCTGGAACATACCTAGCTAGAATATATAATACCTCTTCCTTTTCCAACCAAAAGTCTGCCCCCAGATCAATGTTCCGTTAAGCCAGCTCTTGAGAGTTTGGAGCCTGGATTCTCACCCTGGCCCTTGGGGGCCACCTGCCACTCCTCCCCACTGCACATGCAGTCTGACGGGTCCGTGGGCCCCTCCACTCTACAGTTCTGGAACAGTTCTGTGCCCACGTGTAGGTGCCTGTGCTGGGGGTGGGAAACCTACTAGGGATGTCCAGCCTTAGGGAGTGACCCTGGGGGGCAGGATGCAGAAGGAATCATGGAAGAGGAGGAGAGGAGCCCCTTCAGGTTAAGTGCGCGGAGACACCTGGTCCTGCCACACACAGCCCTGGCCCAGGACCCTCCCAGGGCTCTAAACGACTCCCAGGTTGTTTCAGGATCACACGCCTCCACTCAGCCCCTCTTGCTCCATCCCTGTCTCCCAGCCTCCTGTGGCCAGTCCCCAGGTCAATAATTTAGCCTGCTTATTGCCCGCTCCCGGGTGGCTTCCAGGGCCTGGCTCCCTGACCGCTTGCGGCTGCGCCTGAGTTTGCACAAGTCCTTGTCAAAGACTTCCCCCGAGCGTAGGGCCGACACCAGGTCATCGAACTCGCCTCCCTCCTCCAGCGCGCTGCCTGCCGGAACCTGCCGCTGTCGCTGCCACCGCTCCCGTTCCCGCTGCTCCTTGAGCTGCAGGGCGAGGAGGGAGTGAGGCTGGCGCCCCCAGTACAGTTCACGAGCGAATGCCTCCCAAGCAGAAGCTAATCCTCAGGGAGCCTTGATGCTTGTGTTCCCAGGGGCCCCTCTTCTCTCCTTCCCAGGACACCCCATGCCTCCCACCTCACACTGCTATCTCCCGTGGGGCTGGCAGGAGCACCTACAGTGTTTCTCAGTCCCTGTCCTCTTGTCCCTGGAAGCACTGCACTGAGACCACCCTCTGTCCCTTCGAGCCCAGCGCAGCCCTCTCACCATGGCTTCCATGCGTGCCCGCCGCTCCTCCTCCTCCTTCCTCCTCCTCATGGCCTCCAGGTCCTGCCTGGCCTCCGAGAAGGCCTGCAGGAAGGTGTCAAAGATGCCAAAGAATTCATCTGGCTGCATCTTGCTGTCATGCTCCCCAAAGTGCATGAGGGCCTTGGAGAACTGTTGTGGGGAGAAGGATTGGTGGAGACTCACCCCTGCTGAGCACAGTGGGCTCAGCCCATGTGGTTATTATGCTCCAGCCAGAGCAGAGGCCAGTCCAAGGCTGGGGCCTTTGGCGTGGGGAACAGGCCTGGAGGGGGGTGACCCCCATTATCACTGGGGTAGGGACAAGGCTGAAGGAAAGGCTTGAAGCTGGCCCCCTGGAGAGGTGGGGGATCTAAGCGGGCTGCCAGGCTGCCCAGAGCCACCTCTGGGTCTGATATGGTATATGTATGGGATCAGGAGCTATAAGCCTTGAGAAGCCCTTCCTAAGGTCAGGAACTGCCTGGTCAGAACTCAAAAGAACCTCAGAGATCATATTGTTATTGAACTAGTTACTTAACCCATTGGTGCCTCAGTTTCTTCATCTGTAAAGCAGGGATAATAATAGAACCTACTTCATAGGGAAGTTGCAGGGATTAAGTTACCAGATATAAAGTGATAGCTATACTTATATGAGTCAGGCACTGTTCTGACTTTTACTGAGAGCTCCCATCTCTAATTTAACCCACTCAAAATCGTCCAAGGAAGACCTCACCACTCAGTATGCTCTATTACCAGCAGCACGGGTATCTCCTGGGAGCTTGTTAGAAATGCTGAGTCTCAGGCCCCACCCCAAACCTCCTGAATGAAGACCCACATTTTAATAAGCCCCCTACAGATGGGGTCCACATGCATGTGTGAGAAGCAGGAAACGGCATGACAGCTAAACCCAAAGCTGAGCTCTGGAATGAGTATTCTAACCCAGTTCAGTCTATCCCACCTGGGCTACCTTGGACACATTACTTAACCTCTCTGGATCTCAGCGCATATATCTGTCAGACGGACCAATAACTTTTCAACAAACCTGTAAGGTAGACAATGAGACAAACCATGTGAAACGCTTAACAGTGGCGCCTGACACCTGATGAATTGACCATGATCTTTCCATCAGAGTTGCTAGTTTTTCCTAGGAGTGAGGAGGTGGTTTTTTCCTGAAAGCTCTATGACTCTGGGTTTGTCCCTTCTGGGCTACCTGTGGTAGGAATGGGTGAAGGGGCTGTGTCTACATAAGGCTGAGTTGGAGAGGAACGGGGGCAGGGTTAGGCTGGGGGTCAAGCTGGGGGCTGGGGTACCCTCACCTTGTCCTTGGCCTCACTGAGCTGGTCCTCCAGCTCTGAGAAGCTAAAGCTGGAGACTGTGATGAAATCGCTCATGACGGGGACAAACTTGTCATTTGGCTCCCGCACCTGGCGCTTCTGGTATTCCAGCTCCTGAGGAAGGAGAGTGAAGCGCTGGTTAGCTGCCAGGATGAAAGTCAGGAATCCGGGGGGGTCACCACACCTACCCTCCTTGCCAGTAACAGGATACTGAGCCTGCCTTTGGAAGACAGAACACCTTGAGTCTCGCAACTCTATGGGTGGTAAAGATTGTGAGAGCCATCAACCGGTGCACCCTGCCTCTATCCCTTGCTCCCCGCCAACCACCGTCTTTCCTCCTCTGGAGTCTTACTACCCAAAATGTGCTCTAGGGCCAGAAGTGTCATCATCTGGGAAATTTGAAGAAACACAGACTCTCAGGCACCACCCCAGACCGACAGAACTGCATTTTAACAGCCCCTCAGGTGACTCGTGTGCAGATTCCAGCATGAGATGCATTCTAAATCTCCTAGCTGTGTGCATGCTGCTGGGCCACGGGCCGTGCTTTGGGTAGCTCTTTAAAGGGCTGTAAGTTAGCAATCAGCCCTCATTCCCCCATCATAGTGGCAATGAGAGGTTCCCCATAATGAGCCAGCCCAGCCTAGGGCCAGAGGTAGTGTTGTCTGGGAAGCCATCAGAGCAGGGATGGTGGCAGCCAGAGACCTGCATCTCCAGCAAAGTGTGCAGCCCCTCAGTCCTCCACTGGCCCAGGGAGAAGGTGAAGAGACGTAAGGCAGGATCTTCTGGGGACAGTAGTCCCCAGTGTCACATAATGTGTTACCTGTCTAGACCTGCTTCCAAGGGATGTGGATCCTCTTTCCCATGCACTTGAATTAAGCTTAACCTTGTGGGCAACTTATGTTCATTCCACTCCAAGGCCCAGTGGACATGTTAGTGACCTGGCTAGTTGAGAGTCTAAACTGAATCCCCAGAAAACCCAGTCGTCCTTTCCTGAGGGCTGACTCTGCTAGAGGCTCTACCGTACCCACTGCGGCAGTTCTACCATCCCAGCCAGGTCTTCCTTTGGGCCACAGAAATGCATCAGACAGAGCCTGCTGCCTGGGGACCCACTGTCTGCCCCAGTGACGGGCAGCAGCATGGACAGCTTTGCCTCTGGCAGCGTCCCCTCCAACCCAGGCAGGCACAGATGATGTACTCACCACCTCGACTGCTCTGAGGCCCCTCCTGAGGTTGCCCACCTCTTTCTCCAGCTCTGCCAGGCTGTGGGGGGACACAGAGGAAAGGAGAGGAGCTGAGGGTAGTTTGGGGAGAGGGCAGTGCAAAGCATGACGGCCTGGGAGTCAGTGGCCAGAGCAGGGCTGGAGCACAGATCCATGAACCTGTGCCAGTCACCTCCCTCCATGCTCTGGGCTTCTATAAGCTACTGGGTGAAATTTATGTTCTGTAGATCCTTCTAGTTCAGAAATGTCATGCTGCATATTCGAGGGTTCCAACATATGGCCCCTGGCTTAGACTGATTTATGTTTACTTCTAGGTATACTTACAAGCTCTGAACATGGTATCTTGCATGCAGTAAGCATTTGATGCATATTAGCCATGAACCAGGGCATATCTGCTTCTACTGGAGATGCTCACACCAGCTTATGTTTAGGTCTGACTTCTTGCCTGTAGCAGATGCTGTCGGAGACCTACCCATATCTCCTTGGGACATCCACTGGAGTACATAGTCCTGACATCCAATTGTGTGAGCACTTTTTCTGGGGGCCAGATCCCCCCACACTATTGTACCCATGGCCAGAGAGTTATGCTCCCACCAGAATCCCTCAGCCAGTGACTGACAGGAAATGGTGTACAAGGTCCCAGCTCCCTTGCCCTTTGTGGGGTTCAGTGGAGCGGGTGGCCTACACTGTCTCCCAGACTTCACCAGAGGGATTAAGCTCCAGTTGCCTCCAGTGGTAATTGGCTTAGTAACACTTCCATTATTGGCATTCTTCCCATCCCTGGCTCACTTCCCCTCTCCTGACTGTGTTTCCTGGGAGCTTCTCTGCGATAAGGCTTTGAGAGCAAATAGTCTTGTCTTCATTTGGTCCTCCTAGAGGCAGACCCTGAGATGCTGCTCATTCCTAGTCAGCCCAGAGCAACCCCGAGGGAAGAAATGTAGATAAGAAATGTAGATAAGGGGCCCCTCACTTGACTTTGGCGGCTTCTGGGAGATGCTGCAGCTCTGAGGGCATATTCAGGAGGTCAGGGAAATGCTTCTCCAGGATCATGATAAGGTAATGGAGCAGAGAGATGTTTCTGTGGATGAAAGTCAGGGGTTAGGGAATGAGGATAAGGAGGAAACCAAGGAGAGGTGTGAGGGGAAAGAGGCAGTGGAGGAGGGATAAGGCGGAGGAGGGAAGAGGCCAGGGTGGGGTGAAGTGGGGGCTAAGGAAGCAGGTGGGGCCCCACCTGTCAATGCTGGACTTGGTGTCAGCAATCTTGTTGAGACTGGCCACCCGGAACCCATAGGCACCCCCACGCTGCCCTTTGTTCATGAAGTTGCCAATGGCCAGGACGACCTCTAGCATCTGCATTAGACGCTTGCTGCGGATCAGCTCCCGGGAGGCCAGCAGGATGGCTGGGAGAGGAGGGAAGGATCAGAGGCCTGCACAGACTGGGCCGGGGTGGCTGGGCCCCTTGTGTTCCAGGACAACGCCACCACAAAATCCAGAAAAGTGACTGCAAGTGTCTTCAACTCTCCACGGGGCAGAGACTGCTGGTGACTCGGCAGTGTGCCATCTCCAGCGGAAGCAAATTTGCCACAAGCTAGTTTGCCAAATAACCCCGTTCTCAGAACATACCACCAACTTCTTCCTAACAATATATCTGAGAATGTCTTTTCTTGCATATATTTAAAGATTATTAATATATTCTTTCTATGGATATCCACAAGAACATATTTTTACTTTTCTAAATTTAGTGATTAGAAATTGAAATTTCAGCATTTTATGTATTATGGAATTGTTTCTGCCTCTTTCGAAATGCTGAATTTTATTGATTTTTTTGGAGACAAAAAAAATCCGTCAATTAAATTATAAGGTATCACAAATTATAACATTCCCATATTTTTGTTGCATGAGAGAATGGTGTGCTTTATAGATGATGGTGCCTGATTTAATAGGTTACCTGACATCCAGTTGAATATCATTAAAATTTTTGCCAACCTCTAGGCACTTTAACCATTCCTCCCCAAATGCCTTAAATGATACGTTTGCTAGAAATACAAACTAAAGCTAACTGCAACCGAACCTTCAGTATTTTATTCCACTGTGGATGGTCCGGCTCTTCCTCAGCTGCAATGCATATGGCAGATGTGCAGAATGGGGATACAGATCCTACTCTGTAATTTTGGCTACTAGGTATGGAATATGCTTTTTGATCATTAAATGTGCTGATAAGAACAGCAAAGCATCCTATGATCTTTTGCTTATGCCAAACTGAACATTCCTGAAGATGCTGCTGTGAAGATAAAATGAGAACCATCTGACTGAAAGCTTGGAGAAATTTTCAAAAACAGTTAAAAATAAGTATTTGTACAAAAAAAAAACTATGAAAGTGAGTAACCATGCTTGTCAGTAGCTTTTAAAATTGAATATGGACATGGTCTGTGACCTGAGCAGCGTTACTCTGATGAGTATTTGAGTGATTTCTAGTTGTCTTTTCTTAAATTGCAAATGGATTGGATAAAGAAATTAGGGTATATTCATAGAGTGGAATAAAATACAGTACTGAAAATGAATCGCCCACTGCTACATGCAATAGTAGGGATGACTTACGATCATAATGGTGAGCAAAAGAAACCAGCATAAAATCATTCATACTATATTATTCCATTGACATAAAGTTCAAGATAGACAGGGAGAATAGAAAGTAATGGCTGAAGGGGGTGATGTTTGAGGAAGGGACATGAAGAGGGGCTCTGAGGGGCTGGAGACTTTCCATTTCTTGACCCGGGTGTTGATTGCGCAAGAGGGTTCACCTGATGGTTCATCGAGTAAGACTCCTGCGATCCGTGCACTTTTTCTACATGCATATTTCAATTAAAAAGGTTAAAAAAAGCTACTTATAAAAGTTTCTGGCATTTACCTTGGTCTGGATGGTTTTCCTAAGGTTGGTATGCTATTTGAAAAATTTGCAAAGGAATCCTCCAAAAAATGCTATGATGCTGGCATAACAGAAAATGACAAGAGTTCAAAGGAAATCAGTGTAAATGGGAAAACTTCCATATGCAATGCAGGCATTTTCGGTATAGTCATAAGAATAATATATTCATGAATATATTCATAAGAATATGTTTACATTTGAAACCATATTCATGGTGACTATATTCAGTGAATGTATTCATAATGAGAATTGTTAAGCTTGGTATATTCAGTAATGAACATATTCATCAGTTTATATTCAAGAATATCTTTAAGAAGAATATGTTCATGAATATATTCATTGAAGAATTGGTAAATTTGTCAGATTTGGTGAATTGGTTTTCAGCCATTTGACACAGAGGCCCTGCTGGGGAAGAGGGTGTGGGGGGATGGGCTGTCAGCTCATCAATCAGCTGGGATAGGCCAGATCTTAGCTCTTCCAGGAATATTTCCTGGGAGAACTGGAAGAAGGAACAGGAGCCCCAGCTCCTGTGCAGTCCTCCTGTTTCCCACCCCCAGTCAAGCCCACTGACATGATTCGGTAAGATACAACTTCAGCCACCTCGTCCCACCTCTCGGGAAGTTGAGTATGTTCCTTGCTGAATATACCAAATTTAACAAATCTCATTATGCATCCATCCACTGAATATAGTCACCATGAATATGGTTTCAAATGTAAACATTCTTATGAATATATTATTTGCATTCTAGAACAGCAGCCATCGCTATAGCAGAGCAATCACCCTCCCCAGCCGGTCTGGCCATCCAAAACACATTTGCTCTGCTTAGCTTGACATTAAAGGGAGAATTTCCTGAGCATCTAGTGACTAATGCTTAGGGAGAGCTTGGGAGAGTGGGAGCTCTTCCACAGCAAAAAATGGCAATTGCTCATATTTGGTCAACTGACCCAGGACACACAGTTGAGCACATATGTCTTGGGCTAAACCTCTTATCTGGGTCCCACGCCCCAAAGGCAGGCTGCTGCAGGACAAAGAATGTTATGTGAAGGTGAGAATTTGCCCATCACCAGGCAGGTGTACCACCAGACCCAAGACCTGGACAGTCACCTTACCTTTCTCCTTCAGACTGGTCACCTGTGATCACAGCCAGCTTGCAGGACACGTGTGTGTGCGTGTGTGTGTGTATGTGTGTGTGTGCGTGTGTGTGTGTGTGTGCGTGTGTGTGTGTGTGTGTGTGCGTGTGTGTGTGTGCATCGGGATCCAGATTACAGACAACACCTGTCTCCAGCTCTGCCATGCCCCACCTGCCTCCAGAAGCCACCCTGAAGTAGCTCGTTGAACACCAGAAAGGGCCGTTTTCTGGACTGGCCATCCCAGGAAGTGTGGGCCGGCCCTGACGTCAGCAGAGGGGGCCCGTGCTCTGCCCTGTCCACACCCTGTGCCGCTCGGCCTCCGGGCTCTCTTGTCCACTCCGCCGATCCTGTGCTCACCACAAGTGAGCTTCACCATCTCTCCTGCTTCTCCCTCCAGAGTCCATATGGCTGCCCGCTATCCTAACCGCCTGCCTTTTCCCCCAACTCCCACCCCTCCTTCCTCTGCCATCCTCTGGGGAGTACTACAGGACAGGAGTGAAGGGATGGGATTCGAAGGATATCTGCCTCCCGATCTGGGCTCTCTGCTCACCAACAACACGGTCTCAGACAATGCATCTCCATTCACAGTTTGAGAGAATGGATGAACCCAGAGGGCCGCTGTGAGGGCCGAGGGAGACCATCCACGTGCTTGGTCCATGGTTCTCATTTAATTACAAATTGCTCATATGGAAAAGGAGGAGGGGTTCCCCAATCCAGAAAATCAGATGCCTCCTGAGATCACCTTGCCAATTTCCTTTTCTGAATAGTTCACACTTCAAATAATGTGCCTGGAGGTTGTCCGTGAACTTGGTGCCTCTAGAGCAGGGTGAAGATTGATGAGCTCCACACATGCCAGGCACTGTGTTAGGTGCTTGCTAGTACCATCCCCTGTGCCTCATTTCTGTCCCGTGCTGGGGCAGATATCAACCGGTCCTCCACCTTAGAGAGTCTGCATAGGCAATGTATCATGAGTCCGGCACATGTCTAATATAAACAAGTGCATGTATCTACCATCGTCATAGTTCCAAATTTTTTCCTTGACTTTGGTTTTTGGGGGGAGGATCAAGAATAAGGAGGGAGTTTTCCTCTGCCCTGGTCATTGACTCCCACCCCGAGGGCCCCTCCGCGCCTTCAGCCCTACCTTCCACTTTGGGCTTGGCTTCAGTCAGCCGCTCCTGGAACTTCTTCTTGAAGAAGAGGGCCTGCAGCCGCTGCTGGTAGTGGTCAATCCTGTGGACAGGGTGCGGTACCTCACGAGGAGCACCCACCCGCCAGACCCGGGAGCCAGCTGCAGCCTCCTCCTTAGCCGGCCCACCCCCAGCCCCTCCTGCCACACTTGCTGCCCAGACCTGCTCATTTCATAGAGGAAGCGGTCAGCGCGGGCCATCCGCTCAATCTCATGCCTGTGCTCCTCCAGAAGGTCGACGTCGCTCTTCTCTGGGATGAACTTGAGGAGCTGCAAAGAGCAGGTGAAGCTCAGACCAGAAACTGGTGAAAAGCTGATACGGCAAGGAAGTCCATATACCGACCAGGCCCAAGGTAGGGAGGGGCACCTTCGTGTAGCTGGTTTACATTTCACCTGCCTCAAGGGGCCCAAAGCACCCAGCTCTAGACTTTTTTCTTTTTTAACTTTCTAAAATTGAGATATGACTTACATGTAGTAAAGTATACTATTCTTAGGTGCACAGCTCAGTGATTTCCCTTTTTAAAACGACTTTTTTGAGGTAAATTTACATAGAATGAAATGCACCCATTTTATATGTAATGAGTTTTGATAAAACTATCCACACACTGAACCACCATCCAGATTAAGATACAGAAGATTTCTATGCCTCCAGAAAGTTCCTTTAGGCCGCTTCAATAAGCCAGCCACTCCCACCAACCCACAATTTAGCCTCTCAACTGAATTCTATCACTTTAGATTAGATTTTCCTATTCTTCAACTTCACATCCATGGACTTATGCTGTGCGTTCTCTTGGTATCTGGCTTCTTTGCTCAACATAATGTCTGAGACTCACCCTTGCTGTGAGCGTTGGTAGTTTGCTTTTTTTTATTCTTTGCTGAGTGGCATTCTATTGCAGAAATATACCACAGTCTATTCATTCACTTTCTTAGGGATGAACAGTTGGGTTGTTCACAGATTGGGGTTTTGTAAATAAAATTGTGATAAATATTCTCATGGATGTCTTTCAGTCAGTATTTGTACTCATTTCTCCGTATCTCAGAGTGGTATTGTTGGGTAGTAGGGTGAGCGCATACCTAGCCTTGGTGTATACTGCCAAATTGTTTTCCAAAATGATTGTATCCAATGAGAATTCCAGTTGCTTCACATCCTTGCCAATGTGTGGCATGGTCCGTTTTCTCAATTTTAGCTGTTGTGGTGGGTGTATGGTGCTATCTCATTGTGATTTACTGTATTTCTCTGATGACTAATAGCATGGAGCATCGTTTTCCATATTTCTCTGATGACTGATAGCATTGAACCCTTGGAAATTCACTTTCAGAATGTACCTATTCAAATCTTGTGCTCATTTTTGAGTGGAGTTTGTCATTTTCTGATTTGTAGAGGTCCTTATTCTGAATATGAGATGTCTGCTACCTATACACAGGGCAAACATCTTCTGGGGCTTGGCTGGTCTTTTCACCCTCATGATAGTGCCTTTTGATGAACAGGAGTCTTAATTTTAATGAAGTCCAACTGACCAGTTTGTTTGGTGTTTTCAAGGTTTCCCTTGGAGGACTGAACAAATCAAGGTGGAAGGGATTCAGGGAAGATATGAGTATGGGTCGCTCTGACTCTGCCTTGAGGCCAATGGAAGTGCATGCCTCCTATCTCCTTTCAGGGTCTCCATCCCCTGGACAAGAGGCAGCCTGTCTGGCCTCCCCTCAGAAAGGCCAGCAAGAGAAGTGTCTCCAAGCCTCTCCCTGACGCCCCCAGCCTCCAGCCTGATTTCCCCTTGACCTAAGAGTCTTGTCCCATGTGGGAGCTGTCAGGAAGGTGTATGGCTAGCCCCCTGGTTTCAGCTCCCCTCCTCTCCCTACTAGAGGCCTTACCTGCTCCAGCATGTCCTTAGCGAGGTCCTCCTGCTCATCCATCTTCAAGATGGCCTGCCGGATCTCCTCGTTAGAAAGCTTCAATCTAAGGTAAAATCCCGCCACCCCTTGAGCAGCCTGGTCTGGCCCCAGTGCACAGGACAAACCCCAGGCCACCTCCTCCAGAAGCCAGAACCCCAGGCTTCCCTCTTCCCTTACGTGAGCATGGGAGCACATTCCATAGTACTCCCTCCTCACCTCCTCTGCAAAACCTGCTCTGACTAAGCTGACAGCAGTCATTCTGCAAGCTCAGTAGTGAGGTATTTCGGTCTGTGAGTAGACACTTGAGTCTTGAGTCTCGGGTCTCTTGCTTGAGTCTCCGTCATAACGGGTAGGGACATGGGAACAAAGGGCTATCTTCAGGGTAGACTGAGAGACAGGACAAAGGGTTTCTGACCCTTCTCCTCATGCCTAAAATATCTACAGTCTCTCCATGGGAGGATGAGTCTCCTGCTCCCTCCACTGTCAGAAGACAGAGCAGCTGTCAGTCTGCAATTAGCGCATCGGCCCCCACACAGCTGTTCGATGCATCTAGCTGTCTCGGGGAAGGAGAAGCCACCCCCCACCCCGACAGCCCTGGGGATCCTATCCCACCACACCACTGGGAGCCCTGGGGATGCAGAACCCTCCCCTACCCTCAAGGGGGAGAAACTGAGGCCCGAGGCCTTGCGGGAGGGGGGGGGAAAGCACTAAGAATAGTCTGGGAGGCGGTGCCCTCTGACCCCGGCCCAGGCGAGAGGCCCTGCACGGAAGCTGTGCTGTTAGCACAGATCCTGCCTGTTTGTTCTACAGCCCAGGGACAGGCTTGAGGGCTGAGATCACGCTGCTCTGTGGCCTAAGCCGAGCGGGGCCCTCCATGGGCTTACAGCGACTCTGTTGCCAGACGCTGACCAGGCTGGTGTGGGCCTGGGATAGGAGGGAGGCATTTCCTGTCTGCAGAGCCCCACACTGCTGCTCAACACGGGCTCCCCAGAGACGGTCCTAGATCAGTGGCCCCTCCCTTTCCCAGGAGACATCAGAGATGGGGGAAGATCAGGGACTGCCATCACCCCTCTCCTCTGCCCACTCTCCCCATCTGCCACATCATCTTTTGCTCTCCTGGGGGGCCCACTCCCTCCTACCAGGAACCTATTATGTGGCAGGGGCTGAAGAGGGCAGGAAGGGCACATACTTGGAGAGAAGGATGATGCAGTTCTGGGCCCTCCGGCCATCAATGACAGACAGCTCTTTGACCTTGCGGGAGGCCAGGTAGATGTCCTCGGTGGAGCCCAACTCTTTCTGCAACCGACAAGCCAAGTGGAGAGGTTGAGGTGTGTGCTTTCCCCAACCTTCTTCTTGACCGGCCCGTCAGGAGCCACCCCATGCCAGCCAGGGGATGCTCCGTGCAAGAGGAAGAAAGAAAGGGAAAGACAAGGACAGGAGACAGAGGAGACTGGTTAATAACTGACTCAACCAGGAAGCATCCAGGACTTTACCAAGGGCTAGAATGGGCTGGAGGCACTAAGAAGCCCCGTTTCTCAGAGACTCTCCTCTCTAGAACAGAAGGAACTGGAGGGGAAGTAACTGATCCCTCTGGCTTCAGGCAACGTGATATGATCTACCACATCTCAGAGCCTCGACCCCCAAATTTCACCACCCCATCCAGAGAGCCTCTCCTGCTTAAGATGAGAGATCACAGTTCCTGGACCCCCCGGGACTTCAGGCAGAGCCCAGTGTGCCCAGGGTAGAGGGCACCCACAAGTTCAGAGGTGGGGAAACTGAGGCAGACTTCCATATATTCTCTTCTTCTGGGGTTCTAGCAGGCCGATTCCCAAGAAATCAAGGATTCCCCCACCTCCCCTGGGGCCCCTGGAGAGGTGTACATGAGGCCAGTTCTTGCTCCAGGAGATCCCCTTAAGGACAGGCTCCATTTGCACAACCCCAGGGCCTGCCATTCACATCAGCGTCTTTGTGAATTGTGCCCTGGGGTTGTGCAGCGCCCAGCCTGTGCAGTCTTACAGGGCAGCCTCGCCTTGGGCCTGGTGGGTATGACAACAGACTTAGAAGCTTTTTCCTTCCTCGGATAGACAGTCAACTCCATTGCAGATAGAGGTACCCTACATTTCTGCTTTCTCTTTGGGGACCCAGCCCCATGCCATCCAGTATAGGTGGGTAATAAGGTAGAAGGCAGAATGGACAAGCCCTCTCTTTTGGCCCCAACCCACAACAGTAGCCTGGGACAATGGTTAAAAGTTGGAGTGTCCAGAGCTCCAGGAGTGACTCACCTGCTGAGAAGGATTAGTTATCAGCTCCTAGGCAGGTAGCAACCACAGCCAACAGAGAATTAAACATGCACAATGTTAGCCAAGAGGCTCTGGGACCCAGGAACAGCAGGAGAGGAGGGGCCCATCAGCATCTACTCTGTCCACCCCATGCCAGCAAAGTTCCCGTGGCTGGAGAGGAACAGCTGCTCACAGCCCTGAACAAAAGCTACTTCTGGCAGACACGTGCTCACAGAGAAGCCACACACAGCAGAGCACAGGCAGCCTCCCACCTGCTCTGGGCCCAGGGGGACCACCACTCCTCCGAAGGGACAGACCAGGCCCCCAGGCTCCCCACCCCAGCCCTGGTGGTGGTCTTCCCTCTCCTCTGCTAGGAATCTGCCCAGAGGGCAGACAGCATCATTCCTCCACCCCTGGATGACTTCATCTTTCTTACGGGCAGAAACACAATCAGACTGGAGCTGGAAACTGCATTCACTGAGGCAGAAGAAAGCAGGTGTCCTTGAATTTTGCCCCTTGTCTGTCTTTTGCTTTCTAAGGGGGCCGAAGGGGCAGAGCCCACACCTGGTTCTCCCTGCCTGACCCTGATAGAATTAAAGTCACTAACTCAGGACCTGCCCAGGGCTCAGAGGGAAGAGCTCAGCTCACAGACGGGAGGGCCCCAAGATGGGAGGAGGTGGCCAGGGCAACAGAGCCTCTGGGGTGTCTCCAGCTCTGCTGCTGTGAATTTGGCCCCAGCATGCAGACAAGCCACTGAGTAACAGTGGTCTGGGTGAGCCCAGCCCGCAAACAGCAGGCTGGACTGAGTGGGTTCAGAGAGGCAAGCGGGGACAGAACAAGGGCTTTTCATCTTAACTTGTCTCCACTCTCCAAACAGGGAGGCCCAGACCCATCTGTCCTAAACCCCATAGCCCCACTTTCCCCACTGGCCCCCGCCCTAGCCCCACCTCTGGGCCCTGGAGTCTGGGTGGGCTGGGCCAGAACACTGGCCTAAAGGAAGACTCTCAAACTAGAGGAGGAATGTGATTGGCCACGCCTGGTACCCTCCACCCCACCCCGAGCACTGGTTCACAGGAGCTCCAAGTGCTCAGAAGACCTTCCAGTTCCAGCCAAGCCACATCCCGCAGCCATGCCAGCCTCATACGGGCAGTAGCCGGAAACGCTGGATGGAATGAGGGTAGAGAATCTGATGCCTTAAGCACCTACATTTATATAACAACCACCTAGTTTTTCTCAGACCTCTAGTCAGGGCCAGAGCCCCGCTCGCACCCCATCCCTTTGGCTATTCCCCTGGAAGCAGTCACATGTGCCCTCGGTCCTGTCTGCCCTCAGAAAGGGTCATCGGCAGGTCTGAATTTGGCAAAAAGCAGTGGGGAGCCTGGCTACAACATGCAGCCTCTGCCCAGGGCCCAGGAAGGTGCAGACCCCACTCCCTGGCACCTGGGAAAGTCACTAGGGCTCAGCAGGAAAAACATGGAAGCAAACAGCACAGCCTGGAGAGGAAACAGCCCCTGGTAGGTAGACCAGGAAGCAAACACTCTAAGGCCTCTTGGCTGGTGATGCCTGATCTGGACTTGGTGGGAAGGCCCCCAGATGTGCACTGGCTGCAGGGCAGATTCCTGGGTCCCAACTCATTTCCCGACGCACATACTCACGTGCGGATGAGGTCTGAGAACCAGAATTCTTGACAGTCCTACAGGCACTGCCCAGCGTTCTGCCCCCACCCCCACGCCCCTTCTCCTGCTGCTGTAGGAAGAGCAGGCTATGGCCGTCTGCACACAGTGGCTGCAGAACAAAGCCCAGGGCCTTGCTTGGCCTGCCCAGAACCAGCCCCAGCTTTCACGCCCTAATGTGGCCTGAAGCAGCTCCATCTTCCTGGAAACATTAGCACCCTCTGCGAGACGGCGTTGGGCAATGACAGTGTGGTCGAGAAAGTGGTGTGAAAAGTTATGATGCCTGATAGACACAGGCCCTGGATCCTGGGGCCAGAGACAGGACAGGGGTCAGCAGGGGCCAGGTCCTCTCCAGTGCTCCAGGATGAGAGAAAGGAATGGACGAAATACTGTGTCATCACTTGACATGTAAATACAAACTGCAATACAATGGGATGTTTCTCCCTGCTGCTCTGCACACCTCTAATTCCTATCCACATTCTCAGCAAGAACAGAGTCCCTGATAAAGAATAAAATCAGTATACATGAAACGAAGGGAGAAAGGGAGGGAGGGAGAGGCTGAGGTTTGGGTTCAAAGGGTATAGGTAAAGTCATAACCCAAGAGGCTAGGAGGGCAGTGTCTTACCTGGTGCCTCTGATAAGCTGAAAACATTTTTTCAAAGTCCTCTAGGTCCAGAATCCGAAACACCTGCATGTCATCAATCTCATTCCATACGGTGCCGGGGACACGTTCCTAAGAGTAGGGCAAGGAGGAGACCCCATGGTTGACTCAACTCCTTCATTATGGAGATGTCCAATGTCCCCCCAACCCCACCTGTCCCCCAGCAGCACAAAGGACAACAGCCTGGCCTTCAGGCCTTCAGGCGGGGGTCAATTGCTCCCCTTCGAGCCGCCACCCAAGGTCAATTCTCTGCCCCAAGGGAGAGGCCAGAGACAAGCTCCTTTTCCTCCCTTTCTCATGGGGTCACATGTGAGCATGTTCCAGAAATCAGTGGGAGTGCAGGAGTGATAGGTGGGCAAATATGCAAGGGGGGTAAGCAACTCCTTCCAGAAAAACAAAACCAAGCCAGTGTTCTCAGGGCGCTCACCCTAAAGGTCAGGGTAGGCTGGAATCACTGGCGGGAACAGTGCCCACACATATTCGGGATCCTCAAATCCTCAGTGCAGGCTGCACTTCCGGTCTGAGATGGTCATTTTCTCTCCCAGGGGTCTTCCTCCCACTTTCCCAGATTCCCAGCAAGTGGACAAATGCCAAAGGCTGGGACATCCTGGCTGCCAAAGTGACTGCTCAGGCCAGCAAGACTCCACCACAGTTTCCTGTTGGTCAGACCCAGGAAGGTGTCCCATCCCTTATGATTGGGATGGGCCCAGGGGTTTATACTCCAAGGCCTCTCAACTTAGGCACTGCCTCACCTCTATGTAGAACTCTGGACTGAATCCCTACCCCAGAGGGGACGTTCTGGTTCTCTGGGGAGGAGTTTTAGCCAGACCAAGAAGCCCAGGGGCCTTGTAAACACCCTGATAATGGCAGAGAGCACAGCCCCTCTCCTCCCCAGAACCCTCACCTAAGCAGAGCTTTGCTGTCCTTTCAAACAGAATCTCACCACCTTCCCTTGCCTGAGGGCAGCCAGGAAGCCTTCCTAAGGCCACCACCTCCGCCTCCCTCCATCTCCCCCACAGCAAGCCTTGGAGAGAGAAGCATACCTTTCCCTCAGTTTTATTTTCTTAAACTCTGGAAAGGGGAGGCTAGGCCAGAGCAGGGGGGTGGGGACATTCCTGTGGCCTTCCTAAGGCCAGGGACCCTCGTGCGGAATGCTGGGCTGGGAAGCTTGGAGCAGCAAGGGATATAGGCAACTGGCCAAACCCAACACAGACACATTCTTTTCATGGTAGAAACAACCAGTGTGTGTGTGTGTGTGTGTGTGTGTACACAGGAGCACGCGTGGGGTAGGAGAATGGGACTCAGGCAAGGAGCCAGGCTCCTGGACTGGAGTACATGGGAGGCAGAGGGAGGACAGGAAGGGAAATTAAATCTGGGAAGGCAGGGAGGGGAAACTTCTAACTGGTCCCCCATCTACACCCAGGCCTAGAGTAGAGGTGGGCACAGTGGGAAGGCCCATAGAGGTAAGGCTTCCCGCTGCTCTATATTCCTAGTGAGGCCAGGATGAGAAGAAAAGGGCTGGAATGGGAGAGCTGGATGTTCAACACCAGGCAGTTTCCCACTCCCCTTCCTCCCTCCCTCCCACTCCCCTTCCTCCCTCCCTCCCACTCCCCTTCCTCCCTCCCTCCCACTCCCCTTCCTCCCTCCCTCCCACTCCCCTTCCTTCCTCCCTCCCACTCCCCTTCCTTCCTCCCTCCCTCTCCCTCCCCTTCCTCCCTCCCACTCCCCTTCCTTCCTCCCTCCCTCTCCCCTTCCTTCCTCCCTCCCACTCCCCTTCCTTCCTCCCTCCCTCTCCCCTTCCTTCCTCCCTCCCACTCCCCTTCCTTCCTCCCTCCCTCTCCCTCCCCTTCCTTTCTCCCTCCCTCTCCCTCCCCTTCCTTCCTCCCTCCCTCTCCCTCCCCCTCCGTTCCTCCCTCTCCCTCTCCCATATTTTCCAGGCTTGTGAAGTGTAGCTGAGGTCTAGAGCCAGAGAGAGGTACATTTATTCCTGGTATTCTCCAAATCTTAAATTTCTCCAAGTTGCCTTGAGGTGCCTCACATGTACAATAATTTCTGAATTTAATTTTTACACTTTTCTGGCCAAGACCTCACCACCACCAGTCTAGATTCCTAGAGCTTTGGCCCTTCTCGAGAGAGACAACCTTTATAGGCCAGGGAAATCTTACCCCAAAACACACATTTCACTAGCTTTCTCCCCTAGAGCATTTGGGGTCAGAACGACCACATTAGCCTATACTCCCAGCCCGGTCATTATTTGGGACTGTTGGCTATTATTCTCTTGTCATGTCACGCAAAGGGAAACTGGGTCTCAGTGAAGTCTACTTGCGGAGTTGGAGTGAGGACAACATACTTAAAGCAAGCATGGTGCCACTAATAATAACTAATCTAATAATAATATTATTATTATGATTTTCTATGTGTCAGTCAGTGTTCTATGTACTTCCTATGGATTAAGTCAGCTCATCCTCACTGCCATCCTTTGATGTGTGTGTCAAAATCACCCCCATTTTACAGATCAGGAACTTGAAGCCTGCCTGACGAACTCACCGCTAGTCACACAATTAAAAGTTGGGGCCGGCAATAACAGATTCATAAATATTACTGAATGCCTCTCTCCGCTCCACCCCTGCTGAGAAACATCTACACCTCCGTTGCCTCGTCCATCCAACTTGCATTTTCCAGTCTAGGAATGAAGCTCTGGCCTGCTCTGGGTCCCTGAGGAATTTATATAAACTTTATCATTATTGGACCCCCAGAGAAAATCCTCAGCACAATGCTCTAGGTGATGGAAATGTTGCAAAAATAATTGCTGTTTTCCTTAATTGTTGGGGTGCCTAATCAATTTTCCATTATCTTTTTAAAACCTTAAATTATAAACACAGGAGACAAAAAATATTTCTTATTTTACCCCCCCAAAAATACATGATTTCCGATCATGAACAACGAGCGCTCCCCTACAGCCTGTGGCTCTGCAGAACTGCTCGTCGGCTCACAGGCAGGTGGCCTTTCTGGCCCGACTCCTGTCCACGGAGAAGCACCCACAGGGCACAACCATGCGCTGCACTTGTTACACACTGAACAGCGTTGATTCAAAATGCTGCTAACAGGTGGTTCTGACATGTTAAGGACTCAGATTGGAGATATTATCAGAGGCACAGGAGAGGATGAGTGGGCTAGGTTCATGCTTTGTCTTTCCACCTAGACTCTAAGACCAGAAACGGAAGCGATCTGAGGGCACATCTCACAGACAAGCAAACTGACGTACAGATATAATGAGTGATTTCTGCAGGTCACACAGTTAGTTAGAGCCAAGCCTGCTCTGTTTCGAAGTTAAATCTCCCCTTCATTCCATCTCCAGGATCTCTAGGCTTTTCTTTGAACACACTTCCTAATTTGCCAGACGCAAAGCTCTTAGAGGGCAAGGTTATGCCTCACCTTTTGTTGTTATTGATTACAGTCCCCAGCAAGAAGGTTTATACAAAGAACACCTCTGACTGACTGGCTGGCTGTTCTACCATTAGGAAAAGGCCTCGAACAAATAGCTGACCACCTACTAGCGATCCCACCTCTCTTCCCACTTGAGTCTCCATCTGGGCTCATTGAAGCTCACATAGAACGGTACGGTTATGAATTCCCCAAGAGCCAGTCCCACAGGCCCATACAAGGGCAGAAGGTATCCCGTAGTCCCAGATCCGAACTGATGTCTGCATGGCTGTGTTTTCATGGTGTGAGTGTGAGTCAGGCTAATTGACCTCAGTTACCTTGTATGTGTTTACCTCAGAGACGAAGCCACCGGTCCCCTTAAAGGACACAGTATAGAACCAGAGACAAGGCTTGCCCAAGGCTGGAACTGACCTTCAATTATGAGCAGCCTCATGGGACCCAGGGCATCTCTACTCGATGCTTATGAGAATCCGACAGAGGAATCAACTCCCACACGTGGACCTGGGACTGGTGATTCTTAGTGGGTAATACTGATGGGGGCCTCTCACTGCTGAGCCGTCTAGCAAAGTAGCCAGCATGCACACCTTACCCAGGAAGACGTCAAAATGGCTGCATCTTGACATCAAACTCTTCATGGACGGGTGCTTCCTGGCCCTTCTGTCATGGCCTCATCATTTCAATCCTTTGAACAATTGCCTTCATCTTTACCATCTATAGACCTTGGCCCAACACCTTTGCCTATATTTTCTACCCTTTTCCTCAACCTGACCCTATCCTTGGAACTGTAGCCCAGCCCTTGTCTTGTCTAGAGAGCACCACTGCTTGGCCCCTGCCCTGGTAGCTGCATCACTCCATTAGCGCTCAACACACACACATGCCACCTGCAGGTGGCTTTGCCGATGTGAGCGTCATCACGTGCCAGGCCGTCTCCTCTCAGGGTAGGTGCCCTTCCCAGTGGACGGTGGGCTGTCTGGCATCAGCAGACTCCATCTTCTGCATCCATTATGTCCAGCCTTACCCGCCAAAGAAAGAACCCAGGGAGGAGATCTACAAACAGTGGGTAGCCAGTCCATGGGCTGGCGGCCACCGTAGGAGGATGGACCTACTGATCTCTTCCTTGCTACTCACCTCATTCAGCTTGACCCAGTTGAAGGACTTCAGCGGATGAGAAGGCTGGGGGACACACTTCTTCCTGAGTAGGGTATCGCTGCTGGGGAAGGGGTCCGGAGGGAGGGGCAGGCCCGTGCTAAAGCAAGGTGGGGCACCGGGAGCAGTTGGAGGCCCACCGGGTGGAAGGGGTGGTGGCGGTGGGGGGGGGCAGCAAGCAAATGGCAGAGGGGGTGGGGGCGGAGGCAGGTCATTAGTTGTCACAGAGGAAGACAAGGTAAGTGGGCCCCCAGGGGGAAGTGGGGAAGATAAAGTTCCTGTCTATGGGGAGACAGAAAGACAGAAAAGACAGAGCTGTCAGCAGTGATGCCTCAGGTCCCCACCACTACTCCTTTCCTCACTCCTATGGCCACCTCTCTGAGACCCAAGTCCTGCTCTCACCTCCTGCACACAGTTGGCCCCCATTTTCTCTCTCTGAATCCAAAATATCCAACACACACAAACATAACCACAAACACACACACGTAAGTCAAACACACACCCACCCGGACAGTGGAGAAGGCCACACATCACAACGCACCAGCAGGACTGATGCCTACAGCTGTGTAGGCTGCTGCCTGCACAGGGCGTCCAACTGGAGGGGAGGGGAGCTGAACTGCAGCCTGCTCTCTGCTTTCCGAGGTGCGCTTCCTGGGACAGTGGCACCCCAAGGAAAGAGCATTGTTTTTTTCTAATTAACACAAAGGTGCCACCCTACAGCCTCAGGTGTCCCCTCCATCCTAGGCTGAGACCTCCCTCCCTCTTCTCCCTCATCCAGTGGTCTGCGGGCCCTCCCCATACCTACTCTCCTCACCCTATCTTGAAGGTCTTGGCTTAACTATTAAAAGGGGAGGAGGGTCCCCACGTACTGAGATTTCACTGAGTTGGGCTACCAGCTCTGCCACTTGTCCCCGAGCTTGGCGCAGCTCCTGGGACTCTCGGGCCAGCTTGTCCTTCATCTTGTTCAGTGTCCGCATCATCTCTTCCTTCTCCAATGTCTTCGTCTCACATTCTCGCTCCTTCCTCTCCAGCCTGCTCACCAGCTCTGTGTGTTCTGGGGTGGAAGTGAGTCAGGAAAGGAAATGGGAAGAGAGAATGTGAATACGTGTGTCCCCCTCCAATAGAGGAGGTGGGTCCTGAGCTGGGCAGGGGAGGGGATACGTAGAGGCTGCAGCAGGTTTAGACAGAGCCCCTCACCTTTCCGGAACTTCTCAGCTTGGTCTCGCCACTGTTTCACTTCGTTTTCATTGATGAGCCTGGTGGGTTGTGGAGAGAAGGGTCTGTTCACCACTGGTTCACAAATTCCCAGAAGACATGTCATCTCCTATTCCCCATTTTGGTACCCTGATTTCCAATCTGTCTAGCCACATTCAAGGAAGCTAGGATTTTGACTCTCCAGATGTCTCTCCAGGTCCCCATCCTCCCCATCTCACCATGTGTCTCTCTAAGGGCTGTGAAAGCTGAAAGGCCTCTTAGATACCTTATGATCCAACCCGTCTGTGATGTATGGAAGCTGCCGAGACCAGAGATGAAGATAACAGCGAACTAACGGTAGAACTAGAACCAAGTCTCAGGCTCCCTTAGCATATAATGACGGTACCCCTTTGCAAAAACAGGTTTTGCATTAACAGAGATTAAAATATTGGCCCTACTATGGTCCAGGCTCCCACTATGTAAGAGCAAGAGAAATCACCCACCCCACCAGCACAGAATGAGTGTGTTGAGCGAGAAGAGGGGATGAGCCTGCATCATAGGAAGTCCTCATTCACGTCAAACTGTTTTACCAGGCGGTTAAAACGAAACTTTTACCTAGACACCAAGGTATGGGAGTGGGGAAATCCCAAGGTGACATCCCGATAATCATTTCTTCTGTAAATCTGAAAATGTGGATCCATGACTCTTGCCCTTGTCAACCAGATTAAGGATGTAAAGAAGAATCAGAGTTTGGAGGGGAAATAATTTGTGCAGAGATTTCTTGGAGAGAGCCACTGCTGTCCTTTGCTAGGGAGCCACCTCCCTCACCACCCTCTGGGGAAGTGGATTCTTTGGACCCACTCAGAGAGTCCTGCCCCATGGTCCCTGGTGTTGGGAAGGGGCCATCATGGACTGGGATCTGCCCTGGGGCCCGGCAGTTCCAGAGGAGAAGCAATACTGGAGACCAGTGTTGTGCTGGGACTGGCTGGCACTCCTGGAGTTTGTCGGTACAGAGACTGCATGAGGGCTGCCCATGGGCTTGATGGAAGCATCGTGGAAGAACTGGGCTGAAGCCATTTAAGCCCTGCCCAAGAAGTTTTCCTGGCAGAAAACTGGACACTTGCACAGTGTAAGCCTGTGGGCACTGGGCTGCCAGTGCATCAGGAGATGAAGGAAGAGGAGATGGTACCAGCCCCAGGAGAAAAACAACGACAACCTTGCAAGGGCAGTGACCAGGGTTTTACTGAGAGGCACCCAGCAAGGAACTTTTGAAGATCCCAGGAATACATTTCATGTCTTATCCTTGTGCCAAGCCCAGAGAACAGGAAACCTGTTTACCAAGTTACCTGATCAAGCAAACCTTTTCTCCTTCCTACCCTTATGCTTCCTCTGGTGGGAGTCAGAAACTGGTTTGGTAGTAGAAAAGGGGGACAGAAGGGGTTAGAAGAGCAGTAGAACAGAGAAAAGAAGCCCACACACACACACACACACACACATACACACCCTTCCCACTGTAGCTTTCAGCCTCAGCCCAGGGAGGAGAGAGATCTAAAGCTAAATCAAATCTAGAATGTCGACCACATCTGAGACTAGTCCTTCTAGCTACAGATTTGGGACTAGGTTGGTAGCTTAAAATGATCTTAGGACTTCCACTGCCCAATAAAAAGCAAGACATTCATTGGACCTGAGGCTTTTTCATTGTTTGGCAGAGGAGAAACTTCTCCACTAAATATTATAGAGAGTTAGTAGAAAATAAAAATAAAAATGAAGTGGCAATTATAGTTGTAATTGGCCAACACACCAGTTAGGATTTTAACTGTATTGACATCCAATTATTTGTGCCAATGAAAACAGTAGCATGAAGGGTCCAAAAATCATTTTCTACTTGCCTTTGGAAGGCAATCCAACGAATCACTGAGAGCCAGTTTATCTCTGTAAGGGCAACTGGCTCAGACTCATCATGAAAGTTAAGTAAAAGTTTAACATTAAAAACAGCATGTTAACATAAGGCCTGATTATTAATTGACATGACTTTAAACTTGGTTTTCTCCATTTCCCTATACCCAGAGTCAGTCTAAGACGACAGACCAGAAGACGTTACACTCCGACCTTCTTCTGCAACAGCCTCAGGGTTAAATCACCTGCTCCACAGTAATGGTCACCAACTTTCTCTAAAGGGCCAGAGTAAATATTTTAGGTTTTATATACCCTGTAGAGTCTTGTGTTTGTTTGTTGTTAACAACTCTTAAAATGTAAAAACGATTCTTATGACTTCCAGGAAGATGGCGGCGTGAGCAGGGCAGCAGAAATCTCCTCCCAACACTGTATTTATCTACAAAAATACAGCAAATACAACTATTCCTAAAAGAGAGAACAGAATACACAGAAAAGCGCACAGCGTGCAGCTACGCCCGAGAGGACTCTGCACCCCAAGAGGCGGAGCTATAAAGGGCCCTGCGCAGCAGCACGGCTGGGGAATAGTGGGGCAACAGCGCCACCTACAGCATCCCCACAGAATCTACTCCCAGTGGAGTTTTTTTTGTTTTGCTATGTTTTTTATTTTTTGTTTGTTTTTTTTTATTTTCTTTCTTTTTTTTCTTTCTTTCCTTCTTTTTTTTCTCTTTTTAAAGTCTTAAAGAGCCCAGCTGACATACGTGGCAACTACCAGCGACCACTTCTATAACCATGAAAAGACAGAGGAATATGGTCGAGACTAAGATCAACCAGACAACCCCAGAGAGGGAGACTGAAGGGATGGAATGCACAGTCTTCTTGAAAAAGAATTCAGAATAAAAGTCATAACCATGCTGATGGATCTACAGAGAAAGGTGCAGAGCTGAGGGAGGAAGTGAGGGAAGTGAGGTAAGACAATGCAGAAATCAGACAAACGATCAACGGGCTTAACAGCAGACTGGATGAGATGCAAGAGACTGTTAATGGAATAGAAATCAGAGAACAGGAATACAGACAAGCTGAGGCAGAGAGAGATAAAAGGATTTCTAGGAATGAAAGAATATTAAGAGAACTGTGTGACCAATCCAAACGGAACAATATTCGCATTATAGGAGTACCAGAGGAAGAAGAGAGAGAAAAAGGGATAGAAAGTGTCTTTGAAGAAATAATTGCTGAAAACTTTCCGTCGCTGGGGAAGGAAATAGTCTCACATTCCATGGAAGCCCACAGATCTCCCAACACAAGGGACCCAAGGAAGACAACACCAAGACACATAATAATTAAGAGGGCAAAGATCAAAGATAAAGACAGAGTATTAAAGGCAGCTAGAGAGAGAAAAAAGATCACCTACAAAGGAAAACCCATCAGACTATCATCAGACTTCTCAACAGAAACCTTACAGGTCAGAAGAGAATGGCATGATATATTTAACGTTATGAAACAGAAGGGCCTCGAACCAAGAATATTGTAATCAGCACGATTATCATTTAAATATGACGGAGGGATTAAACAATTTCAAGACAAACGAAAGTTGAGAGAATTTGCCTCTCATAAACCACCACTACAGGATATCTTAAATGGACTGCTCTAGATGGAAGCACCCCTAAGACTAAAAAGATGTCACCAGAGAAAATAAAATCATAGCAAAGAAAGCAGACCATCCAAATACTAACTAAAGGCAAAGAATGAAACACCTAGCATATAAAGAATGGACGAGGAAGAATAAGAAGGGAGAGAAATAAAGAAACATCAGAGAGTGTTTACAATAATTTAACAAGAAAGTTAAGTTAGATTGTTAAATAGTAAAGAAGCAACCCTTGAACCTTTGGTAACCACGAATCTAAAGCCAGCAATGGCATAAGGACCTATCTATCAATAATCACCCTAAATGTAAATGGACTGAATGCACCAATCAAAAGGCACAGAGTAACAGAATGGATAAAAAAGCAAGACCCATCTATATGCTGCTTACAAGAGACTCACCTCAAATCCAAAGATATACACAGACTAAAAGTGAAGGGATGGAAAAAGATATTTCATGCAAACAGCAAAGAGAAAAAAGCAGGTGTTGCAGTACTTGTATCAGACAAAATAGACTTCAAAACGAAGAAAGTAGCAAGAGATAAAGAAGGACATTACATAATGATAAAGTGGTCAGTCCAACAAGAAGATATAACCATTATAAATATATGTGCACCCAACACAGGAGCACCAGCATACGTGAAACAGATACTAACAGAATTAAAGGAGGAAATAGACAGTAATGCATTCATTTTAGGAGACTTCAACACACCACTCATTCCAAAGGACAGATCAACCAGACAGAAAATAAGTAAAGACACAGAGGCACTGAACAACACACTAGAAAAGATGGACCTAACAGACGTCTACAGAATTCTGCACCCAAAAGCAACAGGATACACATTCTTCTCAAGTGCACATGGAACATTTTCCAGAATAGACCACATACTAGGCCACAAAAAGAACCTCAGTAAATTCAAAAATATTGAAATCCTACCAACCAACTTCTCAGATCACAAAGGTATAAAACTAGAAATAAATTTTAGAAAGAAATCAAAAAGGCTCACAAATACATGGAGACTTAACAACACTCTCCTAATTAATCAATGGGTTAACGACCAAATCAAAACAGAAATCAAAGACTATATGGAGACTAATGACAACAACAACACAAAGCCACAACTTCTGTGGGATGCAGCAAAGGCAGTTCTAAGAGGAAAGTATATTGCAATCCAGGCCTATTTAAAGAAGGAAGAACATTCCCAAATGAATAGTCCAAAGACACAATTACTGAAATTGGAAAAAGAAGAACAAATGAGGCCCAAAGTCACCAGAAGGAGGGACATAATAAAGATCAGAGAAGAAATAAATAAAATTGAGAAGAATAAAACAATAGAAAAAAATCAATGAAACCAAGAGCTGGTTCTTTGAAAAAATAAACGAAATAGATAAACCTCTAGCCAGACTCATTAAGAGAAAAAGAGAATCTACACACATAAACAGAATCAGAAATGAGAAAGGAAAAATAACGACGGACCCCACAGAAATACAAAGAATTGTAAGAGAATATTGAGAATCTATATGCTAACAAGCTGGAAAACATAGAAGAAATGGACAACTTCTTAGAAAAATACAACCTTCCAAGACTGACAAAGCAAGAAACAGAAAAACTAAACAGACCAATCAACAGCAACGAAATTGAATCGGTAATCAAAAAACTACCCAAGAACAAAACCCCTGGACCTGATGGATTCACCTCTGAATTCTACCAGACATATAGAGAAGAAATAATACCCATTCTCCTTAAAGTTTTCCAAAAAATAGAAGAGGAGGGAATACTTCCAAACTCATTCTATGAAGCATCACTCTAATACCAAAACCGGGCAAAGACCTCACCAGAAAAGAAAATTACAGACCAATATCCCTGATGATCGTAGATGCAAAAATACTCAACAAAATATTAGCAAACCGAATTCAAAAATACATCAAGCAGATCATACACCATGATCAAGTGGGATTCATCCCAGGGATGAAAGGATGGTACAACATTCGAAAATCCATCAACATCATCCACCACATCAACAAAAAGAAGAACAAAAACCACATGATCATCTCCATAGATGCTGAAAAAGCATTTGACAAAATTCAGCATCCATTCATGATTAAAACTCTCAACAAAATGGGTATAGACGGCAAGTACCTCAACATCATAAAGGCCATATATGACAAACCCACAGCTAACATCATACTTAACGGCGAGACGCTGAAAGCTTTTCATCTAAGATCGGGAACAAGACAGGGATGCCCACTCTCTCCACTGTTATTCAACATAGTACTGGAGGTCCTAGCCACGGCAATCAGACAAAACAAAGACATACAAGGCATCCAGATTGGTAAAGAAGAAGTCAAATTGTCACTATTTGCAGATGACATGATACTGTACATAAAAAACCCTAAAGACTCCACTCCAAAACTACTAGAACTAATATCTGAATTCAGCAAAGTTGCAGGATACAAAATTAACACACAGAAATCTGTTGCTTTCCTATACACTAATGATGAACTAACAGAAAGAGAAATCAGAAAAACAATTCCATTCACAATTGCATCAAAAAGAATAAAATACCTAGGAATAAACCTAACGAAGGAAGTGAAAGACCTGTACTCTGAAAACTACAAGACACTCCTAAGAGAAATTAAAGAGGACACTAACAAATGGAAATGCATCCCATGCTCTTGGCTAGGAAGAATAAATATTGTCAAAATGGCTATACTACCTAAACCAATCTACAGATTCAATGCAATCCCTATCAAACTACCAACAGCTTTCTTCAATGAACTGCAACAAATAATTCTAAAATTCATATGGAACCACAAAAGACCCCGAATAGCCAAAGCAATCCTGAGAAGGAGGAATAAAACAGGGGGAATTACACTCCCTGACTTCAAGCTCTACTACAAAGCCACAGTAATCAAGACAATTTGGTATTGGCACAAAAACAGACCCACAGACCAGTGGAACAGAATAGAAAATCCAAACATTAACCCAAACATATACAGTCAATTAATATTTGATAAAAGTGCCTTGGATATACAATGGGGAGATGACAGCCTCTTCAGCAGCTGGTGTTGGAAAAACTGGACAGCTACATGTAAGAGAATGAAACTGGACTACTGTCTAGCCCCATACACAAAGGTAAACTCAAGGTGGATCAAAGACCTGAATGTAAGTCATGAAACCATAAAACTCTTAGAAAAAAACATAGGCAAAAATCTCTTGGACATAAACATGAGCAACTTCTTCATGAACATATCTCCCCGGGCAAGGGAAACAAAAGCAAAAATGAACAAGTGGGACTATATCAAGCTGAAAAGCTTCTGTACAGTAAAGGACACCATCAGTAGGACAAAAAGACATTCTACAGTGTGGGAGAATATATTCATAAATGACATATCTGATAAAGGGTTGATATCCAAAATATATAAAGAACTCATGCACCTTAACAAACAGAAAGCAAATAATCCAATTAAGAAATGGGCAGAGGACATAAATAGAGACTTCTCCAAAGAAGAAATTCAGATGGCCAACAGGCACATGAAAAGATGCTCCACATTGCTAATCATCAGAGAAATGCAGATTAAAACCACAATGAGATATCACCTCACACCAGTGAGGATGGCCAACATCCAAAACACAAACAACAACAAATGTTGGCGAGGATGTGGAGAAAAGGGAACCCTCCTACACTGCTGGTGCAACTGCAAATTAGTTCAACCATTGTGGAAAGCAGTATGGAGGTTCCTCAAAAAACTCAAAAGAGAAATACCATTTGACCCAGGATATCCTCTCCTAGGAATTTACTGCAAGAATGAAGCAGCCCAGTTTGAAAAAGACATATGCATGCCTATGTTTATCGCAGCACTATTTACAATAGCCAAGAAATGGAAGCAACCTAAGTGTCCATCAGTAGATGAATGGATAAAGAAGAGGTGGTACATATACACAATGGAATATTATTCAGCCATAAGAAGAAAACAAATCCTACCATTTGCAACAACATGGATGGAGCTAGAGGGTATTATGCTCAGTGAAATAAGCCAAGCCGAAAAAGACAAGTATCAAATGATTTCACTCATATGTGGAGTATAAGAACAAAGAAAAAATACTGAAGGAACAAAACAGCAGCAGACTCACAGAACCCACGAATGGACTAACAGTTACCAAAGGGAAAGGGAATAGGGAGGATTGGTAGGAAGGCAGGGACAAGGGGAAAAAGGGGCATTACGATTAGCAGACGTAATGTTAAAAAAAAAAAGAAAAAAATCTAATGAAAAAAAAGAGTTATGATAGGAAGCAGATTGGTGGGGGGACAAGCTAGTGTGTTGAGAATTATATATGTTCAAAGTAGCTGTTATTACTTTGTGTAATTTGTGAAGTACTACGAGTGTGACTTATATATCAAATAGTATTGAACTAAATTTCATTTCCATCTTTTAGATTCCCTTACAATTATTTGGCTTCCCTTGTTGTACACCTTCTATGCATGTGATTAAATAAAACATTTAAACAAACAAACAAAAAAAAAAACGATTCTTAGCTCTGGGTCCTACAAAAAAGGCTGGAAGATTGGAGTTAGCCTGCAGGCCATAGTTTGCTGAAGGCTCCTCTGTGTTACTGTGTTCCAATTCCCCCTCCATCCACTTCATGCAGTGGACCATTGAGAGCTGTGTACATCGTCTATAAACCTGTACTGTCCAACAAGGGAGTCACTAGCCATATGTCACGTGGCCATTTGAATTTAATTAAAGTGAAATAAACTTCAAATTTATTTCTTCAGTCACACTAACCACCTGCCAATACTTAGCAGCCACATTTGGACAGGGCAGACATGGAACATTTCCATTATTTCAGAGAGCAATAATGGACGACATGACTCAAGGTCTATTTGAAGGCACTGGTTTGAGAGAGGGAGTGAAGTTTCACTGGCGAGACCCCAAGTAGGAGAGAGATAGGGAAGGAGGAGGAATACAGGTGAGGGCTGGCCACTGCTTACATGTTGACGATGTTCTTAACATTGAAGTTCTCTAAGGGAGCCAGGTCGGGATCCACACCCCTTTCATCCTGGAGGACAATCTGCTGAAGGATGCGGTCTAGGAGCTGCCACTGCTGGAAGTAGCCACCATTCCTCTTGTCTGAGAAACGACAGGCATCATTATGTTTCCTGAACCCTGGAGCACCCTGGGGTCCTGCCCGGGAGTCAGAACCTGGGCTCAGGCTGGTTAGGCAGGCCCTTCTCCCTTGGCAAGCTCCCAATCTGACACGGGAGGCAATGCAGTTTTTGATGACGGAGACTCACAAATCCAGTCATTTCCTGATGATCTGCAACTGACCTTCAAGAATGTGTCAGCCCTCTAGATATATTTCTCTACTCCCTGACGTGCTTCTTGGCAGGCTTTCTTCCCTGTTGCTACCCTGAGCATCCTATGCCTTGGGAATGCAAATTGCTTTTTACGTTATCCAAAAAAAAGGACCTTTAAGAAGGTAAATTTGCTCCAAAATATTACATGCTAAATAATTAAGTCTCCAGGGAAATGTTTTAAAAAGAAAAGGTTTTAAGATTATCTATGCTATTGCTCTACAGAGAAAAATGAATAGAGAGAAAAACTGACTACAGAGATGCACTGAGAGGAAGTCCAATGGGTTGGAGAAGAGGGAAGTCCAGGCAGATTTCTTGGTGAGGGCGACCCTGAACTCTGAAGGCAAAGGCATGGGGTGTCGTGCACGATCTCCCAGGGCTCCAGTCTCACCCTCTGCTCATGGTCTGCTTACACACAGCCTTCGTTTTCATGTGTAGCCACAAGCTCCTCTTCCTTGGTCCTTTATTTTGATTTTTATTATTTTATTAGAAGGAATATAAATGATCTACAATATTATATTGGTTACAGATGTACAACACAGTGACTCGATAATTATATACATTACTAAATGCTCGCTGTGGTAGGTGTAGCGACCCCCTGCTTCCATACTAAGATATTACAACATTACTGGTTACATTCCATTCCTATGACTAATTTATTTTACAATTTGAAGTTCATATCTTGGTTCTTGATATCAAGTACTTTGTCTGGACTGACCTCCAAGGCAGTCAAACAGCACAGTCTTGACCTCAAAGACAAACCATAAATGCCTACAAGGTAGAAGGTCATGTCTGCAAAGCCCCCTTTTGAGGCAGAAGAGAGGGACCTGTTCACATTGTCCATGGAACAGCAAACACAGGAACTCATGGGAGCAGAAGTCAGGTTTCCCAGGGACTTCCCACATGGTCCGTGAAGACCTTCAGGACTGAGTCTTGGAGAAGCACTGGTGACTTCCCGGTCTGGGTCACTGTCTCCTTTCCTTTCTGTCACTCCCCTGACACATGCATTGCAAAGTGGCCTAGCTTTCTATTTGCCTTTCATCCAGGAAAACAGGGTAAGGCCAGGTCACTGGCTCACAGTAGACATATTTCATCTAAAGCCCTGACCCCAAAGAAACAAAAATTCCTTCCTATGTAGAGACTCCCACATCCTCTGGTTCATTCATGTAAACCAGGGATGATAATGCACATTCCTTGAGCTCCTCTGCAGTTCCGAGACACTGTGCTAGACACGTCGTGCCTGGCCCAGAGTTGGCACAGTAAGTGGTAGCTGTTGCCACCTTCACCACAATTACCAACACCACCATCACCACCACTAAAGAGCCTGTCTAGGCTGACCACGCTGGTGGGCCACACTAATTTTCCAAATATTCTATTTTGTGAAGAGCTTAAATATCACATGGTACAGTGAAAGCTCATTTCAAATTGCATGCTGGGGTGGCTATTAGTAATTACGCAGTAATTTATTCAGTTACTCTGCACACCTGGACCTTCAGAGCTTAGCATCTGCTCCCGTACGTGCTGACGGGTGGTATTTGTAAAGAGAAACAGAGCAAAGGTGTTAGGGCGGGAGCCAGCAGGGCCTCCATGGAGGTGTTGACGAAACCTTTTTAAAAAAGGCATGGTCCCTCCACATCTGTGCTGCTACCCCAGCACTTCTTTTCAGAAGTCCCCAACAGGACTGTGACTCCCTTAAAATGAGCGACAGCCAGAGCTGGGTGATTTGGCAATGATCAGACTACTGCTTGTTAGACTAGGACACTGGCGCTGCCCAGGACCGAGTTCCCAGCACCTCCCCTGGGTGATGGGAAGTCCTGACCCCAGAGAGGGAGGCAAGAGGTCCAGGTCCTGTGGCCTCTCCTCCCGCGGGTCGTGGGCAGAGGGAGACATGGTCAGACTCACCAACCCAGGGAGATCTTGACACTTTGTCTCAACCTGCCCCAGGCCAGGGCTCAGGCTGAGGGAACTGGCAGTGCGGGCTACTCACAGGGCATCTGCAGGCAGTGGTGCAACACAGACAGCAGGCACGGGTAGGCCTCGGTGTGCTTCAGCTTCTTGTGGAGCAGCTCGAACATCTGGGAAGCACTTTTGGTGTCGATGTGGACCTGGGGGAGTGGAGGGCCCAGTGTATGGGGTGGAGAAGGCAGCAGAGGAAGAGAGAGGGGAGAAAAGACCCTGCCTTCATCCACTGAGCCCCATGCCCCAGGGCGGAGCAAAGGAGGAGGGAGCCGTGCTCGTGAGGGAAAGCAGGGCTTCTCAGCCACGGCACTACCGGCATCTCGGGCCAGGCAGTTCTCTGTTATGGCGGCTATCCTGTTCACTGCAGGTGTTCAGCAGCATCCTTGGCCTCCATCTATCAGATGCCAGCGGCATCCTTCTCACGCCAGCTAGCACCATGAAAAATGTCTCCAGACAATGCAAATGTCCCCAGAGGCAGGGGAAGTAAAACCATTCCAGGCTGAGCGCTACTGGTTCAAAGTAAGGGAAGGGAGCAGGCACCCAGGTGAGTCAAGGAGCACAGAGCAGAGCTCCACCCGATCTGGGTTCAAGTACGGGACCTACTCTCTGGGGGTGTGACAACGGGCGAGCTGCTTATCCTTTCTGGCCTCACTTTCCTCATCTGTACATCCAGGGCTTTTGTGACAATGTAATGGGATCGTGCTTGGTGGCTGAAGCACCGCCCCACAAGGAGGTTTCTATTCAGAGTGGGGTTTTATTATACAATATTTAAGCAACAGAGATGTGTATTTTCAGGATCACTACGACTAAAATGAAAATACAATTTGCTTTGCTGAGCATGATCTTGTTAGTGGTCATGGCAGGGGTGACTCGGCACTGGAAGGGAGGGGGAATGCCACCAGGGGAATCCTGTGTCCGAGCTGGTTCTCTTTCTTTTGGGGGTTACGGTCCCCCAGGGCGTAGATGCCCTACCAGGTGAGGCCAGCCACGTGAGACCCAACAGAGCCAACATACAGCCAGGCTCCAGAAGCAGGGCCTGGCCGCGGGGGCGCCTACAAGGGGACCCTGCCGCACTGGACCTACCCCAGCACAGGGTCTGGAGGAGTGGCATGCGGCCACTTGGGACCCCCCCCACGGTTGCCCACCCTTGCAGGCTCCTCACCATGTCAAACCTCCTGGCTAGCTCCAGGTCATCCTCATTCCGGACCATCTCGAAGAAGTCTAAATGTCTGGAAGGATGTGGGGGTAGACAGCACAGACATTACTACCAGGACATCCCTGGTTGGGGGTTGCAGCCCCTTGGAGCCCCGCACCGACTACATCTAAAAGCTTCATTCAGGTGAGGCAACAAGGAAACAGCAGAAAGCGGCTGCCTGTCTGTAGGTGAACAGGCCAGCCCGGGACCCACCCCATCGCCTTCCGTCAGGCTTTCTCACCTTTGGCACTAACGGCACTGGGGCAGGATTATCTTTGGTTGCGGGGGGCTGGCCTGCGGGTTGTAGGAGGGTCAGGAGGGTTTCTGACCTCTGACCAATAGATGCCAGCAGCAGCCCCCACCCGCCCACCCCCACTTTCACATTCTGGCAACAAAAATGTCTCCAGGCATTGCCAGTCAAGAACCACTGCTGGACATTACCTTCCCCCGTGTTCTCGGACTGTCCCCATGTCAGCCTCAAAGCCAGTCTGTCTCTCATTTGCTACCTCACCCACTCCCCAACTTCACCTAAAAAGGATACATCTTCTCTCCCTTAAGACCCAGTGTAATGCAACAGTCTGTACCAATGGGACAGACCAGAGGGGCTCCCTGGTGACCCGTGGGCTTTTAATTGTGCCCTTTGATCAAGGGTCTTTGTGGCCTGCACTTGGAGCGGGGCTGCACTGTAGGGCCCACAGCACTCCTGGCCTCCAACAGCCAGCACCAGCAGGGCCCCAGCCAGCCAGTCTGAAATCCAAAGAGCACCCCCACATGTTCCCAAATGCCTCCCAGGGACCAGTACTGCCCTGGCTGAGGACTACAGCTTGGCCTGTCTAAAACATCAGAGATGAGACTGCAGGCGAGCAAAGAGGGCAGGCAGAGGCCTAGGTAAGATGTGGGACGAGGGGGTGATGGGACAAGAGGGTGGGAAAGCTGTCCCCTCCACCCACAGAGCTGATTCTGAATCAAAGCTGGGCATGGCAGGTGGTCTCCAGCGGGAAGGGCAGCTGCCACCAACGCCCTGATCGCCCCCCACAGAGGCACTGTCCCCAGAGGTGGCAGTGGGGACAGGCGGCTCGGGCCTTACTTGTCTAGGATGGCATTCTCATGCTGCCGGAGCTTGTCAATCACAGGCTGGATCCCCAACATTAGGAACTCATACCGTAGGTGTAGGCGGAATTCCAGATTATCCTGGGGGTCAACAGAGAGGACCAGGCTCATCGGCTGGTCTCCTCTGCCACAGGATCCCCCAGTGGGCCCCTCATCACTACTCCAGTCATTGTCCCACCACATCTCCTGCAGCAAACTCATCCAGAATGGCTTCAAGTCCCAGAGTTCCAAGAAAGGGCAGGAAGAAACATCTTTTGACCTTGTTATTAATTTCTTTAGGTTTCCTGCCTCACTTCCTTTACATACCAGTTTTTTCTTCTAGCTTTTGTCATCAAAGAACTGTATTATAGAACGATAAGCATAAACTTTGGCATCAGACAGATCTTAGTTAAAATCCCTGCTCTGCCATTTACCAGCTTTGTGATTTGGGGAAAGCCTTAGCTCTTTCATCTATAAAATGGGCACAATATTACTTACCTACAAGAGTGATATTCATAATCATTACCTGATGAGGTATGGTTTATGGTTACCAACTAATCAGAATAGATGTCTGCCATAAATAGCTAGTACCGACAAAGGTGATGCCAGCATTTTAGGGACAGGTTATTCCCTCAATCCACCTCACCTAACTCAGGTCATCAGGAGTGGATACAAAAAAAAGTATGCTGGCAGAAAAGAGGGGAAAGCAGAGATCATTAAATTGCCCTTTCATCCCTTGGCAGGCTGACCTTGGCATAGAATTTGAAGAGTTCACCTGCTCTTCAAGTTCTTCTTTAATTGTCGCTATTTTTTTTACGGTCTGAGAATCCCATTCTGACCCCCAAAGGAAGGAAAGCATGAAGTCACACCTAGCAGAAGGTGCTAGAAGAGCATGAACGGCCAACCCAAAAACCAGTCCAGAATCAGGTCTTTAGAAACCTCTAGAAAGAAGGTCCAACACTTGCCCTCCTCCCATAAATGATCCCCCACCACCTAAGCCATCATCAGCCAGCCAAGCTCAGGGTTTGTCTATGACACATTCAGAACACAGTGCTACCCACGCAGGAAACTCCCCAAGAAGCCCTCGTGACAGCGGGATCCATGACAAGCTATTCGTTCTTGGCCCCAAGCCAAGGAGGTGATGAAGATAATCTGAAGATGATGATGGTAGTGGCAGCCACCCCAACCAGGTGCCTTGGGCCCTTCCCTCTGCCACTGTCAGGAAGGACTCCCATGCTCTACCCCAGGTCCAGAAAGTCAGGAAACAGTAAGGGCAAGGAGAAGACGGCTCACCTCTCCAGCTCCAGCATTGAGGACAGCATTGATAAAAGACATGATGGCTGTTTTCAGATTCACTTCATCCCGGTAGCGGCCCAAACTTCGGTCTAGCTCATTCAGCAGTGTCTGGATGGAAAGGCAGGACAGAAAAGGAGAGGAGGACTCGGGCTGCTGTAAGTCCAACATCCATGCCTTTTCGCCAGGTTGCAGCTACCCAGCATGCCGCATCCGTTCTCACTACTCAGTCTATCCAAATTACCCTGGCCCTTCCCCCAGCTAGCCTTTCCCTCCCCATACTTCAATCTCAGCGCCACCCTGCTTCCTTCTCGCTCAGCCTCCAGGGCTTGGTCTACACTGTTGGGCAGCTCTGAAATGCTGCTTCAGCCCTTTCAAGCTGTTTACATCTCCTAAGCAATCCCAGCCCAGCTCCTTGACAGCATGGGTGCTGGCTTGTATCTCTTTTGCATCTTCTGCAAAGGGTCAGGGGCCACTTTCTGCACAGTGTAGAGCTTCAAAATGTTTGATGACAGAATAAACAATAGCCTATACTGATGAATAACCCATAGGGTTTGCAAAGACAGTGCACATCTATTGAGTCTTACCCTACACCAAGACACTTTCTATGTATTGTCCACCTCATTGCTTTTCTGGGGCAGGTCAGGGAGAAGAAAAGAGAATGGCATGATCTGAGCCCCCAGGACGGGTCCCAGCATCCTCACTGCACACACTAGCCCAGGCATAGGGCCTGAAATCTTGACCCCAGCAATTGCATTCAATTCAATAATTCTTGACTGAGCCCCTGTGAACTAGGTGCTGGGCTCAGAGATGCAGAACCACAAAAAATGAAGCAGATCAATACTTCAGCTTCAAGAAACCCATGATCTAGTAAGGAATCCATTTTCCTAGTCAAACCCATATTGCTTAAAGTCCCTCCTGCCTTTTTATATAAGCCCTCTGCCGGGCGCCTCACCTGGAAGCGCGTCCGCTCCGCGGCATACACCTGGTAGTGGAGCATAGCCTGAAGCACTTTCTTGTGGCCACCAGGTACGAGGCACACAGCGCCCAGGATCTCCAGCACAGCCACCTTGGTCTTGCTGTTCTCTGTGCGCAGGCTCTGTGCGATGGTGCTGATGGCCTCTGGCTGGGCCAGCACGTGCGCCCGCCCCTGGGAGTTGTTCATCAGAGCCTTGATGCAGCCAATCAGGGAGGTGTGGATGCGGCTTTCGCAGGTGGCGTGGTCCATGCTCCGGAGGAAATTCAGCAGACAGGTCAAGCCCTCCAGCTCAATGAAGCGTGTCACAAACCTGCCCAGGCAGGAACCGTTAACAAAACAGGGATCTGTATTTGCATAGCATTCTGTTTACATTCTGCACATAGCTACCCCATTCCCTGTGTACCGTTGTGTCTCGCCTACAGTAGCCACTTGGCTCCTTTATAAAGATTATCTAAAGCACCGAAATCCTATCACCCTCACAGGAGACTTGCATCTTATTTGCCTTTAAACACTGCGCATCTGCAGGCCGTGACTGTGAGGTGCACAGCTATGATGGTCTGAAGGTGAAGGGGATGATACAAATTCTACAAAATTATTATGATAATTATCATGACTGTTAAACCTGGAGACTCATCTCCAGCAAGGATGGGAGCTGAGAGAATTACAGTCAGACGACAAGGACTTCCAGACAAGGGACCCATCAGAGTCACTGAGACATGGGACCATGGCCAGGGAAAGTACTCTTCAAGGGATCCTTCAGAAAACAGATGAGTTCTCCTAAATGTTAGTGGAAAACATTAAAAACCATATAGCTCAGGGATTCTTCATCTGGGGTCTGTGTTCCCCTAAAGAGTCAACGGCTAATATTCAGGAGTCCATGAACTTGGATGGTAAAAGAAAATTATGCCTTTCTTTTTGGTAACCTCTCACTGAAAGTTAGCAGTTCCTTCAATGACAAATACAGGCAATAAACTACATCAGTATTAGCAGAATCTGTAACTTGGTCACCCAAAGAAATTACAGTTATTTTCACACAAATTATAGTTGTTGCAGGAATCTCAAAGTATCATTTCTACTCATTAGCACTTCAAAATTATGGCGCTTGCTACTTCATGGCTATTTGAGGTATAAAGAAACACATTTACTACTATTCCACAAATTTTTAATGTTTGGTAACTATATTTCAGTTTAATTGGTTTATTTTTTATCCCACCCTGTTTTTGCTTATTTTATTATGTTACTTAAAAACACCATTCTAATGAGTAGTCAGTAGGTTTCACCTGGGCACTATAATCATTCGTGGCATAACACACACATGCACATGCACACAGACAGACCAGTGTGCGGCTAAACGTTTAACAATTAGCTCTCTGGAGAAAGAAAGGAGAAAGTCCTGATTGTGGTGTTTGCCAATTTCTGCCAGTATAATACTGCCAGCATAGCCATTTTCAGGCTATCAATATGATGTCACTGAATGTGGACCTGGATCTTGTTTATGGTATTTCCACCATGCATATACAATGGGCATAAGCTCAAAAGTGTACATAATAATAAAAAATATACATAACAGTAAAATGCAGTCAAATCATTAGGTAATTAGGGAGTAATGTTTCAAGTATTCATTACCTTTGGTTTTATTTATTACATTTATTTTTGATATAATTTATGTAACGTAAGTTCATATAATTTACATTTTAATTATAGCTATGTTCAACAACCAACTTGCAAAACTGCTGCAAATTAAACAGTTGGCTTCTACAAGCTGGTCCGAGCCAGAACGCAGACGCAAGAAGGACCTGTGGCTCCTGGCCGCCCTTGGGCCCTGGCTCAGTTGGCCTGGGCTCGGGGAGGCAGTGTCCTCTGCCTCTGAGATGTCAGTCCCTTTTCCTTGCCTGATTACTCCTATTCTACCAGGCAAAATCTCATCCAGAGACAGCACATCTCCCCCTGGTGGTTGGAGCGTTTCTCACCCACACCTGTCTCCCTGGTGACTCACTCTCAGAACTCTTTCTCATGCACGTTGTGCGTATGGCCACCTTCCCGCCTGGTCTATTCTTCCCAGAAGACAAGTACCTGCCCTCCACTTCTCTTCAGATAGCTCTTAGGACCTGAGGTTTATTCTCCTGTGGTCACCTTCCCCCTCCCCACCTTGCCCACCTTCAGGCAGCCTCAGAGAGGGGGCCGTGGGAGCTGGACTAGGGAATGCTGGGAACTGGAGCTGGTCAGGGAGAAGTAAGTCCAACATCCATGCCTTTTCGCCAGGTTGCAGCTACCCAGCATGCCGCATCCGTTCTCACTACTCAGTCTATCCAAATTACCCTGGCCCTTCCCCCAGCTAGCCTTTCCCTCCCCATACTTCAATCTCAGCGCCACCCTGCTTCCTTCTCGCTCAGCCTCCAAGGGGCCAAGGATGGGCGAGCACTGCGTGAGGCTTCAGGAAGTAGGCGGGAACCACTGGGTGAGGGGTGGAGGAAGGGCGTGAGGGGTGGGGAGCAGGCTGGGTCACCTCATGGGCTGTGTCCGCAGAGCCGTCTTCAGGTCTTCCACCACTTGGTTCCTCATCTCTGTCTCCTCCTCATCAAACGCGTACAGACTCTGCATCTGTGGCAGGGAGTGGGGTCACGCCAGACTGCCTGTCTCCCAGCTCCCTGATCCCCCAGCCCAGGGGTGACCCCGGGCCACGCTCGCCTCAGCAAGGGTGAGGCCTCAGGAATGTTCTTTGAGACAGAGTGTCAGACTGAGAAGACCTGGACTTCACTCTCCTCCTCTGTAAAGTGGGGAGAATTACTGGCCCACCCCATTTCCCAAGCCTGTGTGACACACAAATGGTTACCAAATGTTTAAATGGTTGGGGGGACCCAAAAGTCACACAGGGAGGGAGGGATTCTGCTGAAATCTCAGTCATCCCTGGGAAACTGCTGATCCCCAGTCAGTGGGGTGTGAGGTGAGGTACAGGGACAGACAAGGGAAGCCCCATCTCCTGCACAACCTTTCCCTGTGGAGCCAGGAGAGGGACAGCGACTCACGGCAGCCATGGAGCTGATGCGGTCGATGTAGCAGTCAGGCCAGCTGGTCGCCAGCTTGCTGGGGTCCTCCTGCTCCTGGAATGGGAAGAAGGAACTGTATGAACCAGCTGGCAAGACAGGCCCTTGGCCTGAGATCCTCGGCTTCATTCCACGGCAGCAGACAGATCCATTTCTCAGTCCACCTAGACAGGGTGACTTCAAGGAAATTACAAAATCTCCCAGGCTTCCATTCCTTCCTCTGTAAAATGCAGATAATGAACATTGATCTCATGACTAGCCGATGATTGTGTAGCCATATACATTTTCAATGGACAATTTATACAATTAAAAGTAAATTCTTTTTTCCCGTTATATTTGTTCTGACTCTAATAAAATATAATGTTATTTCTGTTGCATCTAATAAAAATGTGTGCTTCTATCTTATACATCTATTTCTCCAAATTTTACTTTTCTGATATCATTCTCATTGTATTTTACAAAAGTATTATCTGTGACAGTTTAGAAAATTAAAAAGTTGGTCTTTCAGATAGTTTGAGGAACACTGATATAAATTATTTGGTGCAGTACCTGACATATAGTGGGGCTCAGGAAAGAGTAACTTTACAAAAAGAGGGAAAGGGAAATTCCCAAGACCCTGGGTTTTAGAAAAACTCAGGAGCGGGCTGTGCAGCTTGGAGGCAGAGCCCAGATCAGAGGACTGTGGCCCAGCCGTCAGATCCCGAGAGCTGACTCCTCCATAATGGGCGAGAATGATGGGACTTACTGATTATTGAAAACCCAGCCCTCTCCTCCAGCCAAAGGACCTGCTTCTGGGCATTCCACACCCCCTGCTCCTTCCTCTCCCTGTTCCATTTGGGCTTTTCCCCTCCTCTGCTTTCTGCCAACCTCCTGCTTTCAAGTCAGCATGAAAACTGACCTCTTCTAGCACCTTCCTGACCAACCACCTGTCTGCCAGCTGGCCTGGACTTTGCCCTACATCCCTCAACTCCATCCACTTGGGCTCCATGGTTTTGTTTTATAAAACCTAAATTTTAGACCAGCAGGAAAGGTGCCTCGATTCGGTCTTTGTGATTCCACCTGGCTCTCTGGGTTAAGTCTCCATGGCTGAAGCCCCACATGCTGACTTCTGCCTTGGAGAGGGGATCACAGAGCCCAAAACAAAGGCATCATCAAACACATACTTTCCTGCCTTTCCCGGCTCATCATTTACCCATTCCACGTGCACTTAACGAGCACCTGCTCATGCCAATCAGTGCACCGAAAGCACTGAGCCCGTCACAGTGTCTGCCTTCCAGACAACAGTCCAGTGCTAGAGGCAGGGTGATAAATGCTCTACGGTGGAACTGTCCGTCATGGGCTATGGAAACCCGGGAGGGGTGGGGGGATTCACTGAACACAGAAAACTCTAGAGGGAAGTTGGGTTGGAGGGTTGTGAGAGGACTGGGCTGAGCTACTGAGGATTACTGAAACTAAGATAGGTGGGGAGGATGTTGCAGACAGAGGTGTGAATGTGTAGGGAAATCATACACATTTTGGCTTGGAAGGCAGAAAGAGATGTACTATGTTTTAATACAGTTATTTTAGCTGTGTAAGAGATCAGCTTAAGGGAGCTCCATAGTAAATAGATGGAAAATGGAGGTGCATGAGACAGATTAATTACTCCTGGAATTAATTTTCTCCTCCCTCCCTCCCTTCCTTCCATGACTTGAGCTTTTTTAAGACTTGCTTTTCTCACAGTGAAATTCCTAGACAAAGAGCATAGTATGCTGCAGGGGCTTAATAAATGTGCGTAAGTATAGTAGACCATGGCTGGTAGTACATGCAACACAAGCATCTCATCACAGGTCCCCAGACTCCAGCAGGCCTGGGTTCTAGCAACGGGGCAGCCAGTTGTCATCACTGGCTGCTGACTTTCGAGGGGCCCATTGCCTCTCTAGGCTGTCCTTGCCTCAAAAGTAGAAAGAAGGACTAGATTGGATTGTTTCTCAGTTCCTTCCAACTCTAAAAGGGTGTATGATTGTGATTCTAGTTCTCTTACTTTATAAGGTCAGTCTGGCTCAGTATGGAGCCCTGGATGAGACAAATACCCTGAGTGAGAAGAGTAAGAAAAAAAGCCTAGAATAGACTCAGGGATCACAAAGTAGCAACAGTTCAGAACCACCACAGACCTGCCTGTGTCGTCCCACAAAGGAGCAGGTCTGAGCCTTGGGTGCAGGAATAACCAAGCCCTCACCCCTAAACACCTGGACCCTGACCTCAGAGGAATAAGCCTCAAGTCTGAAAATGGGAGAGTGGAGAGCAGAGGAGGAAGATGAGACAAGGAAAGGAAAACAGTGAAAGGAACAGAACAGCTGACATGGAAGAGGACAAGAGAGACCCAGAAAGAAAGAGATGATCAAGAGAGACACGGAGATGAAGACAGAAAAGAGCAGAGCAGCTGGGAAGGCAGCAGGGAGGGGATAAAGCCCTATCAGGCCTGGACCAGAGCCTGCACACCCCTCTGTAGGGAGCACCGTGGTCAGGAGACCAATGGCGTTCTAATGAACAAGAGGACAGGGCAGAAAGTGTGGGGAAGACAGGCACGGAGGTGTGACCCTAATGTACATGCTGCCCTGCGAGGCCGAGCCTGGGACAGGGCAGGGGCTAAAGATCCAGAGGCGGCCACCCCCACCCCCAAAACTGAGTCCTTACAACAGAGATGTCCCAGCTCCGTCCCAGGGTGGTGTGCCTTCCAGAAATGGGTACAAGCACGAGAAGGGAGTCTAGACCTGGCATCCTTGTACCTCCCTGACCAGGCACCACTCCTGGAATCCTTCAGGTGCCGGCCTAAAAGGTTTTTGAAAAACTGACTCCTATTTCCCTGAGTTCGAGCTCCAAGAGAGCAGTGGGGTTTTTTTTTTTGTCCTGACTTATTCACTGTCCTTTCTCCAACACTAGAACAGCGCTGGCGTAGAATGAATATCTGTTGAGTGAATGAGTGAGCATGGAGGCAAGAGCTGCCCCATGCTGCGGACCCTGAGGTGGCAGCAGAAGGGGTCAGAGATGGCACCTTCTTCTTGCTGCAGTAGATCTGCCATTTCTTCTCAGGGGGCAGCGCAAACACAGCCTCCCGGTTTTTGTCAGTGAGATCCAATTCATCCTGTGAAGACAACCAAAAACAGGTCAGGAACCCAGAGATGGTTGACATTAGCACTACAGGAAGTTACAATTCCCCCAGACCTATCCCTCAGGCTACTTATCTTTCCTTTTTGGCTAGAAATGCAGCCCCAGCTCCCCCACCCCCCAGCCTGTTGTATCCATCCAAGCCTGAGCTGTGTCTATCCACACTTCCCTCCCTTCCTGTCCGTCCACCCCCACCTCCTCTCGACAAATCCAACCTCCTCCTCCCGAGCCCCCTGCTCCCTGACCATCTCCTTCATTGCTTTGCTAGCTCCTAATCCTCTTCCCCAGCGTTTGTCTTCCTTCCTTCGACTTTTTTAAGCTTGGAAACATCATCAGCAGAGGCCTGACAAAGAAAGCAGTCCATCTACAGATGCAATCTGTCCTTGTCCCCATCTCTCTAACCTTCGAGTGTCTCCCCCCTGAAATTCTCTGGTTCCCTGACCTCAGCCTGGGTCTCAGCACAGGCTGAGGAAAGCTGGCGAGGATGAGGAGCTGGGCAGCTGTCCTGGCAAGAAGGACGTGCCATGCCAAGGGAGGCACTTATCTGCTTCTGCGGAGGTGTGCCTACCAGAGGCAGCCCCTGAACCCAACCACCAAGCAAGGCTGTTCATACACAGTGTGGGGGCTCCAGCAGGCTAGCCCACCCCTCCGGAGGAGGAGAACTGGGAAGGTTCTGATGTCATCAAATTTAGGGTAACTCTCTAGATAGTCTGGGGTAACTTATAGGTTTGGCTGTGTCAGATGGCCCCTGCGAAGCTGTCTTACTGAGGATTCTTCCGTGACTCCTGAGCTATGCCAGGAGCCATTAAAGAAATAATTCATGGTCCATGGGGTACATAGTATGCTTTTCAACTCAATTATTGTAAGGGTGGTTTTTTTTTTAATCAAAAGCAAAACTCACATTAAGACAATAAAGCATAATATTACTAATTTTATATTTTCAAAAATGACAAACACTGAAAAAAGTATCTAAGCAAGTATAAGAGTCTTAAATATCAGCCTCTACAATCTTTTCCCTGAAGTAGAAAAGCATACTTTTATTCAAAGGAGAACATTTAAGACATTCCTTTAGATAGACCAGAACTGTTCAATAGAAATAATAATGTGAGCAACACGTGTTTTAAAATTTTTTCATTCACATTAAAAAATTAAGAAGAAATAGGTGATATTAATTTTAATGATACATTTTATTTAACCCAAAATAGCTAAAATATGATCATTTCAACACGCATCAAAGTATTTTACCTTCTTTCTCTCAAACTAAATCATCAAAACCTGGTGTGTGTTTTACCTGTACAGCTCATCTCAGTTCAGACCAGCCACATTCCAAGTGTTCCCCTCTGGGGCAGCACACGCAAGGTGATTTGAAACAATGCCCATCAATTCACCTGCCTTTGGAACTGAAGACTCCTGCAGATCTAATGCTAAACAAAGGTTCTTCCCTAGAACCACTCTCTCCCTATGCTACGAGTGTCGTTAGTCAAGATTCTCAGAGGCCTGCTTGAGGTTTCTGAACCATTTCCTTTCCATGGTCAGAATCAGAAGTAAAAGAAAAAGTAGAGTTACCTTGCACCTTACATTTTCCAGCACAGACTGCATCTCTTCTGCTTTACTTATACAATTAGTTCCATCTGGAATGCCCTCCCTACATGTGGACTCTGGTCTAATTCCCAAGCTCAAAGTCCTCCAGCAAGCCTTCCATAGCTCTTCCCAGGTAAGAACACCTCTGTCTTCCTGAACTCCAGAGCAGTTATGTTCATCATTGTATTCTAGGTATTTGTGCACTGTCTTCTCTTGCCACTGGTCTCTGTTACTAAATCAGTGGACATTCCTTGGCTATTCGGCCCAGCCCAGGAAGCCTATGACTGCGGGCCAATTACTTTTTACTGAATCTCTCTTTCCTGATTTCTTTGACAAGCGCATTCTCGAGCAGTCAGTCCCTCCTGCTTCGCTCTATGTTCCTCTTGGGCTCCCTTGATGACTTCTCCTCTTCTCTCTTACCATCAAATGTGGAAGTCGCCCAGGGCACCATCCTGGGTCCTTGGCTCTCCTCCATCTATGCTGCCGCAGGTGAAGCCTTTTTGGCCATTCCCAAGGACTCAGTTATAATCCCAAACTCTTTCAAACCTGTACCTCCAGCCCACCAGTTTCCCGAGCCGCAAGCCCTGGGACCCAAATGCCTCCTGTACCTCTCTACCTTGACAGGAACCTCACACACTTACACAGTGCCACTGTGTGCCAAGCCCTGTTCTAAGTATTTAATATTTACTCATTAAGCTTGCAACAACCCATTTAACAGATGAGGAAACTGACGCACAGAGAATATGCGAACATGTTCATCATGCCAGTCCCCCAAACCGGAGTCCACTCTGGCTATCCTGTCCTGTACAGGGCCCCAATATCCACCCAGTTCCTCATGTCAGAAACCTGGGTGTTCCTTGATCCCTATTCACACACCAGTCCCAACAAGTCCTATTATATTTCCTTCTAAATACTCTTCAGTCTGTCCACTTCTTTCCATCCTCACTGCTAACACTCCAGTCCAAGCCACCGTTCTCCCTAGCTTGCACTGTGCCAAGAGCCTCCTAATGGTCTACCTAGAACCCTTCTTCAGTGGAGCCCCCGGAATGGTCCTTTAGGAAAGCAGATCAGATCACTTCAAACCCCTGCTTGAAAGCCCCCAGGAGCTTTCTATTGCCCTGAGGATCGAATCCAAAATCCTCAGTTATTATCATCCTCACGGTGTCCCCCAAAGGGACCCAGCTCTTTTCTGACATGAGACTCCCATATATGCTGCTGCTTCTGTGCGGGACCCTCTGCCATTGTTCTACACCCCCACTCACTTACTTAACCGCCATTCTGCTTGCAGGTATCAGCAGAAATCTCACAGCTTCCGGGGGGCCACTGTGACTCCCAGTCCAGAACAAAGCTCCCCGCTAGACACTCCCGCAAGCCCCCTCAACCTCGCCTTTCCAAACACTCCCACATATGTCATGACTGCGGAGGATCAGTCTTCCCTACGAGGTTTCACGTTCTCAGAGGCAGATTGTGTCTATTGGTCCATCACTAATCCCTGGGACCCTCCTAGGGCCCAGCACACAGCAGCCTCTCCAGAAATAATTGTCATTTGTCTGACCAATAGCCGGCGCCAAACTTGCAGACAAGATTATCTGACTCATTCTTGCTTTTGCCAAAGCACCTTGTAAGGAGCCTCTGGCTAAAGGTGTTCCATAAGTACTCGTTGAATACAAAGGTCAAAGAAAGGAACACCTCTCATCATATCCTTCTTTCAAAACTCATGCACTCTCTTCAGGAAAACATCTGTGCCTGTGACAACATAAGAAATATATTTTTGATCTTCATCCCGAGTTCCTAGAATAGAGCTCCTAAATCCCTTGAATTTCCTGGGTGACAAGAGTCTTTTCTTCCAGTGAAGTGATTTCTTGGGACCCTAGATAGCTGTGAGATGGGGGCTGCTTGCCAGAAAGACCAAGCCTTGGTTAGAAACACAGAATTTTCAGCTCCATTTCCCAAACTCTGGGAAAAGAAGAGAGGCTGAAGAGTTGAGTTAAAAATCTATCATGCCTCCATGATGAAATCTCCATAAAAGCCCCTAAATGACGAGGCTCAGAGAGCTTCTGGGTTGGTGAACACATTCCCAGCCCAGGCGGGTGGTGCACCCCAAACTCCACAGGGACAGAGGCTTTTGTGCTCAAGACATGAGCCTTGCCCAATGTACCTCTTTAGCTAACTGTTCATTTGTATTATTTATCATATCCTTGATAATAAACTAGTAAGAGTAAATAAAGTTCTGTGAGCTTTTCTAGCAAATCATTGAAACTGAGGAGGAGGTCATGAGAACCCCTGATTTGTAGCCAAGTTGGACGGAAGTGTGGATAACCTGGGAACCTAGTTCCTATGATTGGTGTCTGAAGTGGAGCGTGGGGGCAGACTTGTGGTTCCGAGCCCTTGATTTGCAGGGTCTGCACTAACTCTGGGTAGTTAGTGTCAGATACCTAGCTGGTATCCGCAAAGAACCGGAGAACTGCTTGGTGTGGACAATTCATACATTGGGTGTCAGCAGTATTTGAATAAAAAACAGATCTTAGTAGTACTGACTGACACCAGTCAGGTTCCAAGTGCTGTTTTACCCTAGTAAACACTTTGTTCTCTCCTACCCTGTGCACCATTCCAAGGGCAGGTATAAATCGAGGCAACAACGAGTTTTCCTGAACCTGATGTGATAAGGAAGATGGATAACGTTTTTCATATAACCTGCACGGTCTCCTCTAATAGTGGTACTGTTATTTGAAGGGTTAGAGTGCCTTAACCAGATACACTCATTATCAAATTCAAGTATGAAGCCCCATTTGAAATCACACAACATTGTTTCTCTACTGACTTGACTGATGGCTAACCATGAGAATGAGGGACCAAGAGCTAATGGTAGATGAACTTGTGTTTATTGCTCTGCCAGGTTCAGGCCTGAGTCCTGGGCCATAGGTCCCGCATCTTTGATCTGGGCACTTCTCTTGGTTTTGTCTCACTATCAGATCTCCAAGGAGAGGAATCATGCTTCGTTCCTGTTCTGTCTCTTTGTGGTCAGAGTATGAAGTTCCACAGACAGGGATTCTCACAAAGGCAGAGTGACACTCTGGTCTGGCCGGGCATCATGAAGAGTCAGGAAGAGCTGCTTCCAGTGTGAAACACAGAGCTTCCACCTGCCATTGGCTCGACAAGGGATGTAACTGACAACCCGGACTTCATCCAGGCTCCAGGTATAACACGGCATCTCTACCTCCATATTTCTAACCTATCACCCCCTGCTCTGAGGACCAGGTATCTGCCTACACAATCCCACTCTGTCCCTTGTTCTTGTATCTGAGATAAAAGGATCCCAGGGAAGTTCCAGAAAACAGAAAAGAGAGAGTTGGCAAGTTTTCTGGTGTCTTCGAGCCTCCTCCCTGCCTCATTTCACAAAAGCCTGGACCTGCTCCTTCCACAGTGGCATAACTGCTGCTCCATGAGGTCTAGAAGCCCATGCAGATGTGACGTAGGTCCATTCTTGCGGGGACACATTTCATGGTGCATACAAGTGTGGCTTGTTCTCCCTGGGGGCCCACCTCAGCCCCAAGCTGAGTTTCAATAAGTAGAGATCTCAGCACATGGGCCCCTGCCTCTGTCCTGCTCTGTCTGTTCCAGCCACCCACTGTCCCACTGTCAACACCCTGCCCCACCCACACACTGACCACCAGCTCTGCGAAGCGGACGTTAAGCTCTTCTGGGTTCGGGATAGGACTGGAGAACTCCATGTACTGCAGGGGGTGGTTGTCCCGGAGGTTGATCTCGGGGAGGTCGCTGCCCCCAAAGCAGCACAGGAAGCCCAGGCCATGGCGGCTCCTCTTGCGGGGGGCCATGGTCACAACAGGCCCAGGGAACGGTCGGCAGGCAGATGGCCTAGGTCCTCATGGTGCTCTGGGCAGAAGAACAGAGAGCACAGAGTGGTCAGGCATGGCAGCCAGGTGGGCAGATGCAGTGGTCTCTCTGCCACCATAACATCCTCTCCCGACTGTGAGGAGCCCTCAACCCAATAGCCAAGGCCCCCTCCCTCCCTTCCTCCCTCACAGCTTGCCTCTGGTGCTCCAGTTCCTTCCTCCCGGAGGCATTTATTCCCCATCATGCCCTGCTCTCCAGTGTTCCCTGCCACAAACACTTTCACATTCTCCCTCTGTGCCCCCAGAAAAGGGAGGCTGTAGTTACTGACTGTGACCTCCAGGGGGTCAGAGCTGGCACTCTCTTATCCTCTCCATGACTGTACAGACAGGAATCCTACTCCCTGTCCTCTGACAGAGCTGTTTCTGGCAGGACTCCCTCCCTCCCTCAGTTCAGGGTACGCAGATGCCTGGTTAAAAGGTTTCATCCAATGCAGAAGAGAGAGTGAAGTAGGCTGGCAGGAGAGACACTGAGCTAATTGGATGGCCTGGCTTCTAGGGCAGGGGCCTCCCGGGGAACAGAGGATGGAAGGCTTCAGACACTCGCACAGTTTTATACCCAGTCTGTCGTACCCAGGCAGGCTTGCATGAATGTGAGATATCGACAGGTCATGGGTTCACCCATCCACCTAGAAGGAGGGGTGACCTGGGGGAGTCATGGAAGTGAACCCTGGGTGAGGAAATGGGGCTGATCACTGGGATGTTGTTCAACCAAAATTGAAGGAAATCTGGGCAAATCTACTTTCTGTACCAACCAAGAAGAGAGGACCCCACTCTAGACAAAGAAAAGATCTGATGAACACCCAACGGTTGGGTGCTCATTAGAACAGAAAGGGTTAAGTCTTCAGCTTGCCACTGGGAAAGCCAAGTTCAGTACTGCCCACCTTGAAGAGAAACGCTGGTCTAGTCATGAAGCCACACATTTCTAGATAGAATAAACAAACCTATCTGCACAGAGGCTTCTGGGAAGGGTAAAACCGGCCTTGGCCAATGGTTCCTAAAAAAGCTGTCAAATAATCAGAATATAGCAGAGACCATAGCTCATCCACCACACTGCGCCCAGCCACATTCCCCTCATTCTATATTTGTGTATCTTAATTTTTGGATGTAAACAGGATTCTGATTTTATGCCTATTAAATATCATATCATAGGTTTGGGGTCAAGTTTTTTAAATTGTGGTTAAATATTCACGATATAAATTTATCATTTTAACCATTTTTATATATACAGTTCAGTGGCACTAAATGCATTCACCTTGCTGGGCGACCATCGCCACCATCCAGAACATTTCCCATCTTATAAAACAGAAGCCCTGTATTGATTAAGCCGTGACTTCCCATCTCCCTCTCCACCTAGCCCCTGGTGACCACCATTCTTTCTGTCTCTATGAATTTGACCACTCCAAGTATAAATAGAATAATGTGAGTAGAATCATATATTTGTCCTTTCGTGACTGGCTTGTTTAACTTAGCATAATGTCTTCAAGGTTTGTACCTGTAGCTTGTGTCAGAATGTCCTTTGTGTTTAAGGCTGAATTATAGTCCTTTGTATGTATATACAACATTTTATTTATCCATTCACCTGTCAATGACACTTGGGTTGCTTCCTCCTTTTGGCTATTAGGAATAAGGCTACTATGACCATGGGTAGACGAATATCTATGTCCCTGCTTTTAGTTCTTTTCAGTATATATCCTGAAGGGATCAGGATATTTCTTAGTCTTCATTCTTAATTGGGTCACGAATAGAATGACCAGAATGTTTCCATGGTCTTTCCCCATATCATTGCCAAAAATGTTGACCACAGCAAAGATATAGACAGACCTGGATGGCATAGCTCCCTCATCCGGGGATGCCAAAGAGCTAGCCATCATCTGCGCAGGGACAGTCCTTCAAGCAGCTCTGAACCCATGAACCTATGCTCTTATTTAGCTCTCTTTTCTATAAAGACACCATCTAAGACCTTTCGGAAAACCTTGTGAATTCAAGATATGCCAAACCTAAGGCATTCCTCTGAACCAAGCTCTAGAACCTTATCAGAAAATGATAAATATGTCATACCTTGTTCCTCATGAACCCACGTATCTTCTGAAGAACACAGCTGTATTACCTAAACCCTAACAATCTAGCTAATAACTCTAATACGACTTGGTCTCTCATGTAAGTTGTGGTGCGTTTTGTCATTCTAGAGCTTTTTACTGGCTCCATTTTATCTTTCCTTATAAACTCTGTGACAGGCTTTTTTAATAGACTCAGAAGAGCCTCAAAAAATCTACTATCTGAGATTCCCTTTGCGTTACTAGCTATCTTTTCTGTGTTACACATTGTGTCTCCATAGCTATAGTGAAGGTTCTTCGAGGACAGAGGCCATGCCTTCTGCTTCTTTGATAACTTCCCCTATTTCTATAGCTAATAAAATGCTTTGCATTAATAGGTGGACTCTCAGTAAGTATTTCTTGGTCATTGGGAAGTGACTTGTGCTCATGGTAAAGAAAGAGAGGTCTTTATTAATCAGTCAAAATATAGTGACTGAAATATCAGACTCCTAGCAGTTGATGAGAAATCAGGAACTTTCTTAGGGAACAAGGAGACAGTCCTGAGGCTGAGGGAAGCCAGGGTACTAGTGCAGCAATCCTGGTACGTGGTGGCAAAGACCCGCGGAAACAGGCTGGTGGCTGAGGAAAACAGGAGAGGAAAGGAAGGCTTTGGAGTTTTCCATGGGACTGGATAGCCAAGCGTGCTTGAGGCAAAGCCCTGGTCTCTGGCTGTCTGAGTTGGTAAAGCACCAATCCTGCAGGCAGATGGGAGTGGGCTACACTGAGGGTGGCCCCTTGACCATTGTCAAGTTTAGGATGATAATGCAGAATACAGACCCAGGTCTCTGTTATTTTGTCAGCCTCCACGTGCAGCTGCCGCTGGTGGACAACACGGCTCATTGCAAGGCACGAAGCATGGGAAGGAAACTTAGAAGCCGTGGTGAGGCTGGATCAACGATATGGTTGGGTTCAAGGGGGGAATGAGCTAACTGATGTCTGAGAGGACCTGGGAACTGTCTTCCTGCCTTCACCTCCTCCACGTTTTCTTGCTCCCCAGTCTCCTCCTTGTCTGTTTTTGTTCTTCAGCTGCTGAACCAGACTTTATCAGGGGGGATCATGGGTAGAGGCAGGGCTGGCATACAGTTGGCAAACCCTGTTACAGTCTTGCGCCAGCCACTTACAGCCATGACTGCTCTAGTTGGGTATCTTTAATGTCTCCCTGTTTTTGGGGTGTGAGGTAGCATAGCCTCAGGAGGAGGAAATAGACAGAGACCCTCCAAATAGAAAGTGCTGTCCCCCTGAGAAGGGTCTGAGTCCTGGGCCAAGTTGCATTTAAGTTGCTCTTAAGGGGTGGCCTGATGGCTCCCTAATATGTTTATATTCCCGGGGATGCCCTCCTCCCAAACACCTTAAGACTTTACCCTCTTAAGTCTTTTAGGGCCTCATATGAACCTCTAAGACAAAAACCACATGCTCTCAGCCAGAAATTATGTAGCTTCAAAGCAGAGATCAGAAAATTGAGGTCAAAAGAGGAACTGTCTTAACTGAGGTCACACAACTTGGGACAGTGCTGGGACCGAAATCTAGGAGCCCAGTGTTCAGACGTTGTCTGCATTTTATCTCCCCCTTCAGAGGCCCTGTCGTCCTCTTCCCCAGCCTCTCATTATCCTCTCTCCACTGGAGTGGACCAATCTCAACAGCTTAGTGTAGAAAGAGCTCCAGTCTCAAGGTCCCCTGTGGACTGGGAGAGGGTTATGGAGATCCCAAACCCTGCCTGCAACTTCTCCATCAGGAGGAACTGCTTCCATCATTTGCCACCCTGATTTCTCGCCCACCCCTGGCCCTCTGTGCCTCCATCACCGTGGCAGAGACTTCCAAGTCAGGAAAACGGGGATTTGACTTCTAGCTTTCCTTCCGGGCTGGGTGACCCTAAGCATGTTTGATGACGTCTTAATCCCTCTGAGCCTCAGGTTCCCAGTCTGTGACGCCAAGATAATAATAGCATCTTCCTCTGTGGGTTTAGGTGAAGAGTCAATTAAGTAACATAAGAAAGATGGCTGGAGCACACAGGGCATTCACTAAGGGAGTCCAGGACTGTAGCTGTGGCTTCCTTGCCATCATCACCAGCAAGATGAGACTTGCCCTACCCAGAGCCTGCAGCCAGGCACAGATGGGGCACTGGGTCCTGGCTCTGTAAGAACTGGCCCAGCCAGATTTAAGAAGCTGTCCAGCTATGCCTTTGGCAACTGGGAAGTCTCAACCAGGGGAGCTGTGCTTTTTCTCTGTCTCCGAGCTACTTCTGGTTGGAAGGGTAAATGCTCCTCCCTGGCCCTGGGCAGTGGGTGGGAAAGGTGGAGAGGATAACGCGATTCACTTCTGCAAAATCCTTTGGAAAGAGGAGTGCTGGAAATCCCCACCTCAGAGAACTGAGAGGCAATATGGACAAAGGGAAGCAACAATAGAACAAAACCCAGAGGACTTGAACTTTGGCCAGAGGGATTTAACCTGCCCACCGGCCTTCTCTTCATGAAAGCTTTCCCAACACCAGCATCTCCATGCCCCCTACATCTCCTTCCCCCTCCCCTTCTCCCCATGGGGACTGACTGGCCTAGGACACCAAACCATCGGGTCATGATGAATTAGTCCTCCCATGAGAGCTGTAAGGCCCCCTCGACGGAGTCTCCTCCAGTCCTCTGGCTCCTGCCAGACCTCACCTCTTATCGTCACATCCTTCCACGTGTATTTACTTGACTCAGGAGACCAGGGCTAGTCCCAGCTCTGCCGCTAGCTGGCTGGGGTCAGGGGCCCACAGTATTATCCTCTCTGGGCCTGTTTCCTCTCTGGGCAATGGCAGGGCTCAACAGAAGACCTCCCAGGGCCCTGTCAGCCCTGACCTTCCACACTGGCTCAGTCCCATTCCTAAGATTGGCCCCCGGGACTCTCCTCACACAGCGCTCCTCTCACATTCCACTTCAAGGCAGGAAGCACCTCCTATCATTTGAGTTCAGTACTCCCATTTGGTCTGTAAAGATGAAATCCTAAACCTTACCCTCAAACCATGGGCCCTGGTCCTTCTATACACCAGTTTTTGCATTAATTAGGACTTCAGAAGCCACATATCTTCAGTGCTTATTCCAAAGTCTTGAGTAAAAGCAGAACAATAGTAATACTTGAGACTTTGGTATGTATCAGACACTGCACTATATCGACACTTGAGACCCAGAACAACTAACTCTCTGAGACAGGGAGCATCATTTTAAATAAGTTATTAAAAAACAAACAAACAGTGGTTCAGAGAAGTTCAGTAACTTGCCTAAGGACACCCAGCTAGTTAGTGGCATAGCTAGGATTCATGACTCCATGGCTCTAAAGCTGTAAACCACTAAGCCATAGGGTACCTCCGTGGGCAAGGAATGTGCCAAGCTGAGCCCTGCTCAGAGCTTTCTCAAGTGTGCTACAGACTCAGATGCAATAATTCATGAGCATTTCCTATGAGCTAGGCCAACTGTTTTCATAGCTCTGCAGTCTCATGTCAGCTTCACAATGACCTTGTGAGGTATCACTATTATCCCGCCTTACAGATAGCGATATTGAGGTTCATAATGATATCAGCAACTGTTACACGGCTTGTGAACGACACCCAGCTGCTAAGAGACAAAGCTGGAACTCACGGCAACTATTCTGACTCCAAGTCCAGTGCTCTTATCACAGAACCAAAGCTGACTCATAAAACTTTCCTTTCACTTTTGAGGCCAATGCTGTGGCTTTTGGGTATTCAAATTGCCTCCTCCTATCCCCCTCCCCACATCCATACATGGGGGTAACAGAGCAAGGATAGGCTATGGGCCTCCTAGGAGCCAGGCACTGTGCTGGCAACTTTCTGCTTTATCTCATCTATTCCCCCAGCCCTCAAACAGCATCACTACATCCTCTCACTGGTGATTAAATTAAGATTCCAAAGGCCAAGCAACTTGCCCAAGGGCCATGCCTTATAGGAAAAGAGGCTGGTTTTGAGGACAGTCGTGTTACACTCAAACACGCATGCTTTTAACCACCAAGACCTGGACACTGAGTTGGGTGGTGAGGACACGAGAGCAAACGAGGCATGGTCCCTTTCCTCTAAGAGTCCCCTTCTAGTGGGGAAGCCAGCGGGAGTCAAGGCACTGACAACATGGTTGGGTTAGACAGAAAAGTGCTTTGGCAGCCCTGAGAAGGGGGGCCTAGTACAACCTGAGGGGCGAAGAGGCAATCAGGGAAGGCTTGCAGAAAGAGGTGACTGAGCCCATCTTGAAAGAAATGAGAGAATAAACAAAGAGTGCAAGTGGTGGAGAAAGGCATTCCAGGCAAGGGGGCAAGCATTAAAAAAGGCACAGAGGGAAAAAGAACATGGTGTGCGTGAGGCTAGAGCATGACGGGTAGCCTACCAATCCGTGGCTAAATTAATAGGCAAAGGGAATCAACAAAGTATCTTGGTTTGATGGCAGAGCTCAGGCACCCTGGGGAGCCCGCTCTTTTGCCCTTCTTGCCTCACCAGGTCCCCTGGGGCACGGGTCTGGGAAGTCAGAGCTTTCCAGAGATGCTGCATGGAACATAAGGAATGTAAACAATTTCCTGCTTCACAGCCAGAGAGTCCCTCCCTGTATCCTGACCCTTCGTGTGCCACGGGGTCACCTAGGAAATGGTCCCAGCCCCAGCTTACCTAAGGCCTGACTCCCCAAGGAAGAGTCTGTGTTTTTCCATCCCAGGCTCTCTGCCCACCCATCTCCCCAGTGCCTGCTCCCACTTGGGGCCTCTGAAGACCACCCCTTCATGCTCTGTGGGCAGCAAACAGACTTGGGGTCCCTCACAACCCTTTCTCTACCCACTTCCATCCTCAAGCTGCCTGAATGGCTGACACACAAAAACTATATATCCTATAAAACTTCTGCAAACTCGGTTGGACTCTGTTCAAATGCCATCAAATCTTATGTGACTTCAGACAAGTTACTTAGCCTCTCTAAGCCTCAGTTTTCTCATCTGTAAAATGGAGAAATAATAATAGTACATGCTTCATAGGGTTATCATGAAGATTAATGAAATTAGTATTTGTAAAGCACATAGAACAGTGCCAAGAAATAGCGAACACCGTTAATAGCTATATAGATAACCTACTGTTATAATTATGAAGATATCTGAATGTTGACTGTAGGTATTACAGAAAGTTCACTCTATATAAGAATGAATCTGGCATAATATTACAGGGGTTGGCAAATATTACAGGGGCCAAATCCAGCCCATTTTTGTAAATATAGTTTTACTGGAACACAGCCATGCCCATTCATGGCTGCTTTTATGCAGCCAAGACCCTATGGCTCACAAAGCCAAAAATCCTTATGTGACCCTTTACAGAAAGTTTGCTGGTTGCTGTGTTATTAGGTTGAATAGAACATAACTGACAGTATTCAATTGTGTTTAATCTACAAAATCATCAATTTCCTATGGTTGAACTTAGTATATTAGACTAGTTCATCTCATGCCCTGTCTTACCCATTAGGACAGAGTGTTGTGCTCTAAATCCCGCCATTCCGATCATAATGAAGTCATGGTCATCCTTTATTGAGCACCTATCATGTTCAATGTTTATGCAAGCTTTCACCACATCCTTGCAAGATAAATATGACCACTGCCCCACCTTTTACAGATGAGGAAATGTGAGGCTCAGGAAGATGTGACGGGTGGACTCAAATCAGGTCTCCAGACCCCACATCTGCAGCTGCCCCAGCTCTCTAAGAGGTTGCTGGGGTGAGATCCGCCTGCGATTCAGACAGGACATGTGGAGCATGACGACGTCCATCTGTCCTCCTCTCTGAGGGTCCATCTCCCAGACAGCTCAGTCCAGGTGGTCGGGACCATCCAGTGCCTTCCCTGTCAGCCTCAGGGTGGCGCTCAGAACAACCTGACGGGCAGTGTGAGCTTCAGGCGGCTGCGGGGGCGCAGGGAGCACTTTCAAAAATAAGCAAGCTCTCTTTCCAGGACTGGGAGCGCTATTTTTAGCAGCCGCCTAAATTATGGTTTCCCCTCTGCTCTGGGAAAGGCAAAGAAAGCAAAAGTAAACCCTCCCAGGCCAGAGTGTCCCTCCCGGTGCAGGCTGTGGGGTGGGCGATGCAGAGACACGGGAGAAGCAGAGGAGAGAAAGGGGTGTCTTGCTGGGAAAGTGGGACTGAAAGTTCCCCAAAGTGACACTTCTATAACTTGGAGTGAGTGTGGAAATTGTAGATTTTCGAATTTTTTTCTCATTTTGAGAAATGATAAGAGAATATAGGTTTCTTTGTCTCACTAGAGTAGGAACCAAGCAGATAGTAACTCCAAGGCCAAGGTCAAGTATCCATCCATCCATCCAACCATCCTGAGTGGCTGCCAGGTCCGAAACAATTTCCTGGGTGTTTCAGATGAGCCAGACATCAAATCCCATCCTCACCAGGCCTATAGTCTTGCTAGGGAGGCATGTGCATAAACCAACCAGGAGGCAAGTGAGGGGAGGAGGTACAGCTCCAGGCCTGGGATTCCAGGGAGGGAAGAGTGACTCGTGGCTGAGTGATCTGGCACATTCACCCGAGGAAGCGGCCTTGTAGCTGGGTCTCAGGGAAGGGAAGGATGCTGGCACACGCCAGTGGGGGTCCAGGGGGCATTCACAACAAAGGCATGCCAGAGTGAGGACCTGGTGCCAAGGGAAGCCCCAAGGTGAGCAAGAGGGGAAGCACGTAGCTTTGCCAGGCTGGGATGTAGGCCTCAGAGGGGTGTAGTAGGAAACAAGACTGGGGTCAGATAAAGGAAGACCTTGAATGTGAGGCTAAAGAGGAGGAAGCCACTGAAGGATAGGCTGTTGGTTCCACTGGCTGATGGGTTGATTGGCTTATAGTAAGGAGAGAGTTTGCAAGGCCTGATCAGAGCTGGACTTGGATGGACAATTCCAGTGGTGCTGTATGGAGTGGGTTACAGGACAGACAGAAAAGAAGGAGAGCTAGGAGGCGGCTCTGTCTGAGTGAGAGTTAAGGAGGCCCTGCTGAGAATGGAGAGGAGGGGACGGATGCCAGAGATGTCACAGAGGGGTGTGCGCACCAGCACGTGTGTGAGCGGATGAAAGGGCTTTTGCAAGACACTTACTGGGCACAGAAAACAAGGACTTGGGCTGAGATGGAGTGGGAGTGGTGGAGAGCTCTTTGGGCAACAGCTGTGAAGTAAAAGAGAAGGAATTTCAACACCCAAGTCTCTGCTACCCATTAGAGCCAGAGGTCTGGGGCTTCTGGCCAGAGGGAAACCACCCCACATGTGACACCCCCTGGCTTCACCCCCTTCTGCTTCTGGGAAGCCAAGCCCCTCCTCCAGCTCACACAGACAGAGCTGTCTTTATTGAAAGGGTGCAGGGAAACAGCCTGCAGCTTTGTCCTGTGTTCCTGCCAGGCTACCACCTGAGCGCCCCAACATGCTGAGCACACACACCATTCTAGGCAGCCTGGGGCTGGGAGATGATCCTACTGACCTCTTCGTATGGTCCTCCTCTCCTGGGGTCCCAAGGTGGGACCCAAGGTACTGCCAAGGCAAGCTGCCCCTGGCACCCCAGTGGGGCCTGTGCACATGGTCATACTCTGGACCCTGGGCTGAGTCTTCCCCAGACATGGTGCCCTTCTTATAGTCCCACTAGTCCTTCTCAGAGTCCTGCAGTCACAGGGCCCTGTGAGTGCCTCAGGGCCCAGCTGGACATAAATCCTGGACCACAGACACCTTGCATCTCTCCAGGGTGGGCAGAGTGGGGAAGGGCAGGGCCTGGGGGTCAGGTAGCTGGAGCAGAGCTGACTCCTGGAAGGGAAATATGATTGCAAATGCAGGCTCAGGGGACCCCTCACCTGCCCCTCACTCTTGTTCATACCATTTCATCCATTCCTTCATTTATTCTAACAAATATTTGTTGCGTACCTAAGCACCATGCTAAGAGCTAGAACAATACCATGGTAAACAAAGTTCAGTTTAGTAGGGAAGGGAGGTGACCAAGCAAATAAACATAATGAAGCGTGCACAGGGTTATGACAGGGGAAGGACAAATGTCTGAGTCTGAGCAATGTTTGCGGAACTCCGCCCTGAGCCCTCTGCTCATACAGACGGTTTAGAGGGGCATTCTATAGTTCAGTGAGCATGGGAGTAATCAGAGATGCTGTCAAAGATTTGGGATCAAATGACCATCCCAGGGTTAATACTACTAAAAGGCTGAAAACACCCAAAATATTAAAACATAAGGATTGGTTAATAGGCATTGATTAGACTTATCTACACACCTGCGCGTGCACACACACACACACCCCAGTCTGAAGTAATTATTGAGTTGCTGGAGTTCAGGGTTATTTTCTTATGCTTTTCTGGATTTCTCCAAATTTCCATTTATGAGCATTTATTATTTTCATCAGAAAAGATAATGCTATTTTTAAAGGAAGAAGATAAACCTCAGACTGAAAACGAGGAGACTGAATCCCAACTCAACCACAGAATGCTACCTGGACAAGAGAGGAATGACCTGGGATCAAAGAATATAATTTCTCTGAGCCTTGTCTGTAAATGAGCAGGTCAAACCATGTGCTCTCTAGAGTTTCTTCCACCCCTGACCCTAGGCTCTGGGCCACAGAATATATGAAGTGCTAATTGATGCAGGTTGAATTGTATCATATCCCCTGAACTCTCATTAGTTCCTCATTCACGCATTTATTTGTTCATTCCTTCAATCTCAGTGTTTTTAGCCCTCATTCTATGCCTGGCATTGCTCTTGGTGCTGGGGATTTAAGCACAAACTAAACAAACACAGCTGCTGCCTCACAAAACTATAGTCTCCCAAACTCAGAGTTCCCAGCCACTGCTCTTTTTCTTCTACCCCTAATGCCCCATCCTGTTAATGATTCTTGCCACCCTTTTCCCAAAATTCCTCAAGGGCACCAGTTTCATTCTCAAACACCAAGCTCCAGGCCTGGTCCAGCCTCACACGTGCTTATCCTGGGCCCAGTGCTGACCTCTTATTTCTCCCCTTTTCCAGCACCCTGCAAACAGCTCTTTGTATAAGGGTTCTTGGAGGGCCCAATTCTAGATCCCTTAGAGTTCACAGTCCAAATTGCAAGCCACCTGCTTCAATTATTAGGTATGGTGATTTTGTGGGGTTCACAAATTCCATACCAACCAAGCTTTGAAATCAGACCTCCACCATGTAGGATCCTATGAGCCAGTGAGGACACGGAAAAACTGGAAATTTCCTGCACTGTTGGGGGGGATGTAAAAGGCACAATCATTATGGAAGGCAGTTTGTCTGTTTCTTAAGAAGTTAAACATATACCTCTGTATGATCCAGTCATTCTACTTCCAGCTGCTTCCCCAAGAGAAATGAAAGCATATGCCATACAGTGTCTCATTCAGGAATGGTCACAGAAGCTTTGCCTGGAATAGCTCCCAACTGGAAGCAACCCACATGCCCATCAGCAGGTGAATCAATAAACAAATGGCACAGTGTAGCCATACAATGGAATACTATGCAGCAGTAAAAAAAGAATGAACTGTTGATACATGCTAGAGTTGGATGGAGCTCAAAATAATTATGCTAAGTTTAAAAAAGCCAAAGGAAAAAAGGGCACACATTCTATAACTCCATTGATTTAAAATTTGAGAAAATGTGAACAAATCTATGTTGACTAAAATCAGGTGGGCAGTTGCCTACAGAGGAGGTGGAGGTGGGTGGGAGGGGCAGATTAAAAAGGCACAGGGAAACATTTGGGGATGGTTGATATGCTCATGATATTCATTGTAGGGATGGATTCAGAGGTGTATACACAGGTTAAAACATATCAAATGACATACTTGAATTATGTAGTTTATTGTAGGTCAATTATTTCTCAATAAAATAGTTAAAAACAAACAAAGCAGGTCTATTCATAGCCTCATAACATCAAACTCCCAAGGGTTCTGGCCACTGCTGGCTGCCCTCTAGAAGATGACTGATATTATAAGCTACTGTAGAGAATCTCAGAAAGATCCCATAGTCCAGAGGTGGGGGTATGGGGAACAAGGAATCCCCTCCATCCCCACAAATCCAAGCCTCAGTGGGTCCAGTCTCATCTTCTAGGAGGTGGGGTGGTATCTCTGAAGAGTGTATGCTTTCACATTAAGCCCGTGGCTAAGTTCCTTAGTACCTGTGAGCATCATTTCCCTCATTGCCTCATGGGTGACAAAGCCCACCTCCCAGGGCCACGTGAATACGGAACAAAGGTCATGCGTCAAGAGGCCAGCACAGCAACGTGACATCACAGGCCCTCAGACTGAGTACCCTTACACCTCCCAGCCCCAGGGTCTTCACAGTGCTGGCTAAGGTTCAGGGCTCAGCCGCAAAAGCAGAAGAGGAGTTGAGGGTTCCCCAGGAGTCGATCAAGGAGGGAGTTAGAAGTCCAAGCACAAACAGACACGGACCAGGTTCCATTTGGATGTCTCTGGGGTGAGGGCTGAGTTGACAGCAGCCCGAGGCCCCTGGTAGGTGACAATAAGGGTGCTCACAGCCTGCAGTACAGTCCTGGAATTCATTAGCTGCAAACAAGCCAGCCAAGGGGATTGAGAGCGGTGGATGGAACATGGAATATTCAGGACAAGGTATCGGGAGGGCTGTGGATTGAGTTGGGTGGGGTCAGGGAGATGCCTGACCCTTGCACACTGGACAAGTAGATCAGCCCAACCTTAGTTTATAAGGAGCTACTCGAGCATAGTATTTAGGAAATATTACTGTGGAGAATGCAATGTCTTATCTTCAATTTCCCATGAACCACACTGTGGCCTGGGAGCAGAGACCCATTCAAAAGATGCTTGCACCCGCCACAGACCAGAGACCAAGCATTCATACTCATCAGCTCATTTAATCTCAGGACAGCCCAGCGAGGTCAGGACTTCTGACTGACGAGTACTGGGAGGATCCAGACCAGATGGTACCCAGATGAAGGTTCTTCCTGTGACGCGCCATCTCACTCCAACCCAGCTTTGATTGGGCCCCAGGGCGTGTGTGTACAAGGGCACACGTGCGAGTGTGTATGCCTCTGTGTATATGTCTGTGTCCGGCAGGTAGGTTTCCCTTGGCTGTGTATTATAATGGGGTGTGCACTTCCTCTGCCTCTGTCGTTCAAAAAACTGTAGTGTTGCATTTTAGCTACTTCCCCAACAAGTCTGAGGAGGAAAAAGCCAATGTGCTGACGATAATGTGTCCTCAAACAATTCCAGGCTCCACCTTGGCAAGACAGATACTCAAAACACATCTAGAAAGAAGACTACTACCATTTACTAAGAGCTAAGCTGGGCTCAAACTCTCACAGTTATTATTTCATTTCATTATCCCCGGGTCCTGTGAAGATACTGTTAGATCTGCCTTTTTTTACATACAGGGAAAATAAGGCTTTGAAGGGGAGCAATTTGCTCATGTGAGTTCGTAAAACACGTGAAACCTCAGTCTGATTCCAAGATTCTGACATAGCCTTCCTGCTGCGCAGAGATGGCAGCACGAGCATGGCAGCAGCGTGGTGAAGCTGCCGCCCCCACAGCTGCGGCAGCCTCCATGGTGACCTTTCCTTTTCCATTACCCCATCCCAACTCTCAGTGAAGGACTCAGCACCAGTACAGAGAGACCCTGTCCCCAGCCACAGACAGCAACCCAGCCCCGTCATCTTACCGCACACACTAAGTCACAGAAAGGTCCGGGCTGTCCCATCTTCTGGGCCAGCCTCTTGGGTGTGCGAGCTGGGCACCCTCAGAAGGTCGCCCGGCTTGGTTTAAGGCTCTGCTGTCACCGTCTTGAAACCTTTACTGATTTTTGCACAAGGAGCCCTGCATTTCCATTTTGCACTGGGCCGAGCAAAGCATGCAGCTGGCCCTGCCCATCTTCTCCGGCAGCCAGCTCGGGCTGTCTTTTCCCAGGAAGAGCTGCCCAGCCAGCCACTCCCTGTGTGTTTCCAAAAATGCTACCCACAGTCCCTGAATGGTCAAGACGGAACAGAGACAAGTTACTTTAATCTGGGGTGGTTTCCTGCTCAAATAGCCTTGATGGGCAGCTCAGTAACTGTTGGGCTGCTCCCTGCCCAGATCTCTCCTCCTAATCCCACTTCACCCTCCACTCCATGCTCCCTGGTTTCTGACCCTGTTGTCCTACTCACTTCTCCCTAAAGCCACCATTGCTTAAGGGATTGAAATTCCTAGAGGGCATGGACATTTCTGCTTTTATCTCCAACCCCCCCATGGGGCTCTTTCCATGCACACAACTGGAATTTGATAAGACCAAATAGATTAACTAAATTGCAGTATTTCCTGAATTCTTGGCCTTATCAGTTACAAGACATATCATCAGTGTGATATTGCATTACTTGTACACAAAGATTATATGTCCTGCAATTGGATAAACAGCAAAAGCAAGAGCACATATTAGCTTCAGATACAGTAAATAAGAGCTTTTTTTGCTCTACATCTGGATTGACAATATTATCCCCCACCCAACCCCATCTCCATGCCCACCTCTGCTTCCTCCCTCTCATCGCCATCCCAGAGCAGATCCTACCTTCTCTACTCAGCCTTCCTGACCATGCTAATCTACCTGAATTCTCCCAAATGAACCCAGAGCACTTTCTGTCTACCGTTTGTAGGACAATTCATCACATACTACTTTGTGGTACTTCACGTTATTTCTTGTATTAATTTATATTTTATATTCCAATGAACTTTTCCCACACGCAGACTCTGAGCCCCATAGGAATAGTTCCTGGCACTGTATCGTGTATGCAGCAGGTCCTCTTCCTGATTGAAAGACATCTAATGGCAGTAAGTGGGACTGAGGGTAGAAAGAGGGGAAAGTTAGTAACTCTCCAGAAATAAATCTTCATGGCAAACTGTAAGCTCAGGACCTGCAACCTTCTCTCTTCTTCAGAGTCCATTGGCGGTCAAAGGCATCCAGACCTTAGTCAGACACCTTCAAGAGATGTCTCAAGTGACACTCAGAAAGAGGCAAAGGCATGCTCCTTTATAAGCCCTACATGGTTACAACAGTTTTCATCCCTGTTTGTTTCTACTTCCCCCTTTCCTGCAAACAAAAGGCATCTTGCATGTAAAACACATAAGAGACATTTTTGCCCTCTGTGCTTCAAGGAACGGGATGTTTCCTCCAAGGGAAACAAGGCCCTGGCTCCAGGACATTAGGCTACAGAAGCTGGGATTTCCTCTCTGCACCCAGGCCATGCCTCCCAACAGTACCAGGCCCTGGGAGCAGTCTGCATGGACTCCCCCATTTCTGAATCACCTTTCTTTGGCCCTGACTTCCCAGTAAGCTCTGCCCCCATCCTTTCCATGGAAGGGCTTTATGTGCCCAGCAGGGGACCCATCTGCCTCCTCAGTGCCCAGTGCTGGAGGCCCATGACCAGCTTGGAAGCTGTACTTGGAAACACCTCTTTACATCCTTCCAGCACTCCAGAGGCCTGTTCTCAGGTCTCCCTTATCACAAGGCCTTAGAACATAGTGAACCCGACTCATCTGTCCCAACACTTGCCTCTTATGTCAACCAGCCAGTTCCCCACCTGCGGTACCCGCTCCCTGGCCCTCCCCACTCTCCTGGTCACTCCCCTGGTGAGCCGAACTCCCTCCCCCACAAGGGTGGGTTAGCACCCTTCCTAGGCACCCTGTTCTGCTATCCTTAAACATCAGACAGCACTGTATTGCTTCCTAAATTACAGTCTCTCTCACTGGGCTGTGACCTTCGTGAGGTTTGAGACAGTGTCAGAGTATAACAGGAACTCTGTGCCCACAGGGCTTGGCACAGAGCACATATGCTGAAGCTTTGCCAAGGTTCACACCTCAGATCTCTGCCTTTCATCCTTATCCTTTCTCCCTCCAAGCAAACCTTTCCTCCCTTTATGTCAGACTAAGTCAGCAATGGTCACTCTTTCCCCAGTCTCCAGCTGCATATTTCTGAGCATGCACATTTCTGTCAGGTGTGCTGACCACCTCCCACCAACTTCCTCTCCAACTGACTTTGTCTCCCTCCCACTTCAGACCACCTGGCTTTTTCTGTGAATGACACCACAGTCCTGAGGTTCAAAACCACAGTCATCATTACCTCTTCCTTTGTTTTGAAGGCTCTATGCCAGGCATTTTGTATGTCTTATCTCATTTAATTCTCACCACAAACCCTCAGAAGTGGGTATTAGCATCCTGATTTTACAGATGGCAAAACTGAGGCTCAGAGAAGTGGCCTGCTCAAAGTCACGAGCACATAACTGACTGGGCAGCATTTAGAGGCTGGTTTCGATAGCCTGTCTAAAGCTCCTCTCCTTGAAAATGCTTCCTGTATGAGGATGCCCTTTGTTCTCCTGTGTGGATGCTCCAGCCCCATTCAGACACAAAAGCATGGCTGTGAGGTCACAGAGTCAGGGGGCTGGGCACGTGAGTCCTGCATGTTTGGCTGGCTGTTGACCCTGGGCGCTTCACACTCACTCCGTGGGATGCTACATGTTCTGAGCTTAGAATCGGTTGCCCAGGGTACCACCCTTCCTGACCAGTGTGGTTGACCTCTAGCCAGGCTGAGGCTGCCCCCTTTCTTCTGGACTCCACCTGCACCCCTCTCACTCCACCTCTTGGCCTCAGGCTAAAACCTATCAACAAGTTCCCTGCTCGGGGCACATCCTGGGTTCCCAGCTCTCTTCTCTCAATTTAGCTCTTACTTTTGCCACTTTCAGCAGATCTTCAATGACAGTGCGTCCTAAGGGGCTTATCAACGAAGTGATTCCAGGGCCCTGCTCTCAGAGTTTCTGGATCACTGAGGACCCAGGAATGTGCATTTTAACCAGTTCCCCCAAGTGATTGGGATGTAGGTAGTTTAATTCACCCTTGGGTCTCTTCCCTTCTCTTATACCAGCATTTGTAAAAACCTTTTTCACAATTCACCCCTTCTTTCCAGAGCTGTGATCAAGCCTTCTAGGTTCTCACGCCTGGCTGGACAATAGAACCATGGAGCATTTTGAAAAATATTGATGCCTGGATCCCAACCAGAACCAATGAAAACAGAATCTCTGGGTGGGAATGGAGGAGTCAAAAGAGGATGAGCAGTTTATCCGGTTTGCCCAGGATTTTAATACTGCAAGTCCCATATTCCAGGGAATCTCGCAGGTCCAGGAAAACTGGACCAGTTGTTCACTTATTGGGCTCTGGCATTTGTTCTCTCCAGGTGATTCTGACTTGCAGCCAAGCCTACAAAACATGGGTTTACATTCTGGTCAAGAGATGCCTTTCCCAATCAGCCAGCTCTCCCTGGCATTACCTAAAGCCAGAGCTCATCTGCCATTTGTTTTCATTTTAGCTCAGGGGATCTCAAAATGTGTCCCTAGATCAGCAGTTTCAGTTTTGAACAAGTTTGTAACTTGTTAAAAAAAAAAAAAGATGGAGTCAATTCTAAATTGCTTTTCTCTCAGCTATAGATTCATCCTTTGTGAATCCCCAACAAGAGCCTTGAGTGAAGTGGGGAATAAGAATTCAATGTCAATCACAAGCTTGGTGGTAGAGGTGGTTTGAGGCTTTGAGGTCAGTCCCCAAGGAGGTGTAGTGGTGGCCGGGAGGGACTCGGTTTCTATTCAGAAGTAACAAATGTTTACTGACCACTAATGGACTAGCTGGCTTGCTTATGCCGTCTCATTAAATTCAGCACTAACTCTGTCAAGTATATGGTGTTGGGGTTTTGTGGAGTCTATACAGCAACATTTCCTCTTGCTCGAGTTTAGGGTGAATTGAGAAATATATACATGAAACAGGCAACTGAAGGTCACAATACCAGCCACGTTCCTGATAAAGCTGTGGGAGTGTGTGGATTTATATCTAAGGCCAAATGGACTTCCTAATATTCCACTCATGGGTGAGGCCAGCTCACTGTCCAGTGATGGGCCTAGGAGGGTGACTGTGGACCTCCCCGTGGGAACAGGCTCCTGACCTCACCACCCAGAACAAGCCAGATGCATCTACCCTGCAGGTGGCAGATCCCAGACAGAGGACAGAGTGTTGGCAGGCCCAGTTCATCACGTCTCCCAGAGTCACTGGTTAGAGACGCCTCTTCCCTTGAGAAGTGATGGCCTGAGAGTGAGCAGCCGGGGCTCTCCACCCAGCGTACGACCCGTGTACTGATCCCACCCAGAGATGCTGACCTGGTCCAGGGAGGGAGCCGGGCTCTGATGTTTTGTACAAGTTCCGCAGGTGACACAAAGGTGCTGTTAGCACTGAGTGACCGCTCTTGAGAGATCCTCTCTTGAAAACAAGAAGCCGGGATGTTCCTGCCCAAGAGCTGGGGGTGTTGCTATTTCACATCCAGGGAAATGAGTGCTCAGAACCTTGAGCATCTTGCCCGCAGCTCACAGACAGAATGCTAAGGATGAGTAACGGCAGTGAACGGTCAGCTTTCACCAAACCTCGGGTGGACTTGGAGGTTTTCAGCCAGATTGGAGCCAGACCAGTTAAGCCAGTGGTTCTAAAATCTCCTGGAGGGCCTATTAAAATGCAGCTCACTGTGCCCCACCCCCAGATTCTGATTCAGAGGACCGGCTGTGTGGCTGTGAGGAAAGAAGCTCTCCCAGGGCTTTGCCACCAACCAGCAGGATGAGCTTGGGGTTCACTTGACCTCTGAGGCTCAGTCTCCTCACTCGTCACGTAGAGATCAGAGAAAGGAGGACCTCAGGAGCTTCCTGGGAGTTGAATGCAGATTCGCGAGACTTCTAGTGCCGTGTGTGGCACAGAGTGGGAATGGTGATAAGTTGTAGACGTTGATTATTATTCATAGAGTTAGGGATGGCTTCTTTGAAAAGCCTGGGGGTGGGGGTTGGATACAGGCAAGAATACCAAGAAGCAGAACCCCACAGAGAGACTATGCCAAGTCTTAGAGGAGGAGGAGGCAGGGAGGGGAGACAGACATGGAGCATAAGCCAGGACACAGAAGTGGCAGGGCACACGGGGCCTGTGCAGATCTGGCTGGCAGAGGGGCTGCGATTCAAAGGCACCCAAAATAGAACTTCCTTCTCTCCAAGCTGGCAGGTCACTCCCCCAGCCATCTCTCTGGGCCACCCTCCACATGCCTCTGTCCAGACTCATTTGTTATAACTGCCCCGACCCCCACTACACCCCCACCCCTGCCCTAGAGACTCAAGGAATCTTAGCAATGTGTCCAATTCTAAGTGCTGAAGGAAAAGAAGCAAAATAAAAGTGGTGGAGGGAAGCCCTCTCCCTAGGCCTGTGTCTCTGTACAGCTTCCCACAACCACCCCTCAGCCTTCCTCTCCCACAAGACATGGCCCTCCTGAGTCAGCACCTGGTGTTATCCAAGCTAACAGGCGCACCAACAGCCGGCCTCCCCTCACGCAGCCACAAGGCCCTCCCTGCCATCTCAGCCACCCATGCCCCTTCCCTCTGTCTTAACTAGACCCAATGCTTGTCTCCCTCAAGCCTTCCCTCAAGCTGAACTTCACTTGATTGCAAGAGCTCCCCCTCCATGTGTGTGTTCAGCTAGCCAGCCAGCCATTCATTCCCAAAATGCTCACAGGCACCTGTTCTGTGACCAGGCCCCACGCCAGGCAGTGGGGATTCCTATATGAAACAGGCACGGTCCCTGCCCTCCTGCAGGCTAAGGGAGAGTACTGGGTTTGGAGCTCATACAGTCCTAAGGAGAAAATGAGGCTTCTGTCGTGCTCTCAAGTTCATGCTCATGCTCTTCAATCCTCTTCTCTAATGTGAGAAGAGACCTCCCAGCCATGTGAGGATGCCCCAAACCTTCCTCCTTCCTCTCTCCCTTGCACACATAAAACACTCCAAAGGAAACACACCCATATCAGACATGGATAACCCACTTCATGGTTCCATGTTGCTCTCCATCCTATAGATGTAAGAAATTTGAGCCTCAGTTCATGTCATTTTTAGTAACTGCCTCAAAACTCCTATATCGGGCATCTTAACTTACTGACCATCTCAACCAACATTTGTTGAGCCGCATGGATATACCAGGCACTGGAGACATAGAGATGAATAAGATACCGCCCTGAGCACTTAGACATCACAGTCTAGTGCAAGAGCCACACCCACAAACAGACACACACAGGTAAGGCTGTGATGGGAGTAGAGAGAGGCATCTAATATAAGCTGGTCGTTGACAGGAGGACACCAGGGAAGGCAGTAAGTCTGAAATTGAGCCTGTGTGTTGTCTTGGCTACTGCCAAGCTCATCTTAATCACCTCTCTGACTTACTCCCTTTCCTTCCTTGCCCCTCCATCTCCAAATGCCCAGGGCATTGGAGTTTTCGGGAAAATGAATCCATGTATGTGTGTGTTGTGGGTGGACCTTTCCCCTCCTTTGATTTAATGTTATTAACACCAGTAACTGGTTATATAATAAAAGCTAAATATATAAAGCAAGAGATTATTTGCCCTAGATATTTCTAGGGGGTGCTCACATACCCGCCTTGGCCTTTCAACTCCATTGCAACCAAAGGCCAGAACTGAGTTTTCAAATGTTGCACCACGGTCCTTAATAGCTGGAAAATAGCTGCCGGCAGACAGACAGGGCAGCCTTCGACCAACTTGAGGACTCAGTCAGGGCTGTTCCAGGTTCTGCAAAAAGGAGCTACAGCCGTGAGTCACAGGCCTCTGCAGCTAGGGAAGCAGAGCAGGAGAAGGTCGTCACACCACACTTCTTGTCGAGTACAGCCATCCAAACAGGTGGTGCAAAGCAGTGCTCCTGCAAAGACCAAACGAGTGTAGAAAGATGGAAGTTTTCACATACATACAAATGGGAGAAAATGTGAAGACCAAGGGCCCTTGCTAACATGAAATGACATTTACTATATGACCTGTTGCGTATGCCCTGATAGTTACCCCTGGTTGAGTCAACTGAAGCCAATCCCCCTTTCTCTGGAGATTTCACACATTATTCAAGGGGCTGCATTTTATTTCACCGAGTGCTATTTAAAGAACCTTGACCCCAAGACTTATTTCTGAACATTGCAAAGGCCCCAGGAATAGAATGAGGTTGAGAATCTAAAATTTTAGCTTCTAAACTTGGCTCTGCCACTAGCTGTCTGTAAGACCTTGGGAAAGTTAAGTTTAAACCTCACCTTCATGTAAAAAGAAAATATGACAGACATACCCCATAATGTAGTCATGAGGATTAACTGACAGTTCAGGAATAATACTGCATGTCTGATACAGAGTATTTTACAAGGAAATATTTAAAATATTTCCCAATACATTTTGCCTCTGGGAAATCCAGGTATTTGTTTTTCCTTTCCTTTCCCTTGTACCCTTCTAATATCTGAGCTAAGCCACGACCTTCCTTTCCCCCAGGCAAAGAAGACTTAATAACCCCCAGAACCAAAAGGTCAATAGAGTGGAATGGTTGCTAAGAGGTAATGTTGTTTTCTCCAGAAAGGAAGAGGGAATAGAAAACCTTTCTGAGACTAGGAAAGAAAGGAAGTAAATGGCCAGGACTTCACTCCCTCCCCCACCACAGTGCGGGCGGTGGAGAGGGATCCTTACAAACAGCCCAATGCCTTGAGAATCCCAGAACAGGGGTGCATACCTGGGGAAATGTCCTGCCCCTTGGAGAAACCCTGCCTTCATCTGGGCTCAGAGAAACATGGTTGTTCCAGGGGCAGGTTAGCAAGGATCGGGCCCACCATCCAGGCAGCAGCTGGACACTTGCCGGAGAGCGAGGGGCCAGAGGAATTCACAAGCTTCAGCAGCAGGCGCTGGGACCCCTTCAAAAGCCCTGGGGAGAGATTAACCTGCCCCTTCACCGGCTTCAGCACAGGGGCCCAAGAGGCAGAGGAGTCACAGAACACATTAGTGGCGATCAGCAGGGACCCCATGGCCCCAGAGCCTTTCCGAGCAGCCTCGAGAACACTGGAGCTTTCCTGGCAACCAGAGCACAGGGCCCAAGGGCCCCAGGGAGACGCCCCCACAGAGGGTCTGAGCTGCGGCTTCACTGCACCATGATCCCCCGTGAGCCACTGTCGCATCAGAAGAGACTTAACTACATGTATTTACCAAGCTAAGGTTTTCATTGCAAGTTATCGATTATAGGAAATAATTACTATTTCCTGCATGTGTGAGTTGTAATATATACATTTTCACCACGAATTTCACTAAGTCTTCAATATATTTTTGCTGCTATCATCATCATCATAGCAGAGCTACCCAGGTTATTCTCAGAGTGACGTGGAGGGAGGAAACGTGAGGATAAGAGCAAGGAAGAGCCCCACTTGTTTCGGATCTGGGTCCTGGGAGGCTGAGGGAGGGTGACTGGGCTGGGCTTGGAGGGCCACGCAGCCTCCAGGACCACTCCTCGCCCAAGCCCTCCTTACTCCCCTCAAACTAGAAAAGCCTTCCCCTTCCACCAGCTTTAACTCTACCCAATCTGTCTGTTCCTCTGTGCTTGCCTCACACAGGCTGCAGAGGAGGGTGCGCCAGGACTCTGCTCCCTAAGCACCTGACTGTCCTGTGCTGGTAGGGCCTGCAGGGTTCTCAGCGCCCCCACTCACCCCTTACTGTCTCCGTGGCCTTAGCAGGACAGCACAATGGGTAAGAGCCAGAACTCGGGAGCTGGGCTACCTGCGTGCAGGTCCCAGCACCGCTTCCCATCTTATGGGCCATCCCTGGAAAGTTACTTTACTGCCCTGTGCCTCAGTTTCCCCATCTGAAAATGTGAATAACAGTAATCTGCCTCATGAGGTGACTTTGGGGGTTAAGTGAGTGGGCTCCTCTACAAAGATCAGGGTGGTGCCTGGCCCCTAGCAAGCACTGTGTGAGTATGAATACTTGCACACTTCTCAATGAGGTTTCCCACGGCTATTTAAAATATTTAAAACCCTCTCCCAGCCGTGTCCATCTCCCTTCTCCCTCCCCATTTCCACAGACTTACTGCTGTATGAGATGCTATATACACCACGTATTTATTATCTCTTTCTCCGTGGAACATTTCTGTCCACCATTCATTGCTCTATCCACAGTGCCTAGAATTACTGCCTAGCACAGTGGGCCCTTGTAATAAAGAATGAACATAGGGAACTTTCCTTACTAACTGTATAACCTTAGGCAGATTAATCTAACCCCACATGCCTCAGTTTACTCATCTGGAACATGTGGTCAGCGCCTGTATCCCCAAACTGATGTGAGGATTAAATGAGATGGCATTTGTGAGTATGCCCACTCCAGCCCTTGGTACCTGGTGGAAGGACGCTGGCTGGTCTGGGAGGACCAGTCTGGGCCCAACTCAGGCAAGGCCTGCAATGGTTAATCCCTGACCTCTTCCCTCATGCAAGGCAAGCTGGACTGCAGGGCCTCTGGCCGCTGTCCAGGTGGGGGACAGATGTCAGAGGTGGGTGCCTGCGGAGCTGCCCTTGTCCTGATGCAGAGTCTTGGCCGCCAGCCCCTCCCCTCCCCCTCCCACTGAGAGACACTGCCTGGGCCTGAAGCCTTCGGAGCGGGTGCAGGAGCTAAGTGGTGGGAACCTCCGTGTGCCTGGGTCCCACGCCACATCCTGGCCTTGGGGGAGGTGGGCCCAAAGCCTGGACTGGCTTCCCAGCCATTCCCAGGCGGCCCGCTCTCCTGCAGGCCCAGCTGTGCTGCCTGAACCAGAGGGCTGCAGGGGCAGGTCTGTCCCTCAGCGTCGCCTTGTCCCCACTCACGAGGAGGAGGATACAGGCCTCGGTGCAAGGAGGTCTGGATGCAGAGCCCAGCTCTGTCAGCCCTGAAGCCCCCGACTTCCCAGCCTGGTGTAGGGAGTGTGTCCAAAGGCAAGTGAGCTTCGCATGACCAGCCCATAGGAGCACCCAGAGAAGAATTGACCCCAACCCAGCTCTTCTCCCGTTTCTCCCATTTCTCCAGCTTTCCGCAACCTCCCCAAGAGTCCAGCTCTCTCTGCAACTGACCCAGAAAGGGATGAAAACAAACAGACACACAGCTTAGTGTGGGTGAGGAAGATGAGTAAATGAGACCCAGCATGTACCCCAGGGGCTCATTCATTCTAGAATCATGTAGGGAAACCCCACTCTGTGCCAGGCCCTGCACACCATAGGGAGGTAGCAGTGAATAAGATGTAGGCCTGGTCATAAAAAATGCTGCCGAGAAAGGGGGTCCAGTTGGGGGCAGCTGTGCTGGGATGGAGCTGCCCAGGGCCTGGCAGGGGCATGGGGGAAGGGTCCCTATCAGAGCCGGGGGGGGAGGAGGCAGAGCCAGGAACCGGGAAAGGGTGATACCAAGGTGCTTTCAGCAGGCACCATCTTGGGTGAGAAAACGAGAGCTAATGAATGGACAGATGGGGATGGCGGAGATTTGTTCCAGAGGGTCACTAGCCTCAGCTCGCCTCCTCTCAGTTTCCAGGGACTTGAACTGGAAAGTAAGCCTTCTGAAGGCACAGACATGGTCAGTCTGCATCCTCAGTGGTCAGAACAGTGACACCCGTGGGAGGCACTCAGCAAATGACCTGACTACTCCGGCAAGTAACTAAGTCCCTGAAGGTAAGCTCACTACGGCCCCCTTAGCCTCTGGCATTCGTGAACTTTCTGTTGCTCAATTTCCTCTCAGTAGGCATAAAAGGCTTCATATGCCCTAACACCCTAAGTGGTACCAAACAAGGTATGGGCACAAACAGTGGGGTCCCGTCATCTCCAAAGTGCCACCAGCTTCCCCTGATAGTCATGTTCTCCCTAAGCCCTGAGCACGGCAGTGAGAATCACAAGCCACTGAGGACAAAGGCCAGAGGAGCAGGCAACTGGCACCAATGTCCGCACCTCCATCTCTACAGAAGAGCAGCACGGGGCTGCTACCCACCACCAGTCCTGGGCACACTGCAGGCCCTTCACACCCCCCACCGCAGCCCCACCGTGAAAGGTGTACAAGGAGGAGGCGTGATGAGAGCATGCTGTTCCGATACCACCAGGAAGCTGGCCCCTGGGTAAATTATCCAAACACCAGCCACTCCTCCTTCCTTCTCTGAGGAAAACTGCAAAGAGCACAGGTTCCCCTCACGTTTTATTCAGCCAGTACTTAATGAGGACCTACTATGTGCTGGGACTAGGAATGCACGAGTGAACTTGTCAGCATCCTTCTGTTCTGGAAGCTCAGCATGTAGCGAGAGCCAGGCGGAACAGCGCCTCTCACACACTGTGCTAAGTGCTACATCAGTGGCAGGTCGGTCGGGAAGAGATGAGGAAGAGCCTGGCTTCCCTGCAATGGGGGGGGCAGGAGGATTGAAATGACTTTACAGAAGTGGTGGCATCTGAACTGAGTCTGGAGAGATGGCTGGGTCATCACCAGGTTCCAACCTTCAGGCAGCAAGAAGGGCAGGAGAAGCAGATGGTGAGAGGTGGGCATGTACAGCTGGGCTCAGCTAGCTCAGGCCAGACCAGAGACGGGCTCCTGGTCTTTGTCATGACGGAGACTGCCCTCCTTGGATCCTGAAACTGGGTTTGGGATTTTCCAAATTCCTCTTTGGCCCCTTAAGAGAATCTATTCTCAGACCACTGAGGTCATGGGGAAGCATACTTCACACAGATGACCCCCCCAGCCCACCAGGCACAGGGGTGCCTCAGTGGACCCCCACTCAGGGAGCCAGGCACAAAGGCTGCTGTTCTCTAGATGCAAAAGTCTGACTCTGGAAAAGACAACCCCCTTGTGCTCCTGGACAGCAATGCCTCCCCTCCCGGGATGTTATTCCCCATGTCTTGTGTGAATGGATTCAACTCCTCCTCAGACCTGTCCTACAGCTGGGCTCCCACACAGCTGTGGTGGGTACAGGATGTGGAGAGTGGGAGTGGCTATCCTTATCAAGACCGTTTTCCAGGGGAAAACCTAAGGTCTGAAAAGCAAGGCCACCTGTCCCAGGACCCACAGCAAACTCATAAGAGACCACATCCAGAACCCCATCCTCAGACTCCCAGCACAGGCCTTTTCTTCCCCACTAGAAAACAGTGGCTTACAAACCCTGGTTTGGTTCTTGGTTTTCCACTTAAGTGGTTTCTACGAAGATAGTATGTATAGTAAAAACAACTACAAAGTATAATACAAAAAAAAAAAATTCCAAAATCTTAGCCAAGATCCATTAGTGAATATTTCCCTAACATTGTAAGTCCTACAAAGGTGCAAGCTATACTGCTCCTCTCTGTAGATGATGTTCCCTAATATTCCGGAAACAAATTCACTTCTCCTGGTCTTTATTCCCAAGTTGCTCTTCAAAGCCTGGAGAATACTTAGAAACCCTTTTTTAAAAAGAGAAGGTGCTCCCGACAGTCAGTTCAAAAGGTTCTGATCTGCCAAGTCAAAATCATAGAAATTTGTGCCTGCCCATGCCATCACCATTATTTGCCTGACATCATATGCTTTTTCATATTCCACACCTGGTTTTTATGTGCATTTGCCTGAACTTTTGTGTACAAATAAATGGTCCTAAGATGAAGTGAGAAAAATCAACAACAGGAGCAAAAAGCAAAGAACCCCTCCTGGTGTCCAGGGATTTGAGGATTTCTAGGAGGATCAGGTGGCACTTGGGATATGTTTTCCAGGGAAGAAAAGCTATTGGTCAGACCAGCCACACAACCTGAGGATTCTGTTGGAAATCGAAAACAGAAACAAAAAGAGAGAGATTCGAGACTTCCCAAAAACCCCAAATGACTTCTCTCCCACTTTAGAGCACTGCAGAGAGATGCTCACCTTTTGAAAGGTTTGCTTTCCCAAAATAGCCCCCACTGCTCGCAGGATGTGGGCCTGTCCTGTGGGTGATGAGGCAATGACTTACAGGGACAGGGAACCCTGAGATCCCCAGGGGGTAATGGAAAGGTTCTCAAAAGTCAAAAAATCTGCCACCAGCCGTTAGCTAGACCAGATGCCGAAAGCTGGCTCTACAATTTTCTCCCCAGACCTCTCCTCCCGCAGCTAATCATATTTTTATTATTTCTCCCCAGTAGCTTTTAAAGAATCCAGATACCTACCTGCCAGCAGGCAGAAGCTGGAAAGAGAGGTGTCTGAGGGGAAAGGAAACCACTTGGAGCCACGGAGCCAGGCCTTGTATATGTCATATGTACCAACACACCTACACTTCCAGGATGTGTGAAATGTGAGCCTCGTCTCCTTGTCCCATTAGAAAATGGAGGTTCACAAAAGCCAAATAATCTGCCCTGGACCATTTAGTAGTAGGACAGAAGGACTGGGTGTCTGTCCTACCACATTCTGCCCAAGAGACGCCAGGACCACTGCCTGTGGTGTTCAGGCAAGACAATCCCATTCCCACGGGCATGCAGGAACCCACGCTAGCTGCAGGGCACGCACTCAGGGAAGACTCCGAACCGACACCATGGACGCCTGAGCTTCTGCAATTCCCAGAGGCCCAATTCCAATTCACACCTGCTGAATGACACCATGTCAGGGAATGGTGTTGGGGGAGGTCCACTGTCTTCTCCCAGGCACCACACACAATGTGCAGGCAGGGGAGAGGGCGAGCTGGCCACTTCTACAGCAAAATGTTTATGTTTCCCTTGCGGAGCAACACCCTTTTTATATTCTCCCTGACCAGGGCAACCTGTTGGCAGATCAGCCATCTAGCCCGACCCAAAGCTATCCTCAGGTCTCCTCTCGCCTCTGTCCTCAAGTAGCCAGGCAGTAGGGATGACCTGATCCTGGAGAAGAATAGCAGATCCCCCTCTCTGGTAACCTCCTGTCCTCTTCTCAACCAGCCGGCCTTGCTCCATGTTCACCCCTTCAGAAGACACCCTGAAGGGGAAGGAGGAGCAGAAATTCCCACTCTGACCCCTGCCTGGGGCTGGCTCCCCATGATCCGAATTCAGTGCACCCTTTCTTGCTGCAAAGGCACTCTCTGGCTCACACACTCCCCTCTTTCAGCTCACCCTGCCTACAGGAGCTGGAGGCCAGTCCTGCATGCCAACACCAACCCTCTAGTCCTGAATCTGCAGAACCCTCTCAGTCAGAGATGTGGGGCTTGTTTTCTTAATTAACTGAAAATGCTAACACGGGAGCCCGGGAGCTGGCAGGAGCCTGGCCTTCAGTGGCTGCTAGAGAAAATTCTTACTTTGAAATCTGGATCTCTCATGTTCCCCTTCATGGCCCGCACGGGATGTCAAAACAAACCCGGACACCCGATCAGGGGGTGCAGGGAATGGCAGGCTCAGGTTACAGGGCCAGTGATGGATTTAGCTACAGGATGCGTCAATGAGCAACACAAGAGGAGATCTTGATTTCCCAAAATGGTTCCTCTAGACCCTAAAAGGCTACCTCCTGTGGTAGGGGCTCTAGGGGTACAAGGGAGAGGTCCCGGGTGTTTATACAACTATCACCCAAGTGCCTCCTGCCAGGCAGGAATAGAGCTGGGGATGGGGAGGTGGTGGAGATAGTAAATCCTGCCTATTCCTTCCCTTCAGGACATAAAGTTAGGAACAAATTACTAAAGCTTGGCATATGAAGGGTACTCCTGAGAAAAGTTCAAAGGGACAGGGTCACAGAGGAGAGGAGGAACACAGTATTTAGGGAGGGTTGAGGGGTGGAGGGTCAGGGCAGGTCACAAACAGGGAACATCTGACCTGAACAAGTCCGAAGTCTTGTGAGTAGACAGAATGCATGAGGGCATCCCAGGCAGAGGACACCGCAGACGCAAAGCCTAGGAGGCATGAAAGGGAAGGGTATGTTTAAGGAAGGGCCTGTAGGGCCGCATGGTTGGAGACTGGGGCTTCCAGGGGCCTGAGAAGGAGTTGGCGCAGAGATGCCCCTGGAGATATGAGAGAGGGTGGGGCCCATCATGGTAAGGAGTCATGCAGGCCGTGGAGAACTAGCAAATGGTTTTCAGCAGAGGTGAACTTCTTCCCAGTCAGGGGCTGCCAATCTGGGCCCACTGCCAGTTTTGGTAAACATGGCGTCACTGGCGTGCAGCCACACCCATTCATTTACACATTGTCTAGGCCTCCTTTGGTGCTTGACTCGAGTGATGGCCACAGAGACCACGTGGCCCCCAAAGCCAAAATATTTATTCTCAGGACCGTCACAGAAAACATTTACCAACTCCTAATGTAGAAGATGGACAGGGGCAGAGAGGTCAGGAGGAAGACCAGGATAACACCCAGATCCGGTGAGGAACAATAAGCAGAGAGAAGATACACTGAGCATTGTTCATATGACCACACATCACCTTATGGGAGTCCCAAACCTCAGCAGGAGGAGCAGGAAAAGGAGATAGAAAGGGAAGAGGAGGAGGTCTAGGTCCTGAGTCTCTTGTCTCCAGCTCTCCGCACCCATGGGAGATCTGATCCACACAAGGGCTGGTTGGTCAGCCCTGTCCAAGGGCCAAGGCTTCAGGCCAACATGATGTGCCTGCATGCCCTCGGGGTGGCGAGGCCTGGGTCACATTCACACTTCCTACATCAGGGGCCCTGCTACGACCTTCTCACCTCCCAGATGGACCCAGGAGAGATGTGCAGTTCTACAGTGACTGGAGAAGACCCCTCCTTGAGAGGAAATGACCCAGTGCTCCCAGGAGGCCCCGAGTTCCCCCTTACCAGCCTCAGCACGAGTTGTCCCCTCTGCAAAGACTTAGAGAGGAGCAGCCACGTGCTGGAGGTCAGAGGTGCTGCATCAGAAGTGGGGCTACAGGTCCTATTTCGGAGCCTTTCCTCTTTCCTGACTTGCCTGTTCCTCTCTGAGTCTTGGGGGTCCATCCCGATCCTGGAGACCAGGAGCTGGAAGATCAGAACCCCCGCGCTGCTGTGCCCCAGATGAGTCCAGTCCACTTCACCCAAGGACAGGGGCCTCTTGGGACACCCTTACTGCGTTTCCCCCTTCCTGCAATAGAATCAGTGTAGCCTTTCTTACTCTGGTACATTAGGCCTTCCAAGCGTACACTGTAGAACCCAGCTTAAGAGACAAAGCATTAAAAGCTAAACACCAACATTTTTGGAAAACGCTTGGTGCCTGCTTACATAAAACATAAATTCAGGGCCCAAAATCTCATGCCAGTAGTTGGTTATCTGATGGCCATTCAGATGATTCAGAAAGGATGCATTCACTTTTTAGATGGTTATTAGAATGAAAACAAAATGAAACATTCCTTAAGGAAAAAAAACATTCTCAAGCAGAGTTCTCAACACACTTCCCCTTGGGGCTGCATGGGCGGAATGGAGTTCCAGAAGACCCAGGCTGTGGGGTCAGTTGGCCAGGACCTTCCCCAGTCCTGGGCCCAACCGCATCTGTGCACAGTAGGCCATTAGCTTGACCTTGTCAAACAAACGCATGAAGAATCAACGAATGAATGAATGAATGAATGAATGAATGAATGAAGCAGGTCAACTCCTGGTTCCACAATTTACTGAGCTCTGTGTCCTCAGGTAAAGTCCTTCACTGCTCAAACCTTCAGTTTCTTCACCCCTAAAAATGTCCAAAATGATTCATGACTCAAAGAATCCCTGTGAGAATTACATGAGATGGCACCCATAACATCCTCAGCCCCGTGATCGGCACATTCAAGGTACAGAAAATATGGTTAACTCTTAGGTTACCTTTCAAAGATGGCTTTAATGCCTATCCAAAACACCTTTCCAGGTCTTCACACCCTCCCAAACCCATCACGGCATTTTTGTTTAGGTAAAACCCCAATCGGAGTCTGGCATGAGTGGGAACACAGGAAAGAGCCATTGGAGCAGAATTTAGCAGACGGCTTCTCTGGTCTAGGGCATGGCCTCGGTAAGTGCGGGCGTCGACACTGTCCTGTACGCTGCCTCGTGCTTGGGAAGCTCCCTTCCTGCACAGATCCCCTCCCTGGATTGCACCTGAATGCACCCGGGCATTCAAGTCCGGAGAGCTCACCTGTGCCTTTGCCTCAGGAAACCTGGCTGGGAACCATTTGCTCTGCAGAGAGTGGGGGTGCTGGCCGGCACAGCCCTCTCCCCCTATTCCTTCTCACACTGAGCTTGGGGCAGCGTGGGCCTCCCCCCTAAGGCAGTGTTCCCAGGCTCTGGAACAATAGACCTCCATTCTTCCCTGGCCTGGGCAGACCTTCCTCCTCCCACTGCTACACTGCCTGCTGCTGTGTACAGGCAGCTGCCCCAGTCCCAGGGGCCAACACAGGCCTCCCCGGGGCCTGGAGAACAAGCCCAAGGCCTGGTCTGCCCCCCCACTCCAGGAGGAAGAGGAATGGGCCTGGGTTCCCCCCTGAGGCAGTCACAGGGTCAGGCACTTCACCCTCAGGCTGCAAATGTCATTTAGCCTAAGGCATCTTCGCCAACAGCCCTCACTGACCACACTTTGTTCTCCCCCCATGAGAGAGAAGTCTAGCTGGCCCTCCCTGACTGTCATCCCTTAGGCCTGCTCCAGATATGTCCAGATGTCAACCCTCAGCTCCCAGCCTCCTGGTGATGACCACGAGCACTGGAGCTATCCCCAGGTCCAAGGCACACTACCCACTGGGAGTCCCAGCCGCCCCTCTGTCTCTCTGTTCTCACATTTGCCCATCAGATTCTATCTGGCAAGAATCACCAGACTCGGCCCCAAATCGGCTGTTTGTAGCAAGGAGGACGATGCAGCGTGGGTTTCTCTCGCTTACCAAATTTATCCAGCTATTTTCCAACTTTCTTTTTAGGGATCCTGAGCTCAGTTCTTAAGAATGATCCTCGTATGTCCCAGAGCCAGAGCTGGGGGGTGGGAGCCTGAGGCCACAGCTGGGGCTGCGGACAGGGAGTCCTTCCTTGGGCCTTGGTTCCTAGGGGGTGTGCTCTTGATTCAAAGCAGCCCCCCTCCTGGGAGAGGCCAGCACTCACATCCAGCCCAGGAGGGCCCCAGCTGCAGCCCAGGGGAAGCAGGGCACTCCGTGGGGTAGCACAGTGTGTGGCTGCCTTTCTTAAAGGGACAGCCTGCCCAGAAAGACTATGGGGAAGCTCAACAGGAAGGTGCTGGGGAGGATGATCCAGCCTATTCCCGCGAAAAGCCATGAACAAGCACCAGGGCCCTGGCTCAGTGCTTACCTAGTCCTGAGGACTTGACAGGCTTGTCCCCTCTCCTGATGTGTAGGACACTGAGGCAGAAAGACCCTTCTCCAGGGGAAGGCTTTCTATCTAAAGTGCCTTCCTCAGGGCTGCACTCACCCAAGTATAGTAAGATAACTAATAACAACCCCTAATCACTTATTGTGCCCAAGGCATTTCCTTAAGTGCTTTGCAGGAAGGAACTTATTTGGTCCCCACACTTCAGGATGTGGGTACCATTGTTGCTGTCATTGTTCCCATTTCACAGATGAGGAAACTGAGGCCTAAAGAGAGTAAATTGCCAAGGACTCCCAGGTAATGAATGGACCCATTAGGATTTGAACATAAGCGGCTCTACTGGCACTTAACCCCTAAGCTTTCCCTAAAATGGTCTAGGGGAAACTCACCATATCAATCACTAATTGCTGATGGAAGCACTTAACAGGGTCAGGTTCATGCCATGGAAGAGGCAACACCCAAGACAAGGTGTCTGCCCTCAAAATGCTCACAGGAAGAAATTACCTAATGGTGACACCAAACTTGTTTGTAGGTTGAACAGCCTGTGCTTTTTTTTCATCTTTAGTTTTCCCTATTTCCCACACTTTCCAAAATAAGTAGTTATTCCTTTCATTAAAAAAAGGTTCTATCTCCTGAGTCCCACTCAAATATTTCAAATGTCCAAGACTAGAGCAGGAAGACAGATGTTTTCATGGTCTAAAGGAAAGAGCATAGCAAAGTTATAGGACAGTGCGACAAAGCTGTGGTTATATCAAGTCAAGTTTTGCCCATTAATATATAGGAGAGTTTTCAGTAAAATTAAAGCAATTGCTTTTTCTTTCAGCCAAAACTGAAATGAAAAGTTTTTTCAAACCTGGTAATTAAAAAAAATCAGTTAGGACCCAACCCCTCATTAAAGATGGCGGCATGAGAGGTGAGACAGAGGCTTCCTCCTAAAACTGCACATAATATGAAAATATAATGAAACAACTACTCCTGAAAGAACAACAGGAAAGAGGACTGCGACAGACTGTATACACCCAGAGAAAAGACAGACCTCACGGAACAGGGTAATGTACCAAAGTTGTGGCCCGGCAGGACCCAAGCCCTTCCTCACCCCAGCTCACTGGCGGGAGGAAGAGAAACAGAACAGGGAGGGAGTGGAAAACTGGGACTGCTGAATAACTAACTCTGGTGATCTGCTCTGGGAACACAACCCTATATTTCATGGCGCTTGCATGATACTTTCGTGAGTAGGGGTTTGGAAAGCTAAGACAGGCAGAATTCCTGGAGAGACAGATTCCAGCTGCTTGTGGGAAGCAGGGATCCATATCTGGCTGCTCTGGGACTAAAGAAAGGCAGGCAGTCTGAGAGACTTCCTAACAAAGAAGCTCAAGAGGGCTGCTAAAGGGGCAAGGATTGCTCAGGAGAAAGGACAGGTAGACAAAATTGTCTGGGTGTACTCTGCCCAGCAGGTTGCAAGCTTTCACGATCTTCAGGTGCTCCAGCTCCCTAGCTGGCTACACAGCTACAAGGATCCCCTCCGAGATATGCAGCCTACTGCAACTTTCCCCTGGCCAGCCCCACCTGGCTCACAAACCGGCAAACCCTACGCTGGCGTTAGCCCAGCCAGAGGGAAAATCTGTCTATGGCAAATACGAACACAAAGCATAGAGGCTTATGCCTGTGTTCTCAGCCCACTGGTTCAAGCAGAAGAGTCAGGCATAGCAGTCGGCAAGCAGGAAACAGCTCTTTCCTCCCCCCAGGAACCAATACCACTCCCCTGTGACCCCCAACACTGCTTCAGGGGCTGAGCAGCTCCAAAGAGTAGAGCTCTGGGCACTAGAGGGCACCATATACAAATATGAAATGCCAAAGGAACCTGGTTCAAAATAAAATTATTAATACAACTCCTCAGAAATATTTAAATGACATAAACCTCATGAATCTTCCTGAAAGGGAGTTCAAAATAAAAATCATTAACATGCTCATGGAGGTACGGAAAGATATTCAAGAACTCAGGAATGAATTCGGGGTGGAGATCCAGTCATTGAAGAGCACAACGGAGGGTATTAAAAGCAGAATGGATATGGTGGAGGAGACGATAAATGAGATAGAAACTAGAGAAGAGGAATACAAAGAAGCTGAGGCATAGAGAGAAAAAAGGATCTCTAAGAATGAAAGAATATTGAGAGAACTGTGTGACCAATCCAAATGGAGCAATATTTACATTATAGGGGTACCAGAAGAAGAAGAAGAGAGAAAAGGGGATAGAAAGTGTCTTTGAGGAGGTAATTGCTGAAAACTTCCCCAATCTGGGGAAGGAGATAGTGTCTCAGGCCATGGAGATGCACAGATCTCCCAACACAAGGGACCCAAGGAAGACAACACCAAGACATATAGTAATTAAAATGGCAAAGATCAAGGATAAGGACAGACTATTAAAAGCAGCCAGAGAAAGAAATAAGATCACATACAAAGGAAAGCCCATCAGGCTATCATCAGACTTCTCAACAGAAACCTTACAGGCCGGAAGGGGGTGGCATGATGTATTTAATGCAATGAAGCAGAAGGGTCTGGAACCAAGATCACATTATCTGGCAAGATTATCATTTAAATTTGAAGGAGGGATTAAACAATTTCCAGATAAGCAAAAGCTGAGAGAATTTATCTCCCACAAATCATCTCTACAGTGTATTTTGGAGGGACTGCTATAGATGGAATTGTGTCTAAGGTTTAATAGCTGTCACCAGAGGTAATAAAACGACAGTCAAGAAAGTAGAACAGCTAATTACTAAGCAAGTGCAAAATTAAATTAACTATCCCCAAAGTCAATCAAGGGATAGACAAACAGTACAGAATATGATCCCTAATATATAAAGAATGGAGAAGGAAGAAAAAGGAGGACAAAATAAAAAGAACCTTTAGATTGTGTTTGTAATAACATATTAAGTGAGTTAAGTTAGACTCTTAGGTAGTAAGGAAGTTAATCTTGAACTTTTGGTAACCATGAATCTAAAGCCTGCAATGGCAATAAGTACATACCTATCGATAATCACCCTAAATTTAAATAAACTGAATGCACCAATCAAAAGACATAGAGTCACTGAATGGATAAAAATGCAAGACCCATCTATATGCTGCCTATAAGAGACTCACTTTAAACCCAAAGACATACACAGACTAAAAGTGAAGGGATGGAAAAAGATATTTCATGCAACTAATAGGGAGAGAAAAGCAGGAGTTGCAGTACTTGTATCAGACAAAATAGACTTCAAAACAAAGAAAGTCACAAGAGATAAAGAAGGACATTACATAATGATAAAGGGGACAGTCCAACAAGAAGATATAACCATTATAAATATCTATGCGCCTAACAAAGGAGCACCTACGTATGTGAAACAAATACTAATAGAATTAAAAGGGGAAATAGAATTCAACACATTTATTCTAGGAGACTTAAACACTCCACTCACTCTGAAGGACAGATCAACCAGACAGAAAATAAGTAAGGACACAGAGGCACTGAACAACACAACAGAACAGATGTACCTAACAGACATCTACAGAACTCTGTGCCCAAAAGCAGCAGAATACACATTCTTCTCAAGTGCACATGGAACATTTTCAAGAATAGATCATATACTAAGCCACAAAAAGAGCCTCAGTAAATTCAAAAAGATTGAAATTGTACCAACCAGTTTCTCAGACCACAAAGGTATGAAACTAGAAATAAATTCCCCAAAGAAAAGGGAAAATCCCACAAACACATGGAGGCTTCACAACATGCTCCTAATTAACCAATGGATCAATGACCAAACAAAAACAGAGATCAAGCAATATATGGAGACAGATGACAACAATAATTCAACACTGCAAAATCTGTGGGATGCAGCGAAGGCTGTGCTAATAGGAAATTATACTGCAATACAGGCCTACCTCAGGAAAGAAGAACAATCCCATATGAGCAGTTTAAACTCACAATTAATGAAACTAGAAAAAGAAGAACAAATGAGGCCCAAAGTCAGTAGGAGGGACATAATAAAGGTTAGAACAGAAATAAATAAAATCGAGAAGAATAAAACAATAGAAAGAATCAATGAAAGCAAGAGCTCGTTCTTTGAGAAAATAAACAAAATAGATAAACCTCTAGCCAGACTTATCAAGAAAAAAAGAGAGTCTACTCACATAAACAAAATCAGAAATGAGAAAGGAAAAATCACTATGGGTACCACAGAAATACAAAGAATTATTAGCAAATACTATGAAAAATTATATGCTAACAAACTGGATAATCTAGAAGAAATGGACAACTTTCTAGAAAAATACAACCTTCCGAGGCTGACCTAGAAAGAAACAGAAAATCTGAACAGACCAATTACCAGCAACGAAATTGAACTAGTAATCAAAAACCTACCTAAGAACAAAACTCCTGGACCAGATGGCTTCACGCTGAATTTTATCAAACATTTGGTGAAGACCTAATACCCATCCTCCTTAAAGTTTTCCAAGGAGTAGAAGAAGAGGGAATACTTCCAAACTCATTCTATGAGGCCATCATCACTCTAATTCCAAAACCAGGCAAAGACACCACAAAAAAAGAAAATTACAGGCCAATATCCCTGATGAACATAGGTGCAAAAATACTCAACAAAATATTAGCAAACTGAATTCAAAAATACATCAAAAAGATCATCTATCATGATGAAGTAGGATTTATTCCAGGGATGCAAGGATGGTACAACAGTCGAAAATCCATCAACATCATCCACCACATCAACAAAAAGAAGGACAAAAACCACATGATCATCTCCAAAGATGCTGAAAAAGCATTCAACAAAATTCAACATCCATTCATGATAAAAACTCTCAAAAAAATGGGTATAGAGGGCAAGTACCTCAGCATAATAAAGGCCATATATAACAAACTCACAGCCAACATTATTCTTAATAGCGAGAATCTGAAAGCTTTTCCTTTAAGATCGGGAACAAGACAAGGATGCCCACTCTCCCCCCTTCTATTCAACATAGTACTGGAGGTCCTAGCCATGGCAATCAGACAACACAAAGAAATAAAAGGCATCCAGATTGGCAAGGAAGAACTCAAACTGTCTCTGTTTGCAGATGACATGATATTGTACATAAAAAACCCTAAAGAATCCACTCCAAAACTACTAGATCTATATCTGAATTCAGAAAAGTTGCAGGATACAAAATTAATATGCAGAAAATTGTGGCATTCCTATACACTAACAATGAACTAGCATAGACAGAAATCAGGAAAACAATTCCATTCACAGCTGCATCAAGAAGAATAAAATACCTAGGAATAAACCTAACCACAGAAGTGAAAGACCTATACTCTGAAAAATACAAGACACTCATGAGAGAAATTAAAGAAGATACCAAAAAATGGAAACACATCCCCTGCTCATGGATAGGACGAATTAATATTGTCAAAATGGCCATCCTGCCTAAAGCAACCTACAGAGTCAATGCAATTCCTATCAAAAAAGCAACAGCACTCTTCAACGAACTAGAGAAAATCATTCTAAAATTCATATGGAACCACAAAAGACCCCGAATAGCCAAAGCAATCCTGAGAAGGAAGAATTAAGCTGGGGGGATTATGCTCCCTGACTTCAAGCTCTACTACAAAGCCACAGGAATCAAGACAATTTGGTACTGGCACAAAAACAGGTCCATAGACCAATGGAACAGGCTAGAGAGCCCTAAAAGAAACCCAACCATATATGGTCAATTAATATATGATAATGGATCCACGGATATACAATGGGGAAATGACAGCCTCTTCAACAGCTGGTGTTAGCAAAACTGGACAGCTACATGCAAGAGAATGAGACTGGATTGTTGTTTAACCAATACACAAAAGTAAATTTGAAATGGATCAAAGACCTGAATGTCAGTCATGAAACCATAAAACTCTTAGAAGACAACATAGGCAAAAATCTCCTGAATACAAGCACGAGCAACTTCTTCCTGAACGCATCTCTTTGAGCAAAGGAAACAAAAGCAAAAATGAACTCATGGGACTACATCAAACTTAAGTTTCTGTAGGGCAAAGGACACCATAAATAGAACAAAAAGGCATCCTACAGTACGGGAGAATATATTTGTAAATGACATATCCGACAAGGGATTAACATCCAAAATATATAAAGAACTTACATGCCTCAACACCCAAAAAGCAAATAACCCGATTAAAAAATGGGCAGAGGATATGAAGAGACAGTTCTCCAAAGAAGAAATTCAGATGGCCTACAGACACATGAAAGATGCTCCACATCACTAATCATCAGGGAAATGCAAATTAAAACCACAATGAGATATCACCTCACACCAGTAAGGATGGCCAGCATCCAAAAGACTAAGAACAACAAATGCTGGCGAGGATGCAGAGTAAGGGGAACCCTCCCACACTGCTGGTGGGAATGTAAGCTAGTTCAACCATTGTGGAAAGCAATATGGAGGTTCCTCAAAAAACTAAAAATACAAATACCATTTGACCCGGGAATCCCACTCCTTGGAATTTACCCAAAGAATACAACTTCTCAGATTCAAAAAGACATATGCACCCCTATATTTATCGCAGCACTTTTTACAATAGCCAAGATATGGAAGCAACCTAAGTGTCCATCAGTAGATGAATTGATAAAGAAGATGTGGTACATATAACAACAGAATATTATTCAGCCATAAGAAAGAAGCAAATCCTACCATTTGCAACAACATGGATGGAGCTGGAGGATATTATGCTCAGTGAAATAAGCCAGGTGGAGAAAGACAAGTGCCAAATGATTCCCCTCATTTGTGGAGTATAACAACGAAGCAAAACTGAATGAACAAAATAGCAGCAGACTCACAGACTCTAAGAAGGAACTAGTGGTTACTAAAGGGGAGGGGTATGGGAGCGTAGGTGGGGAGGGAGGGAGAAGGGGATTGAGGGGTATTATGTTTAGTACACCTGGTGTGGGGGGATCACAGGGAAAACAGTGTAGCACAGAGAAGGCAAACAGTGATTCTGCGGCATCTTACTACACCGAAGGACAGTGACTGCATTGGGGTATGGGTGGGGACTTGATAATATGGGTAAAGTAGTAACCACATTGTTTTTTCATGTGAAACCCTCGTAAGATTGTGTTTCAATAATACCTTAATAAAAAATTTTTTAAAAAGACCCAACCCCTCATATGTTATTCCAGACCCTTCATAATTTCATCACCAACCCTCTCTGCAACTTCCCCTCACCTTGTCCCACCCACCCACCCAGCAACCAGACTTCAGGAGGTTTCTCCAAGCCTCCAGAGCATTTTCTCATGCAGTGCCTTCTGCCTGAGATGCCCTTTTCTTCTTCCTATAAAGTCCCTGACATCCTTCAAGACCCAGCTTAACAGTCACGGCTGCAGCGGAGCCTTCTACGCCACAAGCAGAACTGATGGCTCTCTCCTCTGAGCTCCCACAAGCCTGCCCATCCAGAGCGTGCTATCAGAGCTGACATCACATGAAATTCTAATTAACTTAGTGTCGGTTCAGTCTTCTATGCCTAGCACCAAAATATCTGGGGAATAAGGCAGCACGTGATAATAATTTTTATTGTTTGAAGAGCATATATAGTTTTCCAGGTACTTCCTCCAACATTATGTCATCTGAGCTTCAAAACAACTGTTTGGGATGGGTATTAGAAGTGTTGGATGTGAATACTGGAGGAAGCAAGTAGAGCTTGAGGTTCTTAAACTCTGCCCTTTGGAGATTAGGTTTGCCCAGATGGCCTTGAAGGCCTGACTCCCTGACCTCACTTTCAGCTGGGCCAGACTGTGTACATCTCTTGCCCCTGCCCTCTGCGTGCTTTCTAGAGCTCCAACCCAATGTATCGTTGCCCCACACTCCCTGAACAGCCAGGCAGAGGGACAACAGAGGGCCACTGGGCAGAGATGACACTTCCAAGCTGGCACACACTGTGGATTCTCTGGGACAGTGAACCCAGCATGACTAAGGCATTAATGCGGCTGCAGCTTCAAGTGAGAACCTAGAACAACCCTGCCAGCTTCATGGAGAAAAACTGTGCCCTGCAGCCCTGGCTGTACCCAACCAGGCAGCCAGTCCACAGACCCTCTCATTAGGGGTCACTGCAAGAGGGTGTGAATAAAAGGTGCACAGAATGTTAAAGCCAGAGGAAAACTTACAGATCCCCTTGCACAACCCTGCTCAGCAGCCAGGAAAGTCAGGCCCAGACTGGGGAGGCTCTTGTCAGAAACACAGTGAGGTGGTAGCAAAGTGATGGCTGACACCTGAGCCCTTTCTGATCTAATCAAGAAAAACACAACTTGAAGGATTTGTACCAAAAATAAGTCACAAAGGCCAAAGCGTTTTGAAGGGCATTCAAGTACACAACATACAAATGATTCTTGAATGCAACACCACACACGGAAAACACTTAAAAAAAAAAAACAGAGGAAGTAGTTCAAGACCAGTCTTAAAATTTAGTACCCCTGGAGGCCAGGCCATGTCATAACCTACCCCCTCCATAACCTCTCCTATGGGCAAAGGGGGCATTTGGATCTTAGTGTAAAACGATGTTTGCACTGACTTAGCAGAACGCATGGGAATGGGATTCCACAGGTTGATACTTTCTTTCATCCTCAGGTAACATTATTTACAGTTGTGATAATTATTGGTGCTTAGTCAAATATCATTGTTCCCCACCCTTCATTCCAGGCACATAACAATTGTACCTCCTGACAACGTGTGTGTGAGTGGGACCATGTGACTAAATCTGGCCCATGAGCTGAGAGTAGAAGCTAAGTGTTGTGATAGTTAATAGGATATGTCAACTTGGTTAGGCTATGGCACCAGACATTTGGTCAAACTAGATGTCCCTGTGAAGGTATTTTTTAGATGAGATAAACATTTAAATCAGTGGACTTTGTGTAAAGCACATTGCCTTTCATAACGTGGGTGGGCCTCATCTAATCATTTGAAGACCTTAAAGAAAAGATTGACATCCCCGTGGGAGAGGGAATTCTGCTTCCAGACTCTCTTCGGACTAGAGCTGCAACATCAGCTCTTCCCTGGGTCTCCAGCCTACAGGGCGGCCCTGCAGATTTTGGACTTGTCGGGTCCCACAATCAAGTCAACCAATTACTTAAAATGAATCTAGATGGATAGATAGATACATACATATACATCCTATTAATATTGTTTCTCTGGAGAACCCTAATTCAAGGGTAATTAGTGGTTTAGAGCATTTAATTGGCAGGGCCAGGCCCTCTTTCCCTTTGGCATGATAATCAACATTTAAAGAGGTGCCTGTTCTGCTAGCCTGGGTTCCTGAGCAACTATAATGAACAGAAGTCCTGTGTCGAGCCACTACCAACAGATGGCATGAGTAAAAAATAAAGCTCTTGTGGTTAAGTCACTGAAATTTGTAGATTGTGTACTACCACAACATCATCTAACTTACACTGATGACAGGCAGCCCTGGTGGTTCATCTTAGATCTGAGACGCTCAAGTCTGAGGAAAGAAACCCAAAAAACTAATGGAACCATGGAAGGATTTGGACCCTGGCTGGCCACTGAGCCCCAGACACACAGCTTCTCCCCAGCCACTCAGCTTCCCTCACAGTCTCTCTTGGGATCCTGGGACTTTGGATTCTGTCTTAACCAGAAACCACAGTTGTGCAAAGGCATCAAAGGTACAATCTCACTGGTGAAAGAAACCTCCCTAGAAAATGTTCGGAGTTCTTCGGAGGAATCTGACCCCAGGCCTGGAATGGGAAACACTCCAAAGAACGAAAGTTTCCACTACGGCAACAAGAATGTTAAACATGATTTAAAAAAAAAAAAAAGCTTTTCTCAGTAAGAAAAATGAGACCATGGGTATTCATAAGCCAAAACCCAAAGGCCATTCCCTGGTTCCAGTGAGGCTTCCTGCTGCATGGGGAGAATCCAGCAGATTAGAGAGGGTGCTGGAAAGGGAGCAGGGTGTCCTTGGGTCAAATGGGTTTACGTGTGGAGCCGCGGCGGAAATGCAATTACCAAGTGTTGATGATTCTCCTTAGGAATCAAGGGTGATCCGGAAGCTGCTGGGACTCTGCATCTTTCCTCTCAATGGACAGATCCAGTCTCCTGACCTTAAAACACAACAGAGATAAACTCTGGGACAGAATAAGATGTAATGGACCTAAACCATTACTGGAAGAATTTGGCTTAGACCAGTGTGGCTCTGAACCGGGGCGGTTCCCGGCAACATTTGGCAAGGTCTGGAGACATTTTTGGTTGTCGGGACCAGGGAATACTACTGGCATCTAGTGGATAGAGGCCAGGGATGCCACAAAACATCCCGTAATGCACAGGACAGCACCACGCACCCCAACAAAGAATTACTATAGGCTAGGATCAAGGTTGAGAAACCCTGGTTGAGATGAAATCCCTAGTTATGAGGGTGTGAAGGTTTAGAACAAAGAGCAGGAAAAACATTTATGGAGAAATAAGAAAAAAGATATAGATATGCATATCCATGTATTCATATTCATAGATAAGCCAAAGCTGACTGCACCAGAAAAGCATTCTGGGGGTAGCATAGTTCACATCCTTAGGGAAAAATGTTTCATGACTACTCTCTCCTCTCTGATGAGGGAGGAAGCCAGGTGAGAATCAGAGCAGAAGGTTCATTATTTAGAAGTGTCCTTATATTTGCAAAGTGAGGCCAGGAGCAAACCTTAGGGCTGGGACTGGAGAATACAGGTAGCTGGACTAGCAGCATGATAAGGAGAGGGAGTCGTTTGTCTGAGCTGCTGGTGTGCACCAGGAAGGAAGAGAGGAGGAAGGTCAGGACTTCTGGCCAAGTAATCAACCTCTTGTAGAAAAAGTTGTCCAATATTCAAGTTGCTTGCACTGCTGTGATGTAAACACCATGGGTCTCCTCAAACCTCTTTAAAGTTTACATGTCACACCGCCTCTTGTGTAAATACCATGTGTGTGTGTGTGTGTGTGTGTGTGTGTGTGTGTGTGTATGCAAGTCAGGGTATGGGGACTAAATTCCGTATCAGGTTGACTTAATCCAAAAGAGAGTCTGCTTGCATGACACCAATCATAATAGTTAACATTTACTGCAGGCCTACTGTGTGCTAGGCAGTGTTCAAGTATTTGACAGGCCATCTCCCTGGATGCTCACAGCGCCCTCTGGAGGATCCCATTGCTATCCCATATTAGGGATAAGAAGTCTGAGGCAGAGGGAATTGAAGCCACTCACTCAGGAACACACAATGAGTGAGTGGTAGAGACAGAATTCAAATCCAAGTGGCCTAGCTCCAGAGTCCATGTTCTTGACTTCTGGGCCACCCTTCTTGTGACCAGTGATAATTAATAATGCTAATTGGATAGCTATAGGAACTCAGAACTGGAGGTGGCAGGAAAAACATAAGCCACTACTTTGTACTTTAGAATCTCTAGACCAGTGCTTCTCAGACTGCAGGGGGCCCAGGAACCTGCTAGCCTTGGTAAAACACAAACGGACTATACTGCCCAGAATTTGGTTTAGTGGGTCTGGGGCAGGGCCCAAGGATTTGCATTTCTAACAGATTCCAGGTGATGATGATTCTGCTGGTCCAAGGACCATTCCTGGAGAACCACTCCTCCTCGGGAGGGATGTGGGGCTTCCTCCGCCATGGGGGCTCGATTCATTCAGCTCATTTATTCTGAATCTCAAAGACAGGGCTCGTCCACTGATACCAACTATGGAGTAGCTGTGACATGGAGACGGCTTGGAGGAGAAGCGGGACAAGCACCAGGTGGAATTCAACTGGGACACTTCCTGGAGGAACAGCCAAGTGGTGAGAAGAAGTGGAACTGGGATTACTGATTTGATACACACTCCAGAGAGCAGAGCTCAGACATTCGAGGTCCCTCTCTAGGGCAACATGATTAATTAGGATTACCTGCTGTAGAGAAAATCAAAGTTCCTATGGCCAGGATTCTCACCTGACCCCGGTCGGCTCGCTCACGACACACGTGTAGGCAATACATTATTACTGACTCTGTGAACAGTTCCACCCAGTACTCTGGGCTGCGCAGCTGCAGAAGAGCAGAGGCTGGGGCAGTGGGGTGCTGAGGACAGAGACTGAGACGGCTGCGGGGCCAGAGGGGCCCAGAAGCAGACTGGCTTTGCTGCATGCAGACTTGCTCTGAGACGGAGGGGATTCTAGCGCTTGACCTGCCACCAAGGGAATAAAGTTGGGTATAAACCCTTTCACCCCAAGAACGTTCCATTGTCGTTTTTCGATCTTGCCAAATCAAGAGCGAATTTTCCCAGTGCTGAAACCCACAGGCAAGACACCTGTGCTCCCTATAATGGCTGGGAGGGTGCTGCCTTGTTCTCTGATGAGTCCATTCAGAAAGTCTGAGCAGGAAATGTGTAACCAGGAAACACCCTCGTTTATGGAATGGGAAGCTGGGCAGGACAGTAGTTAGAAGGATGCACGAGTTCAAACTGCTCCTTACTGCTGTGTGCTGTGGACTTTGCTTAAGACTCTTAACTGTGTTCCAAGCCTTCATTTCCAAATCTGTTAAGTGGGACAATTAAATTCTAAACCTCAGTCATAAAAACCACTTGTATGTGATGTGCTCATTAGAGCACCCACCCTTTACCAAGCCCCAGTAATGGCATTAGCTCTCTATCTGTATCCAGGGAACCCAAGCAATGGTCAGAGGTAGGGACTGGCTTTGCTGCTGCTCACAGCCCATGCAGGAGCCAGGAGGCTGAACTTCAGATCCTCCTCACCCTTCATTGTTTAAAAGATCTTCCATCCCAAGGGCACCTCCGTTGTTTTAGGGCCCTCCCCCCAATTCTGAGCTTGCTGTCCACCAAACTATGCATAATGACCTCTTTCCACACCTAGCTCAAAACTTCTGTCATTTATAAAGTTGGTAACAGGAAGGGGAAGGGATGAAATCAAAATATAAAACTGTCTAACATCTGCACGTACAATACGTAATCAACCTTGGATTAAAGGTGTATGCAGAGAGGAAAAATTGGATTATGAATTACCAAATGTTAACTGGGAGGCAGGTTCCCCAAGTGTCACTTGCAGTCAGGTCAGAAGATGGGGGGACAGGGGTAGAAGGTCAGAAAGATCCAAGCCCCTTTCAGTTCCCAGTGATGGACTTATAGGCTAACTTTATTTTTGTCTTTCTACTTCTTTGTACTTTCTACAATAAATCTGCTCTTCTTTTATAATTAAGGAGGGAAAGTTTTCTTTTTTAACCTTCATATCCTTCCCAAGCTTTTCTTGATTATAACCTACTTCATACCCACTCTGCCCATGTGCTGGGTCTCAGCTCTTGCCCTGTTCCTAGCTCACGAATTTGCATATGTAGTCATGAGAGGTCGCTTCCTCAATGCTCTTGAGCAGCCTATGACATTGACCTGAGACCCACTGGTGGGTACGGCTGCCTCGAAGTGGAAAGAGATGTTTCCTCCCCAAGAATTGCAGAGTGACTAGTTGCCTGCCATTCCCTATCCTGGGACCAACTCCCACCCCCAAAAATCTCACCAGAAAGTTCTTCATGAAGTGAATGGTTCATGCTAAGAGGAACTGCACAGATAGAGACCTTTAGGTGAGGAGAACTGTGTATACGTACACACACACACACACACTCATGCACCCAATCTGCCTCTTCATTCCTTCTGTATCAGAGAAAAATGTCATCCAGTTAGTGCCCTCAGATGAACCAGGAAGGCAAATTCCCCAGTTGTGGTTTGTGAGGGGCTGAGTAGCTGGGGAGATGGAGGACGGGGGGAGGGCAGGGTGAGCCTTCCAATTGGCTCTGGAGTCCACACTTATTTTCCTGGACTGGACTAGGATCCTGTTTCCCTAAGTAAGGAATCTCACTCCCTCTTGGTGACACACACTTTCCCCAAGAATGCTTGAATTTTCAATGAGGAATTCTTGTATATTTGGGATTCTTGGAAACAAGACAGAGCCTAATGAATTGCTGGCTCAACCCTGGCTTTGGAAACCCTCTAGAATGAAGGAGTGGGAGAAGAAGGGAGGCGGGGGGACAGGGTGTGGGTGTGTTCACAGCAGAGAGGAGGGCACAGGACTGAGATGCAGGATCACAAGCCACACCCACCCAGAAGCTACCCACTGTCCACTGTGTGACTGGAAGGCTGACACAGGCAGGGTTGGGGGGTGGACACCACTGAATAATGCTTGCTGAGGCTAGAGAGTTATAACACAGTGAAGTCAGGTAGATTCTCGCTCCATTCATTACAAAGGGAGATGGTTGCAGTGTATCAGGGTGTGGTACAGAGATCAGGGGCCTTAGAGTCAGATGCAACTTATATGGTATGCCCTCTGTACCTCTAACTAGCTAGGTGACTTCAGGCAAGGTGCCTAAACTCTCAGAACCTCAGTTTTTCTCTTCTGTAAAATAGGATAACACCCACTTTGCAAGTCTACTGCAAACTTTGAGAATGAGAGGTGTTAAGATGTGCAAGTGCTTAGTGCAGTGCCTGGCACAGAGTAAGCCTTCAGCAAATGGAGGTATTATTGGGCAAGTATGAAAGGTAGTTTATAAAGTGGGTAGTGGACCAGCTGCAGAAGGTCTCACAGCCCTGGGTGGTGGCCAGGCAGTGAGAGGACAGAGCTCCCTGAGATAATGGCAGCTAAGCATAAGCTCTCTCTTCATATGCTCTTCAGGGGCCTTCGTATGTTCTGGCAGGTTTGAGCCATGCCATCCTATCCCAGCTGCAGATCGTCTGCAGCCTCAGTGGCTTAAATCCAAGGCATGAATGTGCGGGCTCCAGATCGCCAGAATGAAATTGTAAACGTCTCTAGGGGTGCTGGGTCCCTCAGTCTCTGCAGTCGCACACTGGCCTCTTAGTAAAGATCAGGAAACCACCCCAGATGGGGTGCCCGGAGAACTCCATGCATTCTTAAGCCATCCTGGAGAAAGAAAGCAGGGCCCTGAGTTCCTGCCGCCCCCCCCCCCACCTTCCCACACCCATCCTGCCAAGAGCTCTAGTAACCTTGGCAAACAGACCAGGCCCCCGGGGTGTTCTCAGTCTGCACAAGAAGGCAAAACACAGACATGAAAGACTTAAGAATACAGAGAAACAAGGGGAAAGAAAATAGTTGTCTTTCAAAGGAGCTCATATATGCAGAGGGATCATGAGGTGATCTCTGGAATCCTCATTCCACAGGGTTAATCCAGGGGAAATTTTCTAGAGGGTGACGGGTAGGGCTGCCACTTAGGGTCACCCTCAAGCACTCCCCAAAAGTGCCCCCTCGGGCCCTGTGGCCTCACTGAAGGAGAACAGCCGCTTTGCCTGAAATGGTGAGTTTACATGACCTCGAAATCGTAGTGATGCTCAGTGCAGCTCCAGTTACCATAACAAGGGTTTAGGGCCGGAGAGGGTGCGATGGCAAAGGCAGAGGGGCGAACAAAACAAAATCCACAGGAGGTTTTAATTTGCTTTAGCCACGTGAGAATGGCCCTGTAGACCCAGCTATAAATGCCCAGCCGCCATTGCCACAGGATGGAGAATCACACACACACACACACACACACACACACACACACACACACCACAAGTCCCTTCAAATGGTTCGTGGTCTTGAGAGTGCAAACCAGTGTTTCTAAGAACATCTGCCAGGAGAAGACACAGTGCTAGGCTCCCCTTGCTAAGTGTTTTGCCCGGAGGCCTCCTCACACAATTTGACAGGACTTGAGAGAAGCCATCCGATAGCTATCGTCACCGAGGTAGAAGGCAGAGCTGTCCCCACAGCACCCAGACCAATTCAGAGCCCACGAGTGGCCATGAACAGGACTGAGGGGGAAGGTTTTAGACCAAATCCCTTAGAAGGAAGTAAAGAGTGCCCTGCTTGACCCAGAATGCATTAAACTGGGCTCCCGAGAAGCAGAGCCTGAGATGGAGATTTGTATATAGGTCACTTATTGAGGTTATGCTTTTAGGAGAAACCAGAAGGGGCCTGAGAGAAAGAGGAGAGGGCAGGGCAAGGATCTGGCAAGCATGTGGTTTTAGGGGTGGTCTCACTGCAGCCTGATCTGTGGGGCATGGGAGTGGGGCTTTTTGTACCTCTTTCCCAGTGAATCACTGGACAAAGGATGCAGGGGAAGGGTGGGCAAGCAGCTCAGGGTAAGGGGATTCGTAACCCACATGGTTGCAAGTCATTAGGGGGAGCACCCAAACAGCTGGGGATCTGGCGGGCACCGACGGCACCTTCTATACAGGGTCTGTGAGCCCGAGTGCCTCGTGGCCCAGGATTTGTATTTTCTATTGATTACAAAGGTCTGTTGTCTTGTTTGCTTTGTTTTTATTTTCTTTTGCTTAGGATGCCTTTAGAATTGACTTGCTGAAGAGAGAAGCAAAGGTTTGATCAATGTGGCACACAATCTTAACTGCCCACCTAATAGCTCTTCCTTCTTTCTTATTAATAGGTCCCTGATCTCTCTTAAGTCAATAACAAGCCTGATAAAAAAAGGTTCCCAGCTTCCCCCTAGACTCCACAGCAGTTTGAGTCTCTACTTAACATAGTTTTGGCTTTCTGCTTTCAGAAAATCCCATTAAGGAGAGCAGATTTAGTTGATATACACTTTTAGTTCTTCCTGCCTGGAATGCAGATGTAAAGATAGAGGTGGTGCAGCCATTTTGTAACCATGAGGCAATGAAAACAAAGACAAAAGTCTCATTATAAGTAAGGCAGAATTAGAGACATAGAGGGAGCCTGAGTCTCTGAGATTACTGTGGTGCCACTCTGCCAACCCTGGACTGCATCTGCTGGTCTTGGTGCTGTATAAGAAACATAGAGAACCTTAGTTGATAGACCCATTCTAGTCAGGTTTCTATACCATGCACCTGAACAAAAATTCTGACATAAGCCTCCAAACACTAGTTCTGTGGGTATCCCATGGAAAAAGTCCTTTTTGGATAAACAAATTCAGAGAACACTAGTTTAAAGCACGAAAAACAAGTTTTTACTGCAGTGCCTCTCTGAGCATTATGGTTCCTAGAGGAAAAGAGCAGGGGTGATGGAAGACTGTTGCTTCAATTTCTTTACAGAACTTTTTTTCTGGGACCACTGTGAGAGTCTGGTGTTTCATTAAATGCACTTTGGGAAATCCTATACTAGATGCCCTCTTTAGATATCTTTCTTCCTGAACATTTCATGACTCCCCACCTAGAGGGGACCAAGCAGATAGCCAAGCCCACAGTAGCCTTAGTATTCACCCTTCATGGGATATGAGGATGAACCAAAGAACTGAAGTCTGTGAGGTTGGTTGGAAAAGGGCAATGGACTAGATAAATTAAAAGACCTTCTTTTAATTCTGTGCTTTGGAAAGAAAGATGGTTTGAATGAGACTTGGGGATTGGCTATTTCTCATGCTCTGAATACTTTGCAGTCCAGAGAATGGACGTGTCTACTTTAAAGTGATTGAACTTGCTGGTCTCAGGGGACAGGTTGAGGACTTGAGACCTGGTCTGAGGCCCATCCAAGTGACACACACTATGTTGGTCTTGAGCATTCTGGCGCATAAGCATGTGAAGCTGAGGATACATTTAGTTGGAGCTAATAATACCAGATTTTTCCTCCTGAGTAAATATAAGAGGTGCCAGATCTGGAATTTTGGAGTATTCATTCCTCTTTTCCAAGTAGTGGTTAGCATTCACCTCTGACAATAATAAGGATGTTGATAATAACCAATTTTTGTTGAGTTTTATAATGTGCTAGGCTCTGTGCTTCACATGGATGACCCCATGCAATCCTTGAAATTGTCTAGTGAGAAATATACATACCTTTATTTGCACATTTTACAGATGAGAAACCTAAGGACTATGAAGAGATGTCAAATGTTTATCCAGGGTCACTCAGTTCCTACATATATAACAGGGACTGTCTACCCCCAAAAGCCCACCAACTTCGATGGCTCCATTCCTCCAGCCTCCTTTGCCAAGTATACATTCTATTTGTATATTGTAAACTTTCACTTGATATGTTGCTTTGCAGGCGTCCCTATGAATCGTGTGTGTACACCCCAACTCAGAGACTGGATCGGGAATTCTCAAGGGCAGGCCCTATACACCCGTAAGTTCAGATATGTTATTTTCTCCTTTCTCTGTACCTTGCCACAGTGTTTAGAGACCATATCTCCACAACACAGGGCCGCTCAGTCAAGGATGCCTCTCTGGCATTCATCACAGCCTTTCCAGGAGGTGAGATGTGCTCCAGTGAGGATGACGGTGACGTGTGATGTGGATGGAGGTGGAGCCAGGAGGAAAAATCTGGAATTATTAGCTCCAGCTAATGCTCAGCTTCACATGCTTATGCTCCGGAATGCTCAAGAGCACCATAGTGTATGTCACTTGGATGGGGCTCAGACCAGGTCTCAAGTCCTCAGCCTGCCACCCGAGACCAGCAAGTTCAATCACTTTAAAGTAGACACGTCCATTCTCTGGACTGCAAAGTATTTAGAGCATGAGAAATAATAGCCAATCCCCAAGTCTCATTCAAACCATCTTCCTTTCCAAAGCACAGAATAAAGTACCTGACCCATAACCGCAAACCTAAGTTCCTTACCCTCCCAGACTCCCTTCCTGGCTTACCCGTCTAAGCCTCCTGGAGTTCACCAGTCTAAAATCATAGCCCAAATTGCCTGCGAATTATTAGATGTTGAATCAAAGGGTTTCCTCTTTATACCTGGTCTCTCTAGTTATACAAGGAATGTATATAGAAACGTAAGGATCTATTCTCTGCTTGTTCCTCTACCTCCACTCCCTGCCCACCTCTGCCATGATCCTGCCCGGGGTACTGACCTCTCTGGAATGCATTACCCACATGCGTGGGCTTTTGGTGTCCAGTGGGTCCACCAGTGGGAAGCAACAGCAGGTGGGTGGTGGGTGGAAGGAGAGAGAGCTCAGGGTACTTATCCCCATTCCATCTCTGCTAACCCAAGGGTCTGGTGGTGTTTCTCTAGGCCCATAGCCCCTAACAAGTACCTTTCCTTCTCAGCTCCAACTGCCACAGGGCTCTGAAAATACCATTCCTCCTCCTCGCCCCATCAGGAGTAGGAATGTCAAAGGCTTCCTGCCCTTGCTGGCCCCTGGGTGTCTCACCATCTCCTTGAGCCTCTTGTCTCTCGTTACTTTCTTACCAGTTCAGACCTTTTGGGAGGCCCAACTGTTTCCTGTCTAGATCCTGACTGATCTAGACCACAAAGTACATTCTCAGAGCAACCATATACCCAGGGTTTGCTCTAAAAAGTCCCAATTTTGTGTGATCGTCTTCCTTTTAATGGAGGTGAATTACATGATGTATCAATGAGCAGGCAGCAGAAAGGAAAGCCACCCCCATCTGTAGTCCCCAGTGCGAGCACCATGCCAGCCAGATAAGGGGTTCACTGCTGCAGAACAGAGCATCGAGGTTCATGGGCTAGGTCAAGGACAAAGGTTGCACAACAGAAGACAGGGCCCTCAAGGCCAGCCCTCTATATGTCTCTTGGATTGGACTGGGACCAGATTCCAAGGGAAAGAAGGCTGTAATAAAGAGTAAGGCATATAAAAGAGCTGAATTGACTGCATTTCAATAAGCACCCAGAGAAGAAGTCAGCATGGCTTCATTGTCAAGTAAAAGAAACTGAAGCAATTCCCAGTAGTGGGTACTTTCCCACTTCAGGACAGGATGTTTGTGAAAGGAACAGAGCAGTGGCTGTATTAATGAAAGTCAGAGGGGATGGAGAACTTCACTGAAACCAAGCAGTCATGGTGGGAGAGGGAGATTCTTTCACCCTGCAGCAGTGAGAAATACTTGAAACTGTTGGTCCCACGTGCTTATTAAAAAGGATGTCAGAAGGATGGCTGTGGTCACTTGCCAGCACATGCAAGACTTCCCAGTAACTCCCAAGGAAGGGATGGGATGGGAGAAGGCTCAAGAAATTGGCTATATGGAAAATGAGCCAGAAAGTTGCTGTTTGGTTTCTATTACTATGACCCTCTTTTGCATTTCGCCAACATATCAAAATATGACCCCCACAAATCCTCAAATCAGAAAAAAATAAGTCAAGATTTTTAGTTCAGAAACAGTGACTACCATGAGCCTTTGGGGCCCAGTTATAGATGTTTGGAGAATGGCCCCTCTGAAGATGATCACGTCTATTTAAACTTTCCCAGATGGACCTGGAGCACGTGGGCAGCAGCTTCATAGTCACTCTTCAGCACGTCTATTGGCCAACAGACAGAGGAGATGGATTAGGAGTTTGTGCCCATTTTTTTAAATGAACTTTTTTTTAACTAAAAAAATACTTTAGCTATCTAAAATATATAGATAATAATAAAAAACATTTGGGTACCATCATGCAGTCTGAGAAATAAAATAGTACAGATATAAATGGAGCCCCTGTATACCCGTCTCTGATCTTCCTTCTTGCCTTCCCTAGAGGGAGCCACTTCTCTGAATTTAGTGGGTGTTACAAATGTTTTTACAAATTCATTACATATGTAACTATTTTTAAATGAAAGAGAGGATTATTTTTGCATGATTTTAAACCTAATAGCAACGACATCCTTCCTTAACTTGCTTTTTCCGCTTAATATTATTTCTGATGATACCTCATTAGTAGAGTCTATTCTTTTTTTTTTCACTCTATTCCACAGTATTCCACTGTATGTATATATCAAATTATTTAACTAGTCTTCTGGTTGATAACAGACATTTGGGTTGCAATTCAGCTCTTAGAAACCATGCTATAATGAGTATTCCTGAACATATCTCCTCTTCACATGTATTCGAGTTTCTCTAGACTTACCTAGCAGTGAAATCGCTGGGTCATAGGGTAGGTGCATCTTCAGTTTTACTAAGTAGTACCAAATTGCTCTCCAAAGTGTTCGTACCAATTTATTTCCCACCATTAGTAAATGGGAGTTATCACTGGCTTACATCCAATATGATGAGTATAATTTTCTTGGCCAATCTGCTGAGTGTGAATGGTGTCTCCCTGTGATTTCAATTTATGGTAGTTCCCTGATTCCAAGTGAGATTGAACATCTTTTCATATGTTTATTATTCTATTGCATCATTTTACTGTTAGAATTACATTTGTATGTTTTGAAAAAACAAAAGAATTTCAAGTTATAAAACTCTGAACAAGTTGGGTATTTCCTTACTTCTTCATTGGAAAACTTGGAAAGGAAGGATGAACCATGGATGGAGGCAGAGGAAAGACTTCCTTTTGCATGCTGGCTTTGAGATATGGTTGTTTAAAATGAGTCATGACATGAGAGATGAAGCACATGAAGCAGAAATTCCAGCACTCCCAGGGCAATGTGGGGGTACATTTTTTTAGACCTTGTCAACATTGTCTAGGAAAAGTTCAGAATGTTTTCACTGTGCCTTCGCTTGTAAGACACACAACTATGTGGACATCTCAAATGGACTGCAGGAGCCATTTTTCCATCTGCTTGCAGCAGAAAACCTCACATATTCACCATCCCAAGAGATGCAATCACTCCTCTCATAACAACAGAAACCTGGAAGGAGATTCCATAACTTCCTTACATTCCCAAACATTCTTGAATAGAATCTAAATTTCTCAACTTTGAGCATCTGCTTCTCATAGTCTCATTGATGCCATGGAATCATATTCTTCACTGCTAGAGCCTTCCTCGATGAGGATTAGTACTTCCTTGACAAGGATTAGTACTCATCTTACTATCTGCTGTCCTTGGCACAAGGATGGATGAACTAGTTTGCAAACACATGAGGACAGGGACCACATCTTATTCAACTTCAAAGTTCCAGGAAGCATTGATTTATGTTTCTTAAGAGAAGGGATTTCTTCCATACTAAATGTTTTTCGAGTTTTAAGAGCAGAGTAATCATGGAAATAAACAAATCTCATGCTCAGGACATACAGGAAGTCTAAAAAATACCTTGGGATGTCTTTCCCATGAATCCTGCCCTGAATTCTCCCATCTCAAAATTATCTTTCCTCCTTTAACTGGGTATTGTATCAGCACTGCAGAGAACCTGATATGCCAATGGAAAGTAAGTTATTTGGCAAATAATAATAATAAGATTTACAAAGTACCTACTACATTCAAGGCAGTGTTCTGAGAATTTTACAAGTATTAATTTCCTCCTTCTTTGCAGGTAGGTACTATTATTGTCACCATTTTACAAATAAGGAAACTGAGTCTCAGCGAGCATACAATTCTAGTAAGTGATGGAATTTCTGTTTGGATACCAGTAATTTTTATTTGGATAGCAGAATCTGCACTAGAAGCCACTGTGCCACTCCAAAGCTACTGCGGGGCACACATAAGCTCTTAAATGCTTCTGGATGTTATTCCAGTGAAAATGCAGCTGTGTGCTTCATGAGAAATTAATTATCCTTTGCAACCTTATCTTTGACACCCCCGTCAAATCCCTCAGGCCTTGAAGAATTTGCTGATTCCTTCCTTATTTATTAATAAAAGCTCCCAGTCACATGGGCTTGCCACATATGCACCGTATTCTTCCCTTTGAGAGACTGGAGGCCCCAGAGGCAGAACGAGTTTTGCTCACCAGGATTCATTCCTCAGCACCCACCTCAGCACACAGTGCCTGACACGAGTGCTTCTTAAATAGTTGTCGAACCTCCACAACCTCATAACTGAGAGTCACATAGCACTTCACAGTGTAATGAGTGCTTTTCAGACGCAGTACGTCACAGACGCACCTCCCGCGTACATCACAGGTATTGCTGTCAATTCCATTGTATATGTGACTAAAATCAAGGCTTGGAAATGCTAAATGGCTTATCTAAAGGACGCTCGGCTGAACAGTGGATGCTGGACTTCAAAGCCAGATCCGGACACCAAATCCTACAATACAGCATCTTTCACTTCTCAGTAAGTTGATCCTTTTCATTCTCTGTCCTTTGGGTGTAAAACACCCCTACACACAACTGACTTCTCTTTCTTGACCAATGGTTAAAAAAAGAGGAAAGAATCTAAAGTCAGCTCCTGTTCTATGAACTATGCACAAGCACGTGGACAATGATATACACAGTGAACAAGTCTGCTAAGTGCTAACTGTGCCTGTCACCTGGCTACAGCGCCACAGTGACTGAGGCACGGCCCTAGCCTTCCAGGAACTTTCGGTCTGTCGGCACATGCCTCTCCAGGGCAACTCGATCTCACCTTGTCAGAGCCCCGTTTGAGCAGGGCATGGGGTGGAGAAGAGAAGAAAGCCAGACCCCGTCTTAGCATAAACAGGAGACTGGGAGGACATCGCATCGGGGCAAACTCCAGACAGACAGTGCTCTGAAAGCATGCAACAGAACTTGTCCAGCCCCACTAGCCAGGAGAGCAACGCCCACCCAGACCCCCACAGGGTGAGCTTCCCCCGCAGTTTACCCGGGACAGTGCCAGTTCATGCCCACTCTCCTGGCCCATCCACTTAGTGCCCTGTTCATTCTCGAAAGAGTCCTAGTTTAGATAGTAAATTACATGGTCGCCCTTGCCTTCCAGGAAATTTATGACTTTCTCCAACAGCCCCTGGGCAAGAAAACAATTTGACTTCTCAAGGTCATGAGCTGCCTTATTTCTGCTCCCTTTTAGAGAGCTTCTCCTCACAGCCGCCAACCTACAGCTGGAGCAGGTTCTAGGGGAACAGCCCCCACATCTGCGTCTGTGTTTCTATCCAGTGTCAGTATTGAAGCCAAAACTATTCCCCATCAGATTCCAAAATGCACAAGCTTTAGATTCAAGTATATCTGTTTTACATCTTGACTATGGAGGTTTATTTCTGTATGATCTTCGGCACGTCACTCAATCCCCTTGAGCCTCAGTTTCCTCGTCTGTAAGACAGGGTGATAACACCCGTCTCATTTCATGAGGTTGTCGAGAGGCTTTGGTGAGGCAGTGTAAGTGAGGTCACCTAGTGCACTGCCTGGCATGCAAGACACTCCTACCCCCAGCAGGCTTTCTGGAACACGTAGGCTCTCAGACAGAAAGGGCATGGAGGCTCTAAACACCTGAGGAACCCCAGTATATTACTGGGCCCCAAGTCTCTGCACTACCAAGCTACAACAGCGTCTTCATCGCTACAGAAAATGGAAACATGGGACCACCACCTGCTAACCCTGCTGAGCAGTACCTCCCCAGGCTGCACACATGCTCCCTACGATCCAGCAGTTCCACGCTCGGGAGCAACAGAAACGCTCTCATGTGTCCACCTAAGGACAAGGATACAAATGCCCAAACCTAGGAAACCACCCAAGGGCCCATCAACAGAAGAGGAGATGATTAAAGTGTGTTAGAGGCACACAGTGAACTACCACACATCAGTGAGAGCATTCGTCTATGCAACAACCTTCAGCCGAGCAAAAGAAGCCAGACCCACGTGAGTACACACTGTGTGATTCCATTTACATGAGTTTCAAGAACAGGCAAAACACATCTGTGGTGTTAGAAGTCAGGATTATCGAAAGGTCATAGGCAGCAGGGGGCATGGGGGGCTTCTCAGGGCGGGGGAGGCAGGGGCTTGGGAATGTTCTGTTTCTCAGTCTGGATATTGGTATGTCTGGTGTGTGAAAATCCACTGAGCCATATAATTATAAATGGTGTATCTTTCTGAATCATGTTGAAGTCTAATAAAAAGTTAAAATAAATTTTTTTAATGGACAAAACAGTTTTTTTGGTAGAGAGTTGAACAGACTTGGTAGGCAGGAGACACTTAGGAAAAGGCAGTGAGATATGTTTTTTAATAAACGTCTGTGGCTCATTAGCTCTGTGCCAGGCACGGTGCAGGACACTGAACAAACAGAGCTAATGAGACTTGGCTCCCACCCTCCGTCATCATCTTCACTAATATTTCTCAGCACTTACTAGGTGCCAGCATGGTTCCAAGCATTTTTTTTCTTTCTACCAAATCTTTCATAAGGACCCATTTTATGGATGAGGAAACTGAGGCAGAGAGAAATGAGGTAACTCATGCAAGGCCACACAGATGGCAAGAAGTGGAGTCAGAGTCTGCACCAGAAGCTCTGCTCCATCCCATGGCATTATACTCAGAACTCTGGTCTGTTTATCAGCTCCGTCAGCCCGGCTTCCACTGACACAGCCACAGGTATCAACATTACCTCTGTTCAGGGCAGCAGTGAGGGTAAATTATCAACTGTGCAGCTCAGAAAGGCAGAGGCAGCTTCCAAGTCTGTCTTTGGGCAGCTGCCAGCCCAGTGCCACATGAAGGGAACAGACTGATAAATATATTGATGGAAACTTTTAAATAAAAGAGAGTTAAAGTGGCCTGGCCCTTCTGCCCAAAGTCCACAGAAATTCTGACTTTGCTGCAAACTGACTTCAAAGCTCTCTCTGGCCCCATAGAAATACTAACAGATCTCCCCACTGACCTGGAATCACTCTCTCCCCTCACCATGGGGTCAGGGGACCTGGAGGCCGGAGGCCACGGTGTCTGGGAGGAAGGGAGTGTTGACACCGACCCCCAGGAATGTGGTGTGACATTGAGCTGTGAGCCTAGGTTCCCAAGTCTGGCATATCAAGCATCCATCACACAGGCAAGCTTTGCTTTGGCACTCAAGCGATCCATGTGTGTAACCCAGAAGGTGGGATGTTCACATGCAACACCAACGCCCCCCAGGCTTAGGATGAAGTGGTAAGAAACAAACACCCATGAGGATGAACCAGATAAGGCCGAGATTCATGCAGGCATGATGGGAATACCTATCCAGGCAGGAAGGTGGCTAGCAGTGGGCCAGCAGGGCCCTCTGAGACCATCCCCTTTATGTGGCAGAAGCACTAGTAAGATGGGGAGGGACTCCCAACATCAGCTTGTCCAGCACCCTGTCCCCCCATGCCCCGCAGCCTAGCACTGGGAGTGGGGGTGAGGGCACCAGGGGCAAATGCAAATTTGGCAATGAAAGTCAAACATTTGCTCAGTCTGCCCAGTTATGACACAACCCTATCTGTAGAGAAATTATTTGGGTCTCACCTAGAAAACACACAAAATAGAGCTCAAGAAAAAGTGCACTTTTTCATATTCTGACATAGCCACCAATGACTCCCTAGAAAATGATGACTCCTCCAAAACAATGTCATATAAAATAGTCAAAATTTCTGGAGCCGGCAGAGGTTATTAGGAAGAGCTTTTAGAATCAGCCACCGTGGGATAGAGATGAATGCAAGGCAGCACAGGTTGGAGGGTGAAGCGCACCTCCACACAGCCTCAATGAAGGCCTCAGCACAACCCACAGGAAGCCCCAAGAATTTTCCCAGTTTGGTGCAGAGTTGCCAGAACTTCATTGTTTCTACCAGTTGTTGGATGCAGGTGACCCAGGCAGGGAGTGTGGCAGGGGTGACTTCAGCCAAGGCATTCCAAAGAGGGCGGACCACTGTCAGCCCTGCCTTCTGCTGGGAGTGAGTCCTGAACGGGGTCTGGGTTGCACAGCCAGCATCCACCATGCAGGGGTTTGGAGCCAGCCAGGCACTCGGAGTGCAGAGTCCACACATCTAACCACTATACTCCAGTGTCTGAGCTCCATCAGGACCGTCCTCTGACCTAACATATCAGCCTTCCATGTTTCCTGTTCATTTCCTTTATATTCAGTGATTGAGGAGACCCGGGAAAGAAGGCTAAATCTAATGAAAAGTGGGAGGGGGTGGGCAGCCACAGGGCCTGATGCTCTATGGCTTTCCCTAGGGGACAAACGAGGACCGCACACAACATGGAGTCAGACCCCAGAAAGATCAGCTGGTTAGGCCATCAATCACTGAGACTGGGGGGCAAAACGAAGCTTTGTGGAGTGACGGGTGCTTGGTATGTCAGACTCAGGGGCCCAAACGAGTGATCCTCCAGGGTGAAACCATGTTTAATAACCAACTAATGGAAAAATAAATATCCCTGTAAGAATGGCATGATCTCAAATATATAGCTGCATACGTCTAGGCATAAAGATATCGGTCCATTGTAGGGATAACCTTGATACGTGGTCAAGGGGAAGAAAAGTATGTTGCAGAGTAATGTGCACAGTTAGATTCAATTTCAGTGAGAAAAAAGCCCTCAAACAACAAGATCCTGCTATGCCTGTATACACACTTGTAGATATTTCCATGAACAAAGGAAAAAATAAGGAAGGATATAATTCTAGGCTATTAATATTAATTACCAGGGTGTGAGAGAGGTAGAGATGTTATTCATTTTCCACTTGTCTTCTTGTATGTTCTTGTGATATTGATTCACTTGTTTAAGTGAGGAAGAGTGACTCCCATAATTTGGGAAAATCAAATAAAGATTATGTTTTTTTTAAGTATCAGCAGAGCCCCATGTGCATAGAGGGGACCTGTGTAAAAGTCCTATTTCATTCCCTCTCCTCCTCCCCTCTCAGGAGGCAGCTCCTGATTGTCTATTTAGAGTTGACCAAAAGGAATATTTAATTCAAAGCCACAATTTTTCTGTGCCCTCTCCTTAATCATTAGAAGAAAACTTAATTTTAATGTTAATCCACACATAATATTTATCTGCCACTAAAATGTATAAAAATCATGCAACACATTCTGTAGTCAAATGGCAATGCTGTGAATTATCTGCTGTTTGCTATTATCTGTGACCATGCTAACAAAAGCTAACCATACCAAGCCAACTGCCAAGTAAGTATCTTGGCACATATACATGAAAAACCCAGAGAAACCCAAGCCTAACTTTTCACCACATCTGCTGAGGAGAACTCAAAGAACTGGTTTTGTGTTTCTTCCATCATTCCCTGTCCCTGGCTACCCCTTAGGAGAGGTGTTCCAGAGGGCAGGAGCCATTGCAGAGCTGAGGGATGAGGACACACAGAGTCCACATAGTCTATAAACTGGGGGGATCCGCTCGATCTGCTTGGTTTTGGAGATTTGCATTGCAGCCCCGTCCGTCCCTCATTCCTCAAGAGTTAACTCAGATATCACTGAGTTGAATCAAGGTCTAATTGACACTGTTCGGCTACCATGTATGGATTCTATGATGCAGTTTGATATTTATGAGCTCCATCTATGTAGAAGACACGAAGGCGACTCAGTCCTTCCTCGACTGTAATGCAATGCGTTGTGGCAGCAGAGCTGTGTGTCAAGTTCATGGGGGTGAGGAGGAAGGAGTGACTGGGGAGCCTTGTCATGTGAGTCTGAGAAAGAAGCGGACACCTGAGCAAACCTGGCAGGACAGGTGGACCAGACAGAGAAGGACAGGGAAGGGCCTTTCAGGTAGACAGAACTATGAACAAGAGTATAGAGGTGGGACCTGTTTGTGACTACATTCCACACAGTAAAACTTAAGCCGCCCCCTGAGGAATGATGGGGCTTGCAGGCCCACACAGCAGTCCACCTTACAAGAAGCATGTCACTCACACATCCAGGGGCCTCACCTGTGTTGTCTCAGGACACCCTTTACCTCTTCATATCAGTTTTTGATTGTCACACCAGCTTACCAATGGATTATTTTTTCCTACCACATCCCTTATTCTTTCTGTGATATTAGATTTCAATTTTGACTTTAATCTAGTTAGTTTTCCTTCTGTTCTGTTAATTGCTGGTAACTACAACACCGAGCATCACAGCAAAAACTGTTTGTTGAGTGCTTTTACTAAGCCAGGGGCTGTGAGGGAGGTATTTATTATCATCCCCATCTTTAAGATGAGAAAACTGAGACTCAGAGAGGTGAAATAATACGCAAGGTCTTACAACAGGTAAGTGGTGGTGCCAGGATTTAAACACAGGTTTGCCCGATTCTAGAGCCCTTATTCTTGACTGCCAGGCTGCAATGACCTTCATAAGCTGTTACTTGCTCTGCTCATGTCTGAGATTCCAGAACAGGAACCATCAAACTTTTTAGATTAAAGGGCCAGACAGTAAATATTTTTGACTCTGTGAGCCATACAGTCTCTATTACAACACTCAGCTCTGCCCTTTCTGCATGAAAGGAGCCATAGACAATATATAAACAAATGAGATGGCTGTGTTCCAATAAAACTTTACTTATAAAGCAAATTGACAGGCTGGATTTGGCTGTTGAAATCACTGGCTCCTCATCTGTAGTCATTCATTCATTCATTCATTTAGCCAACATTTATTGAGTGTCTGCCTTGTGCCAGCCACTATTCTAGATTCTGAGGGAATCATACAAGTCCCCACCCTTCTGAAACTCAAATCCCAGCAGTCTTGACTGTTTTACCCATGCCTGACACCCTAAGTCCAAACCTTGGTAGTCTTCACTCTTCCCAGTTCTACAATCAATACCTGGGCCCCACTCCCCAGAGATTCTAATTTAATTGGTCTGGGGTGGGCCCAGGTATTTACAAGCTTCCAGGTGATTCTAATGCGCAGCAAGGGTTGTGACCCTTGGACAGCTGTTCACCGCCTGTTTCTTCCACTTACGTACTGTGTGAAACAGAGTCTTTTAAGTCCTCAGTTTGAGCTGTAAAAGGTGGTTAATAGCAATCTCATAGGATTGTTATGAGAATGAAATGAAGCCACATGCTTTTCAAACTGTGGAATGTTATATGAATGTTAGGTACTATTGTCATTGTGCCGTCATCAATAGGTTTTAATGTTCAATGATTTCTCTATCCCCTTTTGACCTTGATTCTTGGAACCAGGAGAGTGTTTGCAATTTCTGATAACAAGACCTATAGAGAGCTCACAAACAGCCCAGGTTCATGGGCGGTGGGCTGGTGGCCTTTCCTTTATTCCAGCAGATGCTCCCATGGGGCTGTCACCTGTTTGGCATGGGGAATGCTGATCTGTGCCCCACTTTTGTATTAAAGGTCTCCATCTCTAGGCTGGGATAGCTGACCTTTGAGCACTGTTGTTAAGCCTTGAATAAGCAGCTTATTTACTTTGACTCACAGACAAATGTCCAAACCCATGTACTTTCCTGAGCTTAGGAGTAGGGGCGGAAAGGTATTAACATTTTGCTGAGCAGTGAGCAGTCTGTTAGGTCCTTTGCATTTATCATTTGCATTTGTCTTCTGAACAACCCCAGGAAATGAAGATAGTTACTGTTCTCATTTAACAGATGAACAAGGATCAGAGTGGTTGAATAGCTTGCAATCTGGTGGTGTCAGAACTCAAACCCAGATCTGCTTGATCCTGAAGCTCTTTCCACGGAACCATGGGGCACTCTACAAATAATTCAGCTTTTCCTGGGCCAGGATTCAAAGAGACACTGAACTGCCTAAAGTTTATTTTTCCCAGGTCTCTTCTTTTCTTTCTTTTCCTTTATTTTTTTATTGTTTGGCAGGGGAGACCAAGAACCCTGATAAGCCTTGCACAGCTCTAGCATAGTGAGACACAAGTCCAAAGAAAAGACATTTCCTCCCCGCACATCTTGCCGATGCAGTTTTATAACCTCATAATGAAACAAAAAAAACAAACAAACCAAAAAATGTGAGGAGAGAATTGGAGAAATAGATACTGCCAGGAGTGAGGAATTCACTGACCCCCCAATCTGGGCCATCTCAAGTGAAGCTGACCACTGGCTGAGCTTCTTAAAAGGAGAAAAGTCATCCCAGGCCATGGTTAAAGAGAGAGCTTGAGCAAAACAGAAACAAATGTGATCTTCAAAGTCTTAAATGTCAACTTGAAGGATAACTTAGACGCTCTGAGTTGGGCCAAGAGAACCTGCAGCTGCTGTCTGCGGCATCAGATGCCCCCTCTGTCCTTCAGACAAGCCACTCCCCTAGACAGTGTGTCACTCAGGGGGCAGCCTCCACACCTCAGACCCACTGGAAACGGTTACAAATGGCAAAAGCTTCTATTCTCTAGAGTCCATCAGAGTCTCCCCTTCCTCTGACCTGAGCACCCTGGGGAGCCGTAGCCACCTAACCTACCTCCCACCTCAGGCTTGTTCTTCAAGACTCATTTGGTCCTTGACTGCCCGCCCCACCCCCACCACACACATACAGCATGCTCTGCTGCCCTTCTCTCTCCGGAGAGGCTGACCTCCAGGGTGCCTGGTGCCTCCTCCCACCGCTCAGAAGAATGAACCAGGCATGCTCACGGGTAATCCCCACTGCCCACCTTTTCTAGAGGGAGGAAGTACCCTGAGCCTAGAAATTTTACCCGGCCTTCAATATGGAAAACATGTCGCCAGGTTTGGGCAAGGATCCTTTCCAACAACATGGACCCATGATGGCCAAAAAAGTGAAAAAATTAAATTATGATATTCTATTTATTTAGGATCTACAACATTACTAGCCCTGTTCTTAGTCCTTTTGCACGAATACCATTTTTGTAATAATGTTGTCAGGTAAATATCCCCATTTTATAGATGAGGAAGCTGAAGCTTAGAAGGAATTAAGTCATGTATCCCAGGTTACTAATTCTCCCCCAGGGCAGTCTGCTCTGAAGTCTGCACTCTTTCCACTGTGCAAGGCTGCATTTGAAGTCCAGAGCTGAAGGACATGGGATCCCCAAACACAGAGCCTCTGACTGGGAGATCTGCAGGGTTATCTGATATCAAAGCCAAGGACACCCTCCAGGTTGTTTTCTGCCAGGTATGTTCATCCTTTGGACCTTTAGCAGAGCCTGGGAATGCATCCTCTCTAAGTGTTCTGATCTCAAAGATGACCAAAGAGCTGGCCAGAAGCTGGGGTGGATAGAAGGGGAATGAGAAGGCTTCACTATCATCCTAAGCATGAGTGGCCTAGGAATTCACTGATGTTGGTGACATGTCTCTCAGAGTAAACCCAGAACGGTCAGGATTCCACTGACCCTCTGGAGAACTGGACATGATGAAAGATTGAGAGCCCAGTTCTGGCCCTCAGCTCTCCCTGGGGAGTCCCGTGCTGGGACAAGAGTATTTCTGGGAGCCTACTTCAGTGGAGTCCCCTCTGTCCCTGAGTATTCACCTTCTATTTGTAAATAGTGGCAATGAGTGGGAATCTTTAGAATGGTTACTTCCATTGGCTTCCCTGAAATCAAAGAAGCAAGCCTGTGCCTCACTGATTATCTCTGCAGCCTCCAGAACACCTGCACTTGGGCCTGCCCTCTCCTTTACCCCTGCACCCAGGCCCTTCAGTGAAGGGGAGACTTTAACCTGTTTTGTGTCAAAAGCTTTGGGGGCAGGGCTGGAGCAGGAAGACTGGAGAGAGAGCATGCTCCCATAGAAAGCAGTACTCTTGCAGCCTCCCCCACACTCACCAAAGGAGTAACATTCACAGGCCTCCCAACTGGTCCTGCCCTCACTGCCTCCCCCTTCCTGAACTCCGGACTCACTTCTAAATTCGAAAGCCCAGAAGTTTCTCTCCTCTTTCTGTCCTGATGGGGGCATGCTTATTCACTTAGCATCCCAGGATCTGCAGGAAAAGCTCTGAAACTCAGGATCTGTGAGCCAGAGCGTACGACTACCAGGCAGTAAGACAATAATAGCACAGTTGTGTGTGTGTGTGTGTGTGTGTGTGTGTGTGTTTTAAGGAAGAAATGGGGGTGGGATGCAGCTCCCAGCACAGAAGAGAAATGGGCTGTTTATGCTTCCATGCCTGAGGCTGTGACCATCACCGCACAGTCACAAATGCACAAACATGTGCCTGCACGTGCACATCATGGGTACCCAGCTACCCGTTTACAAGCACTTTTGTTTACTCTGCCTTTAGGGTGATTTCCTTCTTCTTAGTTCCACGTAAGTTGAAAACATACTCCTGAAGTTAAAGGAGCCTATTTCTGACATTGCTGTCTGCTCAGTCTTTTATAGCACTTCCCTAGGGGTCAATTTGTATAATTTCGAAAATCCTTCCCAAATCTTGAACTTCCTGTGGGTCAGTTTTTACATCCAGATTTCCTCCCTGTTCCTTCAATTCTCTCATTTTTCTAGGACACAGGGAGAGTCCAGTAGTCTTCCTCCCACCCAAACATTGTAGTTTGGCTCTATTGCAAAATATAAAAGCAGAGACGCAGCTAAGGCAAAGCTGAAAGGGCTTTCTTTGTGGTCACTGCTTGGTTGAACCAGCCACTGACACGCAGCCCTGTGCATTGGGCAATCCAGGACTGATAGGGCCACACAGCTCTGCACCCCCTTTCTCCCAGGCTCAGTAGAGCACAATTCCTCTTCTATGTCCCAGGGAAAGTCCATTCCCTCCATCAGCCAGCTTTTCAGGGAAATCCAAGAAACTGACACCAGACTCGGAAGGGAAAAACACAAAACTTTAAACTATTTAAAGATGGGAAGTTGCTTTCATTCCCATGTAGACTTGAAGGAAAACCTCCAGGGACTCTTTCCCCGGAGAGGTGTAATTTTCCTTCCCACCTTCTCAGGAACTTTGCAAATCCACCACACAACT
>JAVSCE010014475.1:0-46981 GCA_032199065.1 Smutsia gigantea | reverse complement strand
TCTAAATTTGATTTTTAAAAAACAATCTACATTTCAAATAAGCTCAGTGAATAAAAAATACAAAGAAATTCAATGAAAATGAAGCCTTGGCAATAGTCAAACTACTGAAAATTAAAGAGGAAATCTTTATATATTTAAAGTTTCAGGTATATAACTTTATAATTCAACACCTGGATACAATACAAAGTAATCATGGTAAATTTAGTTATCATCCCTTACCATACATTTGACCCCTTTCACTTATTTCACCCACCACTAACCCCCTTCTCCTTTGGTAACCACTACTCTGTTTTCTGTATTTATGATTTTGATTTTTTTATTTGGTTTTGTTTGTTCATTTTGTTTTTCTAGATTCCACATAGTGAAATCATATGGTGTTTGTCTTTCTCAATCTCACTTACTTAGGTTAGCATAATACCCTCAAGGTTTATTCATATTGTTGCAAATGGCAAGATTTCATTCTTTTTATAGCTGAGTAGAATTCCACTGTATAAATATCTCATCTTCTTTATCCATTCATCTATCAATGGGTATTTGTTTCCGTATCTTGGCTACCATAAATAATACTGCAGTGAACATAGGGGTGTATGTGCCTTTTTGAATTGTTGTTTTCATGTAATTCAGATAAAGACTCAGAAATGGAGTAGCTGGGTCATATGGTTGTTCTACCCTTCATTTTTTTTAGGAATCTCCATGAAGTTTTCCATAGTGGCTACAACAATTTGTTATCCAACCAACGATGTATGAGAGTTTCCTTTTCCATACAACCTCTCCAACACTTGTTTCTTTTTGATAACAGCTATTCTAGAAGGTGTAAGGTAATACCTCATTGTGGGTTTGATTTGCATTTCCCTAATCATTAGTGATGGTAAGCTTCTTTTCATGTAACTGTTAGCTATCTGTGTATTTTCTTTGGAGAAATGTCTGTTCAGATTTCCTTCCCATTTTTTAATAGTTAAAAAAATTTTTTTGTTGTTGAGTTATATGAGTTCTTTATATATTTTGCATATTAATCCCTTATCAGATATATGGTTTGCAATCTTCTCCCATTTTGTAAGTTGTAGTTCCATTTTGTTGGTAGTTTCCTTTGCTGTGCAGAGATTTTTAGATTGGTGCAGTCCCATTTATTTTGCTTTTTTCCTCTTGCCTTTGGAGTCAGATCCACAAAGACATTACTAAGACTGATGTGAAAGAGCTTACTACCTATGTTTTCTTCTAGGAAATTTATGGTTTCAGGTCTTATATTCAAGTTTTTAACCCATTTTTGTTTCAGTTTTTTTGTATGGTGTAAGATGGCAGTCTAGTTTCTTTCTTTTCTTTTTTATTTTTTTTGCCTATGGCTGTCCAGTTTTCTGAAGAAACTATCTTATTCCACTATATGTTCTTGTTTTTTTTTTGTCATAAACTCATTGTGTATGTAAGTGTGACTTTATTTTTGAGTTATTTACCCTGTTTCACTTATCTGTGTGTCTGTTTTTAATAGCAATACCATACTGTTTTGACTACCATAACTTGACAGTATATTTGAAATAAGGGAGTGTGGTATCTTCAGCTTTATTCTTCTGTCTCAAGATTGCTTTGGCTATTTGTTACCTTTTGTGATTCCTTACGAGTTTTAGAATTTTTTGTTCTAGTTCTGTGCAGTATGTCATTGGAATTTTGATAGCTATTGCCCTGAATCTCTAGATTGCTTTAGGCAGTATGGACATTTTAACAACCCACAAGAATGGCATATTCTGCTTGATGTTGTTCCAAAGATCCCTTAAGGTAGCTTCACTTTGGTTAATTATTTTCTCATTTTGCTACTCTTTTCTGGATGAGTTCCATTGCTTTGTCTTCCAGCTCACTGATTCATTCTTCTACTTCATCCAGTCTGCTGTTAAACTCCTCTAGTTTATTTTTCAGTTCAGGTATAATTTTTGTTTCCTACTTCCTTATATATTCTACCTCTTTGTGGAAGTTCTCACTGTGTTGACCCATTCTTCTCTTGAGTTTAGTGAGCATCTTTATGACCATTACTTTGAATTCTGTAATCAGGTAGATTGCTTATATGTTTAATGTAGTTCTTTTTCTGAGGTTTTGTCTTGTTCTTTCACTTGGAACACACTCCTCTGTCTTCTCATTTTACCTTACTCTCTGTGTTCATTTCTGTGTATTAGGTACATCATCTAACTCTCCCAGTCTTGAAGGAGGGGCCTTATGTAGGTGAACTATGGGGCCCAGATGTGCAATCTCCCCTGGTCACAAGAACTAGGCACTCAAGGGGTGTCCCTTATGTGGGCTATGTGAGCCATCCTGATGCTGCAGGGCTGTGACTATGGCATGTTGGAGGGTGGGGCTAGTGCTTGGTTTGGCTGCAGGACATGTCTAGGACTGCTACAGTAAACTGGTGGCCAAGGAGCTCAGTGGGGTGCACCCAATGACACTAGCAGGTTACAGGGAGAATTCCACAATGGTGACTGTCAGGATAGGGAAATAAATCTGAGATCATAAAAATGGCTCCCACCAGTGTCTTACTTCTCTGGCAGAATCCCTACTGTTTCTTGCCTCTCTGACAGAAGCTTTAAGGTTAGCAAATGGGTCTCATTTATCTATGGTCTATGTACTTTTCAAAATGTACTTGGTGTTTTTATGCTGGTTTCTAGGTTGAGTGAGGCTATGCACAAGGCCTTTTAGAGAGGTTTTCCATTGCTTATACTTTTATATTTTTCCTGAACATAATCCTCATTGATTTTCAAAGCCCAGTATTTTGGGGGCTTGGCTCTCCTGTGCAGGACCTAACGGTTGGTGTGTCTGATGTGGAACTTGAATCCCTCACTCTTCAGGGAAAGTTATATACCATTGGTATCTCTCCTAATTGTGACTTGCTGTGGCTGGGGTATGCTTTTTTCCCCTGGTGAGTCTGTCTCTGCTTCTCTTTTCTGTCTTAATGTTGTCTTATTCTTTGTTGTGGAAACTCTGTTCATTCAATTTTAAAGTCCCTTTCAAAATTATTCTGTATGTAGTTGTAGATTTGTATTTATTGGAGGAGGTGAATTTAGGATCTTGCTATGCTGCCATGTTGAACTTAACTTCCAAAGAGGAAATCTTAAAAGTAGCCAAGGCGAAAATGATAAGAAAATTCACCTACTTTTCATTAGAAGCAATGGAGACTATAAGACAAGGAATGTTATTTTTGAAGTACTGAAGGAAAAAAATATGTCAACCTGGAATTCTATATCCAGGTAAAAATTTTTTTTTCAATAAAGAAGGTGATAAATTCTGAGTAAAATTGTTGCCAGCAGGCCTACACTTTTACAATTGTTAACAGGACTTCTTTCAGCTGAAGAGAAATGATACTGGAATATACATTAAATAAGAAAGAGCACTGAAAATGTTAAACATGCAGATAAATATAAAATATTATTTTTCTGTCTTTCATCTCTTAGAAGGCAATTGATTAACATATGCAGAGCAATGAAAATGGACACTTATTTTACATCACTCATAAAAATTAACTAGAAATGCATCAAAGATTTAAACATAAAACCTGATTCAATAGAACTTGTGGAAGAAAACATAGGGAAGAAGCTCCTACACTTTGGTCTTGGTAATGATTTTTGGGATATGACACCAAAAGTACAAGCAAAAAAAGCAAAAATCAACAAGTGGGACTACATCAAACCTAAAAGTTTTTGCACAGCAAGAAGAACAACAAAATAAAAAGTTAACATAGTATATATAATGGGAGAAAGTATTTACAAATCATATATCTGTTAAGGGGTTAATATCTAAAACATAGAAGGAACTCATACAACCCAATAGTAAAAAACAAAACAAAACAACAGCAAAAACAAGCAATCTGATTAAAAAATGGGCAGAAGATCTGAATAGATATTTTTTCAAAGAAGATATACTGATGGCCAGCAGGTACATGAAAAGGTGGTTCACATCACTAAGAAAATGCAAATCAAACCACAATGAGATATCACCTCACATCTGATAGAATGGATATTATCAAAAAGACAAGAAACAACACGTGTTGGCAAGGATGTGGAGAAAAAGGAAACCTTGTGCACAGTTGGTGGGAATGTAAATTGGTGCAGTTACCATGGAAAACAATATGGAGGGTCATCAAAAAAGTAAAAATAGAAGTAGTGTATGATCCAGTGATTCTACTTCTAGTTATTTATCCAAAGGAAATGGAAACACTAATTCAAAGGACATAAGCACTCGCATGTTGCAGTATTATTTACAAGCCAAGACATTATACAAGCTAAGTTTTTATAATTATGTATGGTGGTGGAGGTTAGCTGGACTTATTATGGTTATCATTTTACAATATTCAATATAAATGTTGAATCATTATATTGTACATGTGAAGCTAATATAATGTTACATTAATTATACCTCAAAAAACCATGATATCTTGAGCTTGTTTTGTTTTATGACATAAATCCTTAAAATAATCTATTGCATGTGAATATCTGAATAAATTTCACCTGGGTATTCTATGATTTGACTTTATTAAATGTTTACTCATTTATTATTCTGAGTTAATTTTGATGAGAGACAAATTTAGTGTGAGTTGTATTTATAGTACTGGTTTCTCAGGTATCAACTTGTCATTTAATAAATGGTCTTTCTTTAATAAAATATATTATGGAATTAATAACATTGAAGAATAGTGTATGTCAACAATATACAAAGAATAGGAATGATTTAAATGAGATTATATATATTAAAGATTCTTACATTATATGTAAGATAACAATTTTAATTTATGTTAGGCTGTGGTAAATTAAGGATGCATATTTTAATCTTTAGAATAATCCTTAAAAAATACAAAACAGTGTAGTTAAAAAGACAAAAGAATGTATAGAATGAAAAGTCAAAGTATAAAATATCAATTCTAAAGTATTGAAATCACACAGAGTATGTTCTCTGAGTACAACATATTTAATTATGAGTTAGGAATAATAATAAGATATCTAGAGAATTATTAAATCTTTAGAAATTAAGCAACATATTTCCAAAATAGCCCATGAGTCAGAGAAGAAATCACAAAGTAAACTAGAAAATATTTTAAGCTTAATATCAATGAAACCACAAAATATTAAAGTTTATGGGATGCAAATAAAGCTGTGATTAAAGTTAATTTTGTAACTTTCAAAGAAGAGAGGTTTAAAATAAATAATTCAGGTATTCACTAAAAGATTTTAAAAAGAACAAATAAACCCAAAGAAAAAAGAAGAAAAGGAATAGCATATATAAAGAATGATAAAGAAATGGAAAGTATAAAAGCATGGAGAATATCAACAAGGCCAAAGTGTGCTGGAAAGATTAATAAGATTTTTACTAATCAAATTGATACAGCCCTAGAAAAATGTATCAAGGAGGAAACTGAAAGGAAAATCTTGCCAATATCACAAATGATAGAGGACATATCAGTATAGTTCCTGCATTTCTTGAAATATTACCAAAGGAATAGTTTACTGGTAAACTTGACAACTTAGATAAGTGGAACAAATTCCTTGAAAAGTTCAGTTTATCAACAGACACATAGCATTATACTGAGTAAAAGAAGGCAAATATGAACGAATACATACTATGTGATTAATTTATATCAAGGTGTTAGCATTGGCACAGTAAGTTACACTGGCAGGAATAACAATAGCAGTTACCTCTGGTGGGGGAGTTAAAAGGATTAACTGGAGACAGTACACAAATATGTCCATTTTATGTTATGTAAATCAAAAAAATCAATATAAAGAGTCATGGTATTTCAGATAGTGGTAACTATTATGAGACAATACAAGGGGCTGATCTGATAAAGGCTGACCATATGAATGAGAAGAAGTAAATTTGGGTTGGGTGTCATTAAAGACTTTCCTGAGAGGGCAGCATTTGAAGGGAGACCTACCTGGCAACAAGGAGCCAGCTGTGTGAAGAGCTGGTGAAAGAGCTCTCTAAATACCGGGCCCAGAGGCTCAAAGCCCAAGGTGGGAAAACGTCTGAGATTATTTGGGTACCAGAAAGAAAATCAGTGGGGTTAGAACTTCTTGGGCCAGTATAAGCGTGGTAAGACCTGAAGTTGAAAGGGAGGCAGGGGCTAATTAGGAATTTGAAAAAAAAAAGACTTCTGTAAGAATATGAATTTAAAATGCTGTTACAGATGTAGAGAATGACATCAGTACTTAGTTCTATCAGTAACTGGCAATCTATTTTTTACATATCTTAACACAGTTAAGGTTTCACCTAATTTATTTTTACCTAGTTTGATTAAAACTAGCAAATAAACTCTTGGAATGTGTATAAGAGATTTTTGTAAAACTGTCTAGTTGGCTAGAATGGCAGAGTGCAGAGAAAATAAAGACAAGGTGAGGAAAGGGAGCACAGAGCGGAAAGATGGGACTTGAGAAGAACTGGGTGGGAAGAAAAGCATTACAGAATTTTTTACCAGTGTGTGCGTGTGTGTGCGCGTGCGTGTGTGTGTGCGTGAGAGAGAGAGAGAGAGAGAGAGAGAGAGAGAGGGAGAGATTGAAAGAGAGAGAACTGGTATGGGGTGAAAGGAAGCATCTTTGAACACGAGACATCTTATGTACCCCTCCTCCAATATTTAAAAGTAAAACAAAATATTCACGTGGAATTTGCATGTGACAACGTCTTTAACCTTGAAAGCAAGAGCATGGTGTTACCTTCCAGCCATGAGTATTTCTTTGGTGGATAAGACCTTATGGAATTGCAAAGCAAAAACCCATTGTACATAGAGAAATATTTGGAACAGCATTGTCAGGAAAAATGAAAGGAAAGAGTGTTGCTTATTTCCCTTCCTCCTGTCCTGCCTCCTCAACCCCTGCAGTAACACAGTATGTTGGCATGAAGTACAGTTTGACACCTGGGGAACACAAGATGTGTCCTGTACCTCAAATAAAGAAGACACCCCCGAGGAAAACACCCAGAGATGAGGAAGTCTTCTCAGTCATCTCTGTTTTTACTTCATTTGCCTAAAAAGGTTCAATCCTTCATTCTGTTAGAATGAATCCTTGGATTGAGAATGCTTAATAAAGAGATCCAGTTCTGGAAAAGCATACACTCAAGAGCTTACCTTTCCCTCAGGATGCTATTCAACCCTGCCAGAAACTGCGTAAGTGAACGCGTAAGCAAGGCTGCCTCTGCTTTCATGATCCCTTCAGGAGGGATGACGCGTCCCCTCAGTGTGAGGGGTGGAGGTGCTGGAGCACTAAGGTCCGGAAGAGTGTGTCAGCAGAAACAGAAAGGAAGGCGGGAGGCGCTTATATAACACATGCCTATGATCTCGTTAGCAGGCAGAGGAAGAACACGTGGCTGAGAATGAATAGGTTTCAGAGGTTCCTATGTCTGTGAGTGGGACTGAGCACCACACCCCCAGGGCTTCTTGTCCTTGCGCCCATGCTTACAAGGTCCTCTTCCTCTCATTTCGGGCAACAAAAGTAAAATTCATCTTGACAAACTCAACAATCCTAAGAGGCACTTTAAACAAGTGTTTTAGAGAAGGCTCTGTAGGCTCCTGCAAGTCTAGCATTGGAGGCTGCAGCTGGCTCTTTATGGAGAGCTAGAACCTTGGCCCTAACATGAAATCCCCTAATAGCTCACTTTTTATACCTCAAGTTTTCTTTAAAGCAAACACACGTTATCTTAGCTGTGTCTTAGGAAACATTCTGATGAGGAAAGGAAAAGCTGAGACAAAGTACAGGAAGCCAAACATGCAAAATAGCCAATATCTCAATCATTTGCAAAAATTTAGTTTTGGTTTAGATGCACAGCAGCATAGAGACAGTTTTATAAAAACACAAGGATAGAATTGGTCCTATGAGGACCAGTTTACGAACCCCCTTTAGGTCCTGTAATGCCTGATCCCTAGTTCGACTGGCCCAGTGAGAGTGGAATGCCACATTTCCTATGTATTTTTGGTAGTGCGATAATTTAATAAGATTAAAGAGGACTCTTCAGGTTTTAGAGACTCAGGTGGTGGTACACACCAGGAGGAACTTCTGCAAAGAAATTCATTATTATTTCCCCACAGAGGCCGGGGAAAACTAGGCATTAATGCTTGTGCATGCTCATGAGGCCGTCCACACCATTTCAAAGAACTGCTTAAGAGGAGTGTGACCTAATCTCAGCCTGAACCTCTTTGGCAGGAATAAAGGTTGGAGAAGATAATTTAATTGGCGAGACATAAGAGGATCCAGTGTGACTCTGTGAAATGGTATTCAAGTCACACAGGCGTCTTCAGGACAGAAGTGCTGTGCAGCAGCTTGATAAAGCCAGGCGCTAAAGTGAGCCAAGAAACAGCAAAACACACGGCTCCTTCTTGATCGTTGAGGTCTCTCTGCATATCAGTGAAATCACTAAGGGAGGCTTTAAATATTGTTGGACAAACTGGTTGGGCTCCCACTTGATAAAGTCATTGGCATTTCAGCAAGCTGTTCGCTGAGACTCTATTACTGTTCACAGAAAGGATGAGGAGCAGGTATTTCCTCCGAATGGGCTTTGATTGCATTTTCCTATGCATAGGTCATTTGAAAAGAATGTGAAATGTTTCAGTGAGGTCTGAATATCCAAATATTTATGAAAATAATAATGATTGTAGTTTGTACTTATATAGCAGTTTCCATCCCAGGAGCTCAGACACTATTTCATTACCTTTTAAAATATTATCTGGCGGCTGGCTAAGTGGAGATTATATATTTATATTTTATCCCTAGTGGAACTCAACGAAAGGATGTGCCAAAAAGTCACAAACATTTAGGCAACCTTGTGATTAGTTCATTCGATCTGCTGAATTTCACCTTAAAGTAATAAAAATCAAGAGAATAAAGTGGGTTTTTTTCATTAACATTTAGTTGATAGTATTTTCCTTAGTATGCTTTCCTTCTCCCAACCTGGTTTCTTCCTGCCTGTTCTGACTCCAGGGTAAACTAAATCAAAGCATCCATTTATAGTCAACTTTCAAGGGATAAGAAGCTGTCTAGGAAGGCTCAGAGAAGTCTGCTAAATACAGAAATACGTGGTTTAGTAGTCAAAGCAAAAGCTTAAACACAGGTGTCTTATGGGCCCCATCTTCTTGTACTTGAGAGTAATACATAGACTCTTTCTAAAGCATGGATTCTTAACCATTTTTATCCTGTAGCTTATGGATCCTTCCTCAGAAAAATGTTTTTAAATGCCCAAAAATTAAACTCAGAGGCTTACTGAGAAAGCCAATTATATTTATAATAATTAAAATGTTGAAAAATCATAATACTTAATATAGGAGCATCTCTATTAACACAATAAATAATAAGATCTAACATCAGGTTTGATAACTTCTGTAGTTTTGATTAGTGATGAGCATTAAAATATTCAAGACTGTCACAGTAATAGTAATGCCCTATAAACATATCTGCCTGTTGTGTTACCAACATTCATTTTAGGAAGAAATGTTCTATTTCAGTTAGAAGTTAGTGAAAATAAAATATGTAATTATTTTCTCACTCAACTTCAATAATTCCAATTTAAGAACCTATAAGTTAAGGGAAAGCTATTTTCTTTGACTCCTGAGAATAAATCTATAGATGCCTAGGAACCAAAGACCACAGTTAAAGAAACGCTGATATAAGGGATCTAAGGGTGTTAGAATTTGTGAAAGGTGATCATATGACCAAACTAAATCATTTCTTTGGGCTCTTAAGGAGTATGTGAAAATTTCAACTGAGTTTGGGCTGCTATTTTGAAATAGGAAATGTTCAAACATTTGAGGAAAGCCAAATGATTTATAATTCAGATTTTGTTAACATAGCTTCAGAAATGATAATAATGTAAATAATAATGTTATGCTTATATATTTATAATAATATTAATGTAAATAATAATGATGTAAACAATAGAGGCATCAAGAGTACTTTGACCTAAATACTCTCCTGTTACTGACAGAGTAAAATGCAAATTATTTAACATGATAGTGAAGTCCTACCGGGCTTTTCCAGATTTAGCTCCCTCTTCCTACCCCAGGGGCACCCCTGCTCCTGCTCTTGTAAACAGCCACTCTCTATATAACACTCAACAATCCAGACAGATCAATTTTCTATTCTTTAATCCTGTATTTTTCTGCCCCTGAAGATGTGTGCAATGTCTTTCCATCTTCTGTTCTCCTGTTCTACTGGGTAAGTCCGATCCTTTAAATAACACTATATCCTCTTCTGGTCTGGCTCATATCCCAATTCTTTCAACTATAAAACAGCAATCAAACATCTAATCAACCAAGCCAAAGACACACCATACTTACTAGTCACCATATTTATCCTAACATACTTTGAATTGTGTGCGTTTATGACTGTGTTGTTTTCTACCATGAACTTTGTTATGAGTTTAATTGTGTCCTCCCAACATTCAAGTGCTGAAGTCCTACCCTGAGTACCTCAGCATGTGACTGTATTTGGAGATCAGATCTTTAAACAGACAAGTTAAAATGAGGCCCTAATCCAGTTGTACTGGTGTAAGAAGAGGAAGTTTGGGCCCAGAGAGACATACCAGAGATGGTAGTGCATGGAGGAAAGACGTTGAGGACGTAGTGAGCTGGCCATTAGCTGCAAGCCCAGGAGAGACACCAAACCTGCCCACACCTTGGTCTTGGATTTCTGAACTCCAGAACTGTGAGAAAATAAATGTCTATGGTTAAGCTACACAGTCTGTAGTATTTTGTTATGGCAGATCTAGTAAACTAATACAAGCTGTAAACACTGAGTATCTATTGATTTTTTCTAACTATAAAAATAGAGAAAAGGGGAGAGTGAGAGTAAGAGATATGAGTTTAATGACCCTGAAGTTGAGATAAGACAGTATGTGCCTGCACATTTGAATGGTATTCCTCCTTCCCAGTTTTGTACCTCTAGAATTCATGATGCCTAAGTCAAATGATTTACAATGAAAAATACCACAGAATTAATTATTAATATAAGATTTTTCCCCCTTTTTTCCCCATTCAGATTGCTTGATAGACCTTTCATGGTTATCATAACAAAGATGGATGTTGCAGCATGCTGCTTTGATGAATTATATTGCACTTATAAATGGAAATGTTACAATAAAAAAGAAGGTTGCATTAGAGAATGTCAATTAAAAGAAATGAAATAAGGAAGTGTTAAAATATTTGAAAAAATATTCCCCGAGAGTAATATATAGGAGAATTAAGGGACTATTTGTCATAAGGAGGAAGGAAAATATACAAGCTATATGGAGTAAAAATATGTGATATTATGCATTAAGAGGAAAAAAATCTCCTTGAGAGTTGATGAGTGAATGCCTGTTGATGAGGGTCAGAAAGAGCTTATTAGAAAACAGATGAGTGACATCTTTCTCATAGCGGCAGAGTACTTTAGAAACAACAAGAAATGAAGAAGAACCTCAGTATGAAGTCATGATATCATCCAATAACTGAGATTACATAAGGTCAGATAGGGTTACCTGATATGAAGAAAAGGACCAGCATGTAGCTAGCCCATCATGTGTAGTAACTATTGTAAATCTTCACCAAGATGTCAATAAAGTGATAGCAGGATAATATATTTCATATTGAAATTAATAAAGGATTTTAAAAGTTGGTTATTATAAGGCATGTTGCTATTATAAGCAGCTTGTTCTCATGGCTGAAGGTATTTAAATGGTTGAATTGGCAATGAACTTTTGTATTGAACTACATTCTGTATCTCTTACTGATACAGATGTGTACATGATACATCTGAGGGCTAGACATTGCAAAGACTGGAAATGTTTCATTTATTCATTCATGAGACAATAATTTATGGAGTGCCTACTACGTGCCAGGAACTATTCTAAATGCTTGGATACAACAGTGAAGAAAGGAGAGAAAAATTCTTGGCTCATTGCCAAGGTATGTTGGGAGCCCTCATTTGATTGGATGTAAATTCTCACAGTCTTCAGAAGTGAATGAAGATTTTGGGGTGGTGAGGTGATTTGAACAACTCATTTCAATTGCAGATATGGAGAGATAGCCTCAAAACATTATCTAAGATTGTCTAAAGCAGTGGCTCTTAATATGAACTAGTAATATTGGATATATTATTCTTTACCTGACTCAGCTGCAGGGGACACCTATTAACACCTAACTCCTAAAAAACAGAACAATTTAGTGTCTATCACAGTAGATTAATAGACTTATATACACTGAACTCCCACAGTTTGGAGGGTTGACTGAGAAAATCCAATCTGGATGGCCCTGAAGCCTCTTCCTTTTCAGTAGGGTGGTAGGGATCTGCTCAATAGAAGCTGCCTTCTTCTAACAAGGCCATTCTTCGACCAGAATGCTCTCACTGTTACCAGAGTCAGCCAGGTGTTCCCAGTTTCCTCTGCCTCTCCTGAGACTATATAAAGCCGCTCAAGGACAGTGTCCCTTTTTAGTTCATGCATCCAACCCAGGTTCACCTAAGCGTTCTTTGTGGGCTAATGAGGGTGCATGGGATCACATGTATCTTGTCATTTCTCTGTCTGTAAATCTCTTCAATAAGCACAATTTTACATTTACTGTTGTGCACTATTTATGTAAATATTAATAGACTTTTTGAATGAAACCACTCTCAGGAATTTACCTTCTAAGTGGGGGAAATAGACAATGAAAACACAAATAAGTAAAATATTTATGTGTCATATAGTGATAAGTGCTAAGGAGGAAAGCAGAGCAAGAAATGTATCTAGAACATGTGTGTGTGTGTGTGTGTGTGTGTGTGTGTGTGTGTGTGTGTGTGTGCATGCTGCACTAGTAGGTAGGGTGACCAGGACAGACTTTGCTGAGAAAGTGTCATGTGGACAGAGACCTGAAGGAAATGAGGAGAGAACCAAGGGAATTTCTGTAAGAAGGATAAGCATTTGAGGCATATGGATCATTTGAAATGCTAAATGTTGAATTGATATGTTATGATGTATGTACAGACTAGATTCTTTTGTTAATCCTTCCTAAATTAAAATGATTTTTTCACCCCTGGCTGGAAATTGGCGGTGTAAGATATTTTTGTTCATAGCATGTTATAATATGAGGTTGAAGAACATTTTTTACTTACAGAATTCTATTGTAAAATAAGTAGTACAGTGATTGACATATAATGACTACTTGAGAAGACTTTGTTGAATGCACAGGAAATAGATGTTTGCCTGGCACTGTTCTGGTTGCTGGGGCAGAAGTCCTCTAGGAGTTAGATGCCATATCTGCTCTCCCAGGGCAGAAGGGCCACCGCCAGGGACATGGCAAGTGAAAAGCAACCATGACACAAAGTGTAATACAGGAGGAAAAAATGACTGGTGTGTTAAGGAAGTGGGATGCAATAAATAATTGAAAAACTATTTTTACTAGAAGGTAATATTTAAAATCATATTGAAGGATATGTTTCCGACAGAGGAAAAGAGAAACAGTGCCCTGAAGAAGAGAAGATACTAGAAAATGTGAGGATATACAAGCTGTTCAATTTTGTTGGAATATAGAATTTGAGTCAGAAAGTAGAAAGTGATAAGCTGAGGAAATCGGTTGGTAATATCTATAGATATATACCATACAGGCTTTGAATTTGAGTTGAGGCTTTTGTTTAATTCCACAGACATGGGGAGCCATTGACATTTCTGAAAAGAGAGAAAAATAAGCCAATCTGAGTGGAAATTTGAGAAGAATTTTCTGGCAGGTTGGATAGTGTAGGGGACAGAGATTAATCAGCGAGTGTCATCTATGTGAGGGAGGCAGGAACAGGAGCCTGATCCAGGCCTTGCTTCTGGAATGCTTTGGTCAGTAACAAGAGACTCAGAGGGGAGGCCGGTTTGTCACAGTGCGAAGGGAGCATGGATGGAACTGTTGATGGCCATTTGGATGCTTGGCAGTTAGAACTAGAGTCTGAAGCTGAGTTGTTTTTCAAAACATTAAAAAAAAAACAACCTTGGATAACACTCTGGTGAGAGGACAAATGAAATTTGGGCATATTATACTAATGTTCCTTTGCCAATTTAACTCACTGATCTATAATGCCTAAAACAATAAGGAATTCACAAGCTATAGGTTTAATACTTTGTCCTTTTTTAAAAATCTTTCCTTAATAAAGAGAATTTCATAAAGCGACAATACCTTATTTGTTACAAACTCAATGAGTATGGTGTTGACACTCATACAGATGGTGGATTATTTTATGATCAATCTCAATAACACTGACTTCCTTATAATGTTTAAATCAGAGCTCAGCAGTTAAAAACTATTTGGGTCTACTTAATTTAGTCTAGAGTATTTTACATTTCCAAGATAACAATTCACTCTTTATTAGATTAGCTCACTCTGGATAACCCTACACAAACTTGGATGCCCCAGAATGCTTCGCCTTTATGGGAACCATTCCTTTTTAATGACTATAGCTTGTCATGCTTTATTGCTTTGGACAATATAACATGCACCCTTGAGAAGCCTGTTTTAATTGTACAGATATGCATCAATATATAGTTGGTCTAAGCTTAAATGAAAGATCCTATCGCTGTCATACTTTTTCTTGTCTTGGATGAACTACAGTTTTCTAGGTGGATGTATCTGGTTTGATTTCTGAACATGTTTAGTTGAATAAAATGTAAAAAGCATCTTTTGGATCCTTCACAAGGTACATGTATCTTGGAAATTTGGGAAAAATGAGAACAGGGATTCCAGTAGATAAAATGAATCAATATATAATAGTGACAGGAATGTTGTGTGTAGAACAAAATCGCAGCAGGGCAAATGAGTTCTCTAAATGACAAAACAAATCTATACTCTTCAGCAAAATGAAATGTAGGAGAAACAAGTTTGGAAAATGAGGAACACATCAGAGGCTAGATAAGCAAGTGATATTCCAAATATATTATCTAAAGCTATTAAAGGGATGAAATAACCTCTAATAAAAAATTCCAATTTAGTAGCAGCAGATTCATCCCTTGCTAATGAAAAGGGGACAATGGAAGAAACAGGAAAAAAAGACTACAAATGAATAGAGAGTTCTAACAATATCACTAAAATTTTCTTTGCACTGATTTTACACAAAATATAAAAGCAAAGTAGGAAAGAGAAAAATGAAGCAAATAATTTTATTTTTTCAAATCCATAGGAAAAGATTGAAACCCAAATGAAACCCACAACAAATAATAACAAAGCAAATATGTAGAAACATTTAAATATGTTTTGCAACCAGAGATCAAAGAAATAAATACATTTTTTTTCTATAATTTATAACATGAAGGGAGACCAATGACATGAAAGGAACCAGAGATAAAGAAAGAAAAGGACAGAAAGTCTTTCAATACTCTGAACATCACCAGAGCTCACGGCTAAATCAGTGACACTTCTCTAGTCTACAATGAATCCTACCATTCTGCTTCTTGATTTTTTTCCTGTAATTGCCTTCTCTCCATTTAAATACTCTTTCAGAATCCCCTGGTCTAGATGACTAGCACTGTTTTTAGGCATTTGCATGGGCTGAGTGTGATGGGAGAGTCGGGAAGGTCCTACCTACATCATAACCTTGCCCCTCTTTTACAAAGGAAACACAAATGAGTTTACTCATCTTTAGAAAGTTCAGTGTTGAAATCAGAGGAAGAAACTTTTCTCAAACTACTGCCTCATCCTCACCCTTAAAAATGAGAAAGGGGCCTCAGTCAACCAGCCCTGGCTGTTAGTTATTTCAGGCCTTCAATCCAGAAAGTTTGGAATAAAACCAGGTGGAAGATCTTGGGTAACACGCATAAGCCATCATTTCTTTTGCTGCTAACTTGCTTATTTATTTATTTAACTTAAACATTTATATTTCATAATGAGTACAGTGAAGGAAAGACACAAAATGAGCTTAGGGACACTAAGGTCGTCTCCCAAATATGTTAGTCTCAAGTGTGGAGTTCAATAAATATATATGTGCCAGACATTAGCTTAGGTAGCAGTGCATGAAATGGCAGCTAAGAAAATCTTCAGCCAGACTACATTTCAAAGGGGATGGAAAAATCAAACCTTATTTAATATTTTTTATCCCCAGCATTAACTCAGTGACCAGCTGATATGAGATTCTGAATAAATTTTATTTTAATGAATGAAGGAATATGATGAGAAATCAAATGAGACACGGAATTCACTGTAACAATTAGCTGAGTTTGCTGGTAGCGTTCTTCAGAACTTTGTTTATTATGCTGAGTTTTATATCAACTACCTTTACAACCATGAATACTGGCTGAGGTCATCCCAAATGCCTTCCTGGCTTCCAAGGTTCTCAGGCATACCCCTCACGAGTTGCAATGCACAGTTGCAAGCTCAGTTAATTGGCACCTGCTACTGAGGCAGGTGCATAGAAGAAGCAATTGAACAAGCATTTTGAAAATTGAGCCTTTGAGGAACTTACTGAGAGAGTCATGGAAATCAGAGCTGAGAAAGATCTGATTGTGCTATGTAATTCATCCCTTGAGGACTGGCATGAAGATTGTCTTTTACAGCCTATTTTTCCATATATTTTCCTATTTGAAGTTTGAATGACTCAAACAAAAGGGCTTCTAATACTTCCACTGGGACAATATTATAAAAGACCTCATTATTAAGAAGTATTTTCTGATATACATCCTAAGTTTTTCTTTGCTTCATTTCATCCCATTAACCCCAATTACACCTCCCTTGGACAACAATAAACTATTTCAGCTTCTCTGAAGTTGCACTCTTCAGAGATTCCTTGTTCTTTCCTGGCATGAGGTAGTCCAGCTGTGCACCTCTGTTCTCTACTCTGTGTTCATGAGCCAGTCATGGCCTTCCAATCACTTTTATTTCCTTTCTTTGAATGCCCTCTAATCTCTAGGAATTTTGACTTGATATAAATCTTGGTATGCTTTATATCCATTGTGTCCATGCATATGAACCTTGTTCATTTAATAAATTCTTTTTTTTCTGAGTTGAACTGGTAATAAGAGAGTAAAAAAACTTTTTTAGTGTAAATGGCATGCATGAAAAGCTAAACTGACAAAAATCACATTCTTGTTAGGATTTTCATCTTGCTGAATACAATTTTGTGTTAAAGGGATTATCATAGGAGGTTGTATCTGCAGTACTGTTATTATACTGGTTGATTGATAATCAGGGTGTGCAGGTTAACAAAGCTGCATCCTTCATTCAGAAAGAGATTTTGTTCTACAGACAAGGTGATATAAAACACTTGCCCTTCTAAAAGAGGATTAGAGACTCGTACATTTTAAAGCCCATTTTGGTACAATCACTAACATAAAGCCAGTTTCCAATTTTGTATAAGAAAGATCTCTAAGGAGATATCCAGCTTAATTAACTGAGAAATGACAAGTATTACAGAATTTCACACCAATAGAGTGTGACTTACTGTAAAGACCCTAACCTCAATTTAAAGACCCCTCAGTGAAAATGGGCTAGAAGTGTGCTTAAAAGTTATGCCTGAACATGGGCATGACAAGCCACGGTAACAAGGAAGAGAGGAAAGTGTAATCCAAAATTTGGGTATTTTCTAGTTCATTTTGTTGATGTGTAGTCTTTGAGATACTTGACATTTTTTTTAGCATATATGTCAGAATTCAACTTCTAAGTGTATTTTATAAATAGAATTTACTTCATGAATAGAATTCATTCATTGAATAAGCAGAATTCATTTCTACCCTTACAGAGTATGAACTTAGATATATATCCTTTGTTTAACATGTTGCTATATAATCAGCACCGAAAGTGTGTATGAGCTCTGTTGAACTGACCAGAACTCTAGCCACGCTCTGCCAACTGAGAGTCATTAAGTAGTAGTTGGATAATGGTGAGATATTTTCCCTCTAAAATTGGGTTAGTCATTATAAATCCTCACACTTCCCAAACACACAGGCATGCACGGTGCACATACATATACATCAATACCGTTGACCCATGACCAACCCAGGTTTGAACTGTGTGGGTCCACTTGTATGCATATTTTTTCAATAAATATACTGGAAACATTTTTAGATATGTGTGACATTTTGAAAAAGCTCACAATGAACTGCACAGCTGAGCAATATAAAAAAATTTAAGAAAACATTAGGTATGTTATGAATGCATAAAATTTATGTAGATATTAGTCCTTTTTTTTCATTTACTACCATAAAATCAACAGTAGGCTATTAGTGCTAATTTTGGGGGTGTCAAAAGTTATACACAGATTTTTGACTGCATGACAGGGCAGCTCCCCTAAGCCCTGTGTTGTTTAAGGCTCAACTGTATATCATTTTGATAGACAGAAACTTTGAGCATGTTCAGAATGGGGGAAATGACAAAGGGCAAATGGGAATAAAAATGAAGGGAAAATATAAAAGAAAACCCAAAGAAAACTGAAGAAGATACACTGGGAAGAAGAGAAGCAAATAACTTTTCTCCTATTATTTCCTACTTTTTACTTAATGCTTGGAGCCTGTTTTAGGGAATTGCAGAATCAAGAGCTTTGATTAAATGCGAAGAGTAAAGGGGAAAAGTGCCTATTCACATGTAAAAATTCTTCTGGAAGAATGAAGAGCATCACAATGCTCTCCAAGAGCAATATCTGAGCTCTCCCATCTCTATCACCCACTTCTATAATTAGAAGGATAGGAAGGACATGAAAATATGGATCATGTAGTGGGGTTGTGACCTCCACTCTCTTTTAATTGAAAAAATGGGAGATGAAAAACTAAGCTATACATTTTCTGAAGCAATAATATTTCTGCAACATAGACACTTCTACATATACGTTCATGTGAAGCCAGATTTAAAACTGTATTTTTTTAACCCAAGTATTCCTTTACACCTAAGGATTTGGGCATATACTTAAAATACCTCAACTGAGGGGTTGTTATGTTCCACTTGCATGTCAATGGACCTGCTGAGGTGCACCATGATGGATAGATTACATTAATAAATTTACTCTCCCATGTCTATCCTGTTTTTCAAGGGACATTTCTAACTCATCCCTGATGATCCAGAACTGTATATTTAGGTTCCCACTGACCAAGAGGGCCTTAAAGTTCCCCTCAGCATTACTAAACTTTAGACATACTTCTTCCAGAATCTAACTCCCTTTTCTTAGTTTAGAAGATTTGTATTGGTAAATCATTTCTCTGGTCCCTTGGGATATAAAACTTTTTAATAGCTTCTTGCCAGTTTGACAACCTCAAAATGTTTTCTCATGGTCCTGGAAACATCCCTGTGGAATCTAATCATTAAGGAAGACAGCATCCCTATTTCCTAGTTTCTGTGGGAGGCTAGAAGCTTAACTTCTTGGGCACCTTCCACCAAGTTGTAAGATTATTTCCTATCTTAAAAGCAGTAGAAAGTTTACTTTTTCTTTGTGTAAGGCCAGTTAGGAAACAGGTGGATTTATACCACCAAGTTCCCAAATATTTCTTACTGTGTGTATGTCAGCTGTTGAAACTTTCCTGTGTACTCATTTGGCTTTCTAAGGTGAAAATTACAGTATCTTTTTTGATCCCTCTATCAAACTGCACTGAACACTCAACTCTAGAACACAGACCGTTGTTGAATGAAGGTAACAAAGAAATTAAAGATACAGTCTTTTAGGAATTTAATATGGTTACAGGGATAAAAAAGCAAACACACAGACATTGCCACTTAGCAAGCAAGATAGTTAAAGAGATAAAAAGATAAAAATAACACACGGTGAGGATGGTATACTTACAAGACAGGTATACTTAATTTAAATGCAGTGTATGTTTATTAGGTACTCTGTGTTAGTTACTGAGCTAGGTTCTATATTCAGTTATCTGTCCATCCATCCAAAACTTTCATGAAATGACTAATTGTACTTTTATCAGGTGCTATGGATAAAATGATAAGACATTCTTGTGTTCAAAAGTTCATGATGTACCAGAGGGCACAGATAGGTGAAAACATTACCCCTAAAATGTGATAATATTGATACACGTGGTTATGCAAGAGCCAAGGCTGGAGCTTAACTACAACTGGGGGGTTAGGAACAACTTGACAGAGGAGGTGCTGAGCTGTGTCCTGAAGGGCAAATGAGGTCCTCTACAGTAAAAGGGTAGATAACATTGAGTTAAGGCATATTACATGACAGCCATTTTGTTATATGCTTTTATGTATATTATTTCAAGCCTCAAAATATCCTTGCAAACTAGTTTTAATAATTCCATTTACTTCCCAAACCAAAAAATCTTCTGGTGGCTTCAGGTCTAGTAAGTGGTGGAGTGACTCATTCAAATTCACATCAAAGTGGTTTTCAACCTCACTCTATTTTTATTATACTATATATCTCCAAAGAGAAGGGCAGAGGAAGTACTATCTAAGCAGAAAGAAGGGTATCAGCAAACAGAAGCCTTAAATGACACAGAACTTAGCAAATATTTGGTATGTTGTAGGTTATGAGAAGGAAATAGAAATGGGGCTATTAGTGGATGGGCCCAGACTATTAAGAATCAGGTTTGCTAGAAAAAATAAATTAGATTTTGTAGTGTGGAATTTGGATCTACACTAAAGAATTTTAGGCAGAGGACTAAGGTGTGAATTAACTGTGGTAGCTATCTGGAGGCTGCATTAGAACTGAAAGAGCATTTGGGGAACAATCCACTAAACCAGGTATACGAACCAGCGTAGACCCCACCATGAAGGCTCTTAGAGCCTGATCAGGAGTCCTCAGATAGGATGAGGATCTTATCAGTGATGGAAAGTTAACAACATATATTTAAAATTTTCTTTCTTACCCAGCATAAATTCAGAGTAAGTTCCCCAAATATGCCAACTCCTTTTCTCTGGAACCCGTGAACATTTTGTATTACATATCTGAAGGAACTTTGCAGATATGATTAAGGTTATCTTGAGATGGAGAGAGTATCCTGTACTATCCAGGTGGGTCCATTTAATCACATGAGCCCTTAAAAGCAGAGACTGTTTCCCATGAGGGTCAGATGCAGTATAAGGACTGCAGCCACCATTGTTCCATTTGAAGATGGAGGTAAGAGGCCACAAGCCAGGGGATCTGGTGGCCTTTAGAAGTTGAGAACAGCCCTGAGCTAAGAGCAAGGAAATGGGCCCTTAGTCATCCAATGTCAAAGAATTGAATTGTTCCAACAACCTGAATGAGAAGAGACACAAAGTCTCACCTAGAGCCTTGAGAAAAGAATACAGCGTGGCTGACACCATGATTTCAGCTAAGGGAGACTGTGTTGGACTTCTGACCTACAGAAGTTGTGAGATAACACATTTTGGTTGTTTCAAACCATTAAGTTTATGGTAATTTGTTATAGCAGCAATGGAAAACTAATACACTGTTATACTTAATGTCAGAGCTGAGGGAAATAGCAATGACTCTGGGAAAAGATTTAATAAATATTTTCACTGAGGTGCAGTAAACCAAATGTGGATAATAGAGAAACTCAGAAATAAAGTTCTGGACCCCAGCATTTCTAATGATCTCTGAATTGAATCTCTTGCAGGAATCAAGCAAGAGGCCAAGTCTATATATTATTCTGGGATCTCTTAAAAGAAGTGAGGAGAGCATAGGAACTACTCCAGGTGTTTGAAGGGTGCCCCGTAGGTGTTAACTGCAGCAATGCTTATGTTCCTTTGTGCTCCATTCATTCATGTATTCATGCATTCATTCAATAAATACTTACTGAGCATCTCTGAGTGTTAGGTGTTGACTATCCCCTCACGGAACTCCCAATCTAATGGGGATGTGTAGAACTATAAACAAAGAGCTTCAGTGTGGAAAAAGCTGAGGTTAGTTTGTACAGGGTAATTGCTGATCACAGTGCTATTTATAAGGGTCTGTCTGGGAGCTTGTGTATTATTGGTCTGTGATGATAATGTATAAATGACAAGAAACTTTACTGTTTCAAATTGACAGAGGGATTTTATGTCTATTGAATCTAACAATAAAAATGCACTTATTCTTATGTTTTTTTAATTTAATTTTATAGCAATTTATTTTTCCTATTCTCTATAAAAACATCCATGGTGATTAATTAGGAAAATAAATAAAGAAACTCATAAAGAGTTTGAGAAGCACTGGCATAGCATTTAAAAGAGGCATCAAGACTAGACTTGGGGGAAGTAGAGGGAAGGAAGAGAAGTCAGGGGTGCCCTGTCACAGGTCTTGTTTTGGCCTGAATTTTTCATATTTTTCACAAGGCCATGTAATGGAAAATATAATAGAAGTAATACCCCTCCTCTGTTTTCATGTAGTCACCACCCATTCCATTTCTCCTGTTGGCCCAGTTCTTTGGAGAAACTTTCACATAGCAAAAATTTATGCAACTGTTCATCTCGGCAATTAAAGATTTTCAAATAATTCCTATTTAAGCACCACCCACACACTAGCTGAGTATGTTTTCCTCTTCGCCCTCTGCACTAGGAGCTTGTGCTAATTTCCCTGGCATTTTTACAGCTCTGGCTTCAGCATAACTTGTTTCTTTCACACTAAGCTGTTCTCTGATAAGGCGCAGCTTGGGAAATCCATCATCCTCTGGACCGGTCAGGTTTCCACATCAGTTAAGTTAATTGACAGAAGGCTTAACAAATTTCTTAATTATGGCTGCAAAGTTTTCCTGGGAGAATCCTTCAAATCATAGAAAAACAGTGTTTTCTGATTAACTGGTTATGAAAATGGCACAACGGAAATGCAGCACACAACCTGACGGGATCTTAAGGGCAATGTCCAGGACAGCATCACACAGTGAAAAAGACCCGGTAGAGGTCAGAGTCTGCAGTATCTCTCCACCTTGGTTGCCTTTGTCCTACAAATCTTAAAGGGTTAGTATAAAAAAAAAAAGGAATATTATCTCTGAAATTGTCTTGGAAATTTAATATTATAAATAGAAATAAGATGCTATTCGCAGGGGGAAATGGCCAGTGAGTCGTGGTTTGCTAAAAATGCCCATTAGGCTTAATGCACATGTAATAACTTTTGTTGCTACTAATAGTTCAATTAGTCTTTGTTTTCTTTGGGAATCACATAGTCAGTAATATATAATAGGTTCATAGATTATAGAAGTGAAAATGACCTTAGGAGGTGACCTAGTTCAATTTTCTTATTTTTATGGGTAAGAAAGCTGAAACTCAATGAGATTAAGTGACTTTCCCTAGGTCACTTAGCTTATTAATGATAAAACCAAATCTAAAATTTTCCTTTCTTGACCTTGAAAGTGTTCTTTGTGTGATTATAAAAGTAATAAATACTTATTGTTAAAAACTTGAGACATACAAAAGATATAAAAATAAATTAAAATCCTGCACAATTCCACAATTCAGAGATAAGTATTCTCAATAAGTTCTTGCTGTATATAGATATAGATATAAATTTTCCTCTAAAATTGTGATCTTATAGCATTGATAATTTGGTACCCTCCTATTTCATTCAACATTATTGTGTCAAAACATTTTTTACTGTTATTAAAAAAATTCTCTAGGCTGTGTTTTTATAACTGAATATTATTATTTTTTTGTCACAGTGGTCCAATAAGTGTAAATATCTTTAGTCATTAGTGAAGGGGAAACTTTTAGCTCCTTGTACTTCTTTTTAAATTAGGCTGTTTTTTTCTTTGTCCATTTTTCCTATTTTTGATCATAACATTCTTCCTCAGTGATTTATAAATGTTCTTACCTATTAAGGACACCAATTCTCTTTTCTCCTACCTTCACAGAGTATTCAAACATTTTAACTTTTTATTATGATTCAGGATCATCAATTTGAGCTTCATCTCTTACCACAGACTACATTATGGGTTAAGTAACTTGCTGAGACAGACGTATCATTGAAAGCAAGTGTTCCATACCAAAACCTATCTCATTCTTACTACACCACACTGCTTTTTTGAAAAGCTGAGAGCTCAAATATAGGGCATATACCCAGATTGTTAGACAGCAAATAAGCATTTTACAATTCAACCAATAAACCATACTGACAAATCTAACTACCAAATCAATATCTTATACATTTTACTTTTCATTTCGATTCTCTTTGATACTTGAAACTGAAAACATCCCCAAACTATTTAATACTGAGACTGGCATTCAGTTAATAACTCTTAGCCTTTCTTTTCCATTTGTGGCATAGCATATCTTAATATTAATGAACAATTTAATAACATAATTATTATTGTAGCTGGGCAACCTTATAGAAAGAGAATATTTACATGGGTTTGTGTACTAATTATTTGATCTTTGGAACACAACAATGTCTGGATAAAGAATATACAGAAATACAAGTGAGAAATAATAGTACTATTCATATTTGTTTTGGAGATATTAATGTCTTTCTTATTTCAGTATCTCTGTTCTAAGTTTGATATTTAGTCACACCTCAGTAAACAGTTTTTAAAATATTTAAAGAAAGGACATGTAAAATAACTTGGAAATTTCTAATATTACCATATAATTTTATTCCACAATAATACTCGTTTTGAAAATTAAGGGCAATTTAAAAATTATTACAGTTCTGTAATTCAAAATATAAGATTTTAGGGAAATTCTGATACCCATAAAATTTCCATTAATGGAAAATAAACACTAGATTCATTTTAAATTCAAGTCTCAGAAATTCTGTCTTATTAAATGTTAAAATCTCATCACATGGCTCTGTCACCGTGTGAAACACAGCAAGGAGGCAGTTATCTGCAAGCCAGGAAGAAAACTCTCACCAGGAACCAAATCTGCCAGCATCTTGATCTTGGACTTCCAGCCTCCAGAACAGTTTAAAAAAGGAAACAACCCATGTTCAACTGATTAATGGATCAACAAAAGCGGTACATCTACACAAGAAAACTGTACTCCCGCAGAAGAGGGGTTGCTGGAGAGCTCTTCCCCAGAAGGCATTTCAGGAGGCTCACCATCCAACTCCATCTCTGAGGCTGACAGATTGGGAAAGCTGGAAATGTATCCCTCCTTTCCTTTCACCCTTTCACCTCTTTATGGGAGGCTCCACACCCTCCTCTGCGGTCCTTCCCTCCTGCTTGCCCTTAGGTGCTGGCTGAGGATGGCTTAAGATAGGAACATTCCAGGACCACTTACATTCTAATGACAGGGCCTGGGAAAAGAGTCTGGTGGAGGAAATCTTATTATTACTTGATGTTGGGTAGATCTGAGTTTGATTCCCAGCTTTGCTACTAAGGAAGTATGTGGCTTTGGGCAAAATACATAACCTTACCAAGCCACCAGTTATTCTGATCATTAATTTAAAAGAATGACTGAATTTCAAATACCCATGGGGGAACCTGGTTTAAATTCGGCATCCAGACCGCCTGTGTCCCGCGGGCCTCCGGGGCTGGCCACCTCCTCAAAAGGGATGCACCGCAGCCTCGTGCGGCAACTCGGCGCACACAGAAGCCACGTGGTAGCCACTGTGATGCTGTGTACTGAGCCCCGCAGGTCCTGCCATCGGGCCTCGGCGAGCGGCGGCCTGACTGCGAGGCCGCGTGCTTCTCTGGCGTTGTGAGGCCTGCCGTGGAAGGCGCTGTAGGAGGCCCCGAGCTGAGCGGGCCTGTGGCCGCTGCGGCCTCGGCCACCAGCCCCCTCCAGCCTGGAGAGGACACCCCGGGCGGCCCGCAGGCCGGGGCAGGGCACCAGGTGTGCGCGGTCCCCCCGGGACTTATTTCTAGGAGAGCGGTGGCGCGCTAGGCCAGCGGGAAAGGGAAAGCCAAAAGTGCAGTGTAACCTTCAGAATTGGAGTGTGTAAGAAGCTGCCCCTCCTTTGGATACCAGGGAAGAACGAACAGGCTGGACAGTCTGCGCTGAGATTACCCTGGGATCTTTGCTCTTGGCACCCCCAACTCCCATCTTAAGGGGAACAGTGTCTAGTTTTAAGTCTGCCCTCTGGAACCAAGTGTACTGTATTCCCCGCTCCACTATGATCTCAGGACCACCCGGAGTCTGTTGTTTGGGGTTGCCATGGACACGGGGTTCTTATTCCAGTACTGGCCAGTAGGAGCATCAGGTGAGCGGATCCTGGCCTTGCAGAGCGCAGGGCATCCCATAAATCCGTCTCTGCCTTGGCCAGCCTCTGTGGGACAACAAAAAGCAGAAGCCTCGGAGCTTGGAATTCCTACTCCCACTGAGCATGAGCTGGTGTTCCTGTTCGCCTGTAAAGACTATTTACGGATTAATTCTAGATTAAATTCAGCCACAGGACAATACCATGCAGAGATTAAAGGAGGACCCTTTGTATCTCTGGTTCGTGTGTCCAAAAAAAATAAAGTTATGGGCGACTCTTAAAGGTCCGCTAACAACAGTGAGAACAAGGGGAATGATGTAGATGAATTGACATCAGTAATCTCTGATGGAGCCGCCAACAAAAGTAAAATAGAACGACTTTCCAAGCCTGATGATGGTGATGAAAACATCGATTTTCCTAATTCATATGAAGATAAGAAGGGGCTCTAACCGCCTTTACTGTGTCTTCTAGCCAGAATGTCTGCAGTAGCTCTGACTGGAATGAGTTCCCATCAGCGACCAGTAAGGTCATCATCAATGAAAACTCTGCAGTGGTATCCTCTGAGGGACTTTCCAGGGCCAACTCTGACTCAGGTGAGTTGGAAAAAGTAATCTGTGTTAGAGCCATGAATGACAGTAAAATAGAACAACTTTCCAAGCTTGATGCTGGTGACGAAGACATCGATTTTCCTAATTCATATGTAGTGTGATTAAGAGGACTGTGCACTTAATTGTATCACCTTTCACACTCAGAGTACTTGGAGTTTTGCTGACTTTTGTATTTGTCCCTCATCATTACAGACCTAATTGTCACTGATAACACAATGTACATTCCTTTGGAATTTCATTCAATTTCTTTAGCTATTGCTTTGTTTTTGTTTTTTTTTTAATGGATGTTGTTCTTCGAGTATTTGTAGAAGGGATATGATCTTATTTTTCTGATATACTTAACTCCTTAGATACTGTCATTATTGTGGTAACTCTACTGGTTGATATTGTTTATATTTTTTATGACTTTAAGGTTCTTAAAGATATTCCCAGACTGGCAATTTCATTTCGACTTCTATGACTTATCATTCTAATGAGTTTTTCATCTGGCTTATCAAAAAAGACATCTTGAAACGCTGTCCAGAAGGATGGTTTCAGGAAATAAATGGCGATACAAGAAGGATGGATTTGATTTAGATCTCACATTACTGAACGTATTATTGCCATATCATTCCTATCTTCTGAAAAGGTGTCTTTTTATAGGAATCCCATCAAGGAAGTTGTACAATTCCTGGATACCAAGCATCTAAACCACTACCAAGTCTACAATCTATGCAGTGAAGGAGATTATGATTCTAAGTATTTCCATTATAGGGTCCATCGAATAATGATTGATGATCACAACGTCCCCTCTCTGAGTGAGATGCTGGCATTCACCAAGGAAGTAGAGGAGTGGATGGCTCAAGATAATGAAAATATCATTGTGATTCACTGCAAGGGAGGCAAAGGCAGAACTGGAACTATGTTGTGTGCCTGCCTTATTGCCACAGAGAACAGCCTTTATTACTTTGGAGAACGACGAACACATAAAAGCACCAGCACTAAATTTCAGGGGGGAGAAACTCCTTCTCAGAGCAGATATATTGGATATTTTGCAGATGTGAAAAATATCTACAACTAGACTCTCCCTCCAATAAAAGTACTCACAATAAAAAAGCTCATTATTTATTCGATTCATGGTGTTGGAAAAAGCAATGGAAATGATCTAAAAGTACAAATAACAATGAAGCAAAAGACCTTCTTTTTCTGTTCTGCTTCCAAAAACTGATAACTCATGATGTTGAAGCAGACAGAGTAATAATTAACCTGGTCAGCTGTCCACCTCTGTATGATGATGTGAAAGTGCAGTTTCTCTCTTCAGATCTTCCTAAATATTGTGACAACTGCCCATTTTTCTTCTGGTTCCATACATCTTATATACAAAGTAACAGGCTTTATCTTCCAAAAAATGAATTGGATAATCTCCATAAACCCAAAACATGGAAAATCTGCTATCCCTAGTTTGCAGCTGAGATCTATTTTGATGAAGTCGTAGCTGGTACCCAATTAAGTGCCGTCCCCTCTAGGACAGAATCATATTCCTCACAGTCCCTGCTACTTCCTTGTACCTTCTGAACCTACTTCCCTGCTGGCATTTTTGTCTACACACATGTACATATGTTTTTGGGAACCTATTAAATGCATACAAGATAAATAAAAATAAATAAATAAATCAGGCATTCAGTAAAAAAAAAATCTCATCACATGATGGACAAATTGAATGCCTCTAAGTGTACATTCAGTCTGATATATTCATTTTTGAAGCCTTTTTGTAAAATTATCTTTAAGTATGTAAAGAATATTTACATATTCTGCTGTCATTCACTTTCCCAGTTTGATCTAGTTTCGATTAGATTTCTTCCTTTGGAGACTGGTCATTTCTTTTGCAGTATTTGAACATTTTACGGTATCCTGCATTAGACTAATTCATCTTCTCTGCTATAGCATTAGGGTGACTGAAAAAAATTTAAATGGGAAAAATCAGAAGAGAATCCAAAGATCTCCTGGCAATGTGGAAGTGGTTGGCATTCAAGCCAGGCATTTTATGGGCTAATGGAATCTTTGTTAATTGTGTGAGACATTTGCCCTTTAATGGAAAATGGAGTTAACATGTAGCAAAAGACGACATCTCCCCTCTTTGAACTTCACCATTTTAAGGATGTTTCTTGGAAAACATTTTAGTTTTATGCTTCTAAATGGGCAGCATCCGTCTCTTCAGTGCCGATAGGAAAGTGCTGCTAGAAAGATGTGATGGAAAACATCATATATTCCACAATGACCATTGGCAACTTAGTGGAAAGGATGTGCATTATCATTTAATCAATTGATGGTGCCCTTATAGGGCCCAAATGCACAAAATAGATGGAATGCTATACGCTTTCAGAGCGGTTGTAAATTAATTGCTAAATTATAAGCATTCTGGAAATGTCTGATGGCCACTACATGGGGATACAGTAAGGCCTCTCCCACCCCTAAAGTTTGAGAGAAAACAAAAAAGACACAGAAGCAGACCTACCAATTTTTTTCAATAGTAGCAGGGGCAGTTTGGAAAGTCACAAGTTCAATCAAAGTCATTTGGATGAAATACGAAGGAGGCAATACTACAATATGAATATCCAGAAAAGTTTACACAATCACTGTTGTGACACAGATAGTGTTCTTGTAATCCAAATCCTCTACCCTCCACCATAAAAATACAATAGAGGGCCAGAGAGCAAGGATTTGTCTGTGATCCTCCAGTACATAACTACACAAGCTAGGGAAATGTGTGTGAAGTGGAACCAAAAATACGATTCTAGTTCTAGTTTATCCCTGTGGTAGCAAGGGATGTATCAGGCCACGCTGTTTTAATTCCATCAGCCGTTAATCAAAGGAACCATTTTGTTCTGTTTGCGAACTCATCCTCAGAGAAAGCAGAACAGAAAAAATATATAACAAATATTTTTCTTGCTATCACGTGCTTTTTAATGCAGGGTTTTCTAATAAAACCAGCTCGTCACAATTATCTTGTCTGCTGGGTATTTTATTTTTCATTAGAAGTTAATAAATTGGTCATTATTAGCATTTTTATAAATTAACAGATTACCATTGATTCTACAGCAGCCCTTCTGGCTGCGGTTTATGTCAATGGAAGTGAGTCTCCTAACCCTGATTTCCTCTGGCAAACCTGAATCTCTGGGAACTTTGAAACCTGAACTACATAGCAGACTATGATCATAACAGATAATACTCCCCTTTTTCGGAGGTGGGGAGGGCAGTGGTCTTACCAACAATATCTCCCATTTCTCTAATTTCAACACTGTGTCTAAGGCTGTGAAATTCCTAGAAGGGGAGGAACAGGAAAAACAGCAGAAGCAGCTGCCTGAACCTTTGGATATGTGCCATTTTTCAAGACGGAATAAATGCACAGGCAGGATTTTAACTTTATTACATACATCACATTCTACATTCTTAAATACCTCATCAATATCTAAAACACACTGAAAGCTGCAACATTCTAAACTTTATTTGTGTAGTGGCTGGTTGACTCTCACAGTGATCTTTCGAGGCAGGTACATTCTGTGTTCACAGACCAGGATGCTGAGTTATAGAGAGGGCAGGTGGCTTGCCAAGGTCACAGAGCTAGTCTTGGGTAGAGCCATGCTTTCTCCCAGTTGATCTGACTCCAGAGTCTGTACTTTCAACCACTGTGCTCTGCATCTGTGATGCCATGGAGTCTGTTTACTGATGGCTTACAAGGCACCGGGCATAATGCCAGCTGCTGAGAATGAAGCTGTGAACAAGACTGACAAGATCTCTCTTCCTGAGGGCTCAGCCTAACACTTCTTGTTCTGAAGGAATTATTTTTTGAGTGAATTGTACTCTTAATGTTTGATCATGTGATGTCATAGACTCTCCATGGTCTCTTTGGAAAGTAATAGCCCTGTGATTTTAGAATCTGACCACCTTCCAGGAATGAGAACCTCAGGCACACACAGGACCAGGGCTGGGATGGTCCTGGGCAACTGCTCGATGCAGAGGGTGAAAAGGCACTCAACAGGGATCTGTGGTGGAAGGTGCTAGAGAGGGGATGCTTCCCGAAGTGTTTGTGATCGAAGGAGTCAGGTTAAGGCAATCTACCTAAATGACAAAATCAGAGCGAAGGGTATGTGTGATCCAGAGAAGGTATTGTGTGCTGCATTTCATAGGAAGCTATGGCTCGGGGTCTGAGAAGTGAGGAGTCTATAAGGGCACCATCCTAGCCTTAACACTGACCCTGATGGAATATGAGCACCCTACTCTCGTTGGCTTGCTGGATGACACAGGACAAGTCAACGAATCTCCCAAGGCCTCTGCTCTACACTGGGAAAGTTAGACTTGTACCATTCACCTATTAACTGACTCAATTTGCTCATTAAAAAACACTTGTTTTATGACTTATAATCTAAGGTGGATCAAAGTGGCTTATGTGTTAAAATACATGTGAATTAGGACCATAAAAAAGACCAAACGGCACATAGATAGAGTAGGCTGTGATAGATTAATAAAATCAATTATGCAGCAGTTTGCCTTCATAAATTGCAATATGAGGGCACACCTAGGATCATAATCGCAGTAAACAATAGCAATACTGTCTTCAGCTGCTTTTGTCCTGAGGTTCAGTGGAAGTTCAGCTCCTCATTTTCTATCTCACCTGACTTAGTGTTTCCAGTCGGAGATGAGCACACATTGCATCTCTAACTGAAGGGGCCTGTATTTTGATAACATTAGTCAGAGCCTGTGTAGTGTGATATTGTGATGCACACCGATATTATTTTTGGCATTTATCGCCAATACTTAATAATCCTGAGTTGTGTTCCTATAAAATCAGAGAACAATGTCTACTAGATTTCTACCTTCACTTGAAATGAATTTTCATGGAAACAACTGTTATTATTTTTTAATATTCAGTCTCACAGATCTAAATAATATCTAACTACTGATGAATACCAAGCTTCCATTTCCAGTAGTGACCTGTCCACTGAGCTCAGAGTAATATATCCCTCTGCCTGCCCAGCACGTCTGCTTGGTTGTACAGTAGACATCTACCTTGATATGCTCAGCACAGAATCCTCATTTTCTTCTGACTCTTCTCCTTCACATCTTCCTCATCTTAGTAAATAGCATCACTATTCAACTGGCATCCATTTAGGAGTTATTCATGATTTTTCCCCTTCTCGTGGGCATATTTTGGGAAGATCCTGAAATATAACAGAGCCTGAACGTTTTTTTGTCTCCTCCTCTGCTCTACCTAAGTCTAAGGAGATGGTCTAAGTCACCATTGTTTCTTACCTAAGTTACTTTAATTGCATCCAAACTGGTCTATCTATGGAATCCACTCTTGACTTCCCACAAACAATTCTTTTCACTGTGGTTCAAAATCACAAAAAACACCTCCCTACTGTTCAGATCAAATCCACAGCCTTTTTCACAATCTTCACTGTCCCACTTGATCTGGCTTCTCCAAATTTATCTTCCACTCTGCTCCCTCTCAGTCACTCCTCCTCAGGGCCTGGCTGCCTTGCAGTTTCTTGAGAACGGCAACCTTGTTGCCATCTAGGACTCTGCTCTTGCTATTCCCTTAGCCTGGAATTTTCTGTCCATAGATACTAACACAGTTCACTTCCTCGCTTCACTCAGGTCCTCGCTCACATGTCATCAGAGATGGCTTCTCTGCCCTTACAGATCGAAACAGCTCCTCCCATCGCCTGCCTTCTGCTTCTCTACACTGCTGTCTTTCTTCATAGCACCTGTCCCTAACTGATCTAAATAATAATGTGATGTTATGTGTATGTTTTGTTTTAATGTCTCCTTCTTTGGAATGTGAGTTCCATGGGGGTAAGGTCTTTGTCTTGCTCTCAAACAGTGACTGGTAGGCACTTAGTAGGCATTCAGCAGGTATTTGTTAAAATAAATAATAAACACATACATAAATTCTCTGCATGTAGATTATGTAGGCAACAAATTAACCATGTCTTCGTTATTGGCTCCTTCTCATTAATTACTCTTCCTTCCCTAGTTTTAATACTTTAGCTGCACAGCCATAATAATGAGATGACAGAAAGAGTAAAGGAGGGGTAAACAACTTTTGGTTACTTTTGGATGGGAACCTTTGAGGGAGAACTAGAGGAAATGCCGTAGACTTCCATGCGCAAATGGAAGCATCAGTCATCAATTAAATGCTTCTCTAAGCCCCTTCCTCTCAGACAAAACAAAGCTGGCCAGGCACTGCCAGGACCATAGTGCTTGTACATTCTCGGTGCTTTCCTTGCTGCCCAGAACAGTCTATCTCCTGCCCACCTTTCCCCTTCTGGAAGGTGCTGATTGTGAGGTAGCTACTCAGACACAACAAGGCCTTTTTTAGTAGAACTATCCATCTGGGATTCAGGCGGTAGGAGCGCACAGGCTTTTTGAACCATGAAGCGCTCTGCTTCTCTGCTGGCTTAGGCATCAGGTTGCTTTGATTTCATTTATGGCCTGCTCGAAAATAGCATAAGCCAAACCCACCTTCAAGATGTGCATGGTGCCTCTTAGCTTCTTTTCAGGCTCTCAACCCAGTCAGCTAAGCCACAGGCCTCCACCTCCTCCTCCTGCCCGCAGAGACCTGCTATGATGACAACGGAATGTGTGGCACTGAGCTGACTTCAACCATTGCCAGAAACGTCTCTCAGTGACCCCTGCTGCTGCACAATGCTGAATAAGCCTCTGTAAATCACTTCTTAGTTACTTGTGCAGGATGGTGCACACACACACACACACACACACATATATGCACAGGGAGGTAAAGAGCATCTGTAAACTGCTCATGCTGGTTTTGCCTGTGCTGCCACTGGCTGCCCTTGTTTCAAGAATCAAAATCTGTAAAGGTGACCATAATTCTTTATAAATTTTTCAATCACAGATTTTGGGAGTCATGGCATTTTGTAAAAAGAAAAATTTAAAGAATGTATTAAATACATTGGTAGATGAACAGGAGTTAATATAGCTTTGAGTTAAAACTCACTGGGAATCATTGGGGAAAATAATCCATTAAAAATAAACAAAGAAATATAACAATCGCTAATGTGTGTAAGACATTGCAAGTTGTGAATTATTTCTCGATAGAATTTATCCCTTGGCTCTTGTAACAATGCTAGAATAGAGATGCTGAGCTCTGTTTTATGATGAAGAAAATGATATTGAACATTAGGCGATTTTTCCAAAATGACTCTTATAACCAGAACCCTAACCAAAGTCTTCTGGTAGCTGCTCTTCATAGCTGCACAGTCTAGGTGAAGAGAAGTTCCACGCATACTAAAAAACTCACAGTTGGTATTAAGAACAGTGTAAGATATCGCTCAGTGGTATAGCAATGATTTCCAATGCTTTTCCATTTTTGGACACAAAAATATTGCATTTATATTAGGTATATTATAGTTTTTCTTTGTGAAATAAAGATAAGGAATGTATTTTTTAAAAGCTATACATTATTTGCTCCATTCCACTTTATTATTAAAGTTATTCTCAATTTTTTTCCTTGTTATATTTTATTATCCAAGGGAAGGAATTATGTTCATAATATCTTGGCATATTTAATAGATTGCTTATGTAACAAGCAATTTTAAATGGCAAAAATTTTGCCAAACACAGCAAAAATAATTTTTTAAAAAGAGTTGGCTTTGCTGCTTATTAGAGTTAATATTATTACTACTTCTTAATATTCAAGGTCAGATGCTAATTGATCTATTCCCAATAGCAAGTAGGCAATAGAAGGAGATTAAAACAGAACCAGGATTATTCTTCTACAACATCCAAGCTCAGGGTTAGACCACATTAATTTAACATTCATTCGACCTCATAGACCACTGAACCTTAAATCACATTTTATTTTACTGTTACTATTTTCCCTTGAAGTATTTATGACCTCATATATTTCCATTATCCCACACTTCCTCTATGTTTGTGCATACTGTTACTCTGTTATCATAATGCTATTGGGATTTAATCTGAGGAATGGCTTCTTTAACTCAATTAAATATATGAAGTTATAAATCCCAAAGGTTTATATTTAACCATGACAAGATGACACATTATAATCTTTTTCTAGCTAACCTAGACTAGAAGATACCATCTGATAGAGAAACTGCCATTGGCTGATGTGTGTGATAACTGTAACTGAGAATGTATCATGCCGTTAAGCTCAATTGGTTTGCTGCTGTTATAAATGTGGGTTATAGGTGAAAATAAGAATTCTTTTCTCAGGAGGGCTCCTCTTACCTGCTCTTCCTTATATGTTTTTCACACAGTTTTGAAAATTTTTGGATTTTGAGAAAAAAGAGTTGTGAACATGTTGGTATACAGTTTGGGATGCTTTGTATCAAGGTAAATGATGTGTTTGGTTAACTTCCACCAAGACTAGAAGGCAGAGATTTCTTTAGACTCAGAAATTAGAAGTAGGCTATAAAATCCTTTTATTACTGAATGCTTTATAATTCTGCTTTCTTAAAAAGATTTTGATGTATTTCAATGCTTCACTATTCTTGTTTGCAAAGTACATTTGAGCCTAATGGGAGAAAAATACTAAACAGCTTCACTCTCAAAGGAAAAATCATACTCATTCTGGCCTCCAGGCCCCTAGTCATGTAACTGGCACCTCCCCTACCACCTTAATGTGTACCACCTTCCCCACCACCTTAATGTGTACCTCCTCTTCTTTGGGAGGTGCATAAGGTCCTCCTCAGTCAATCTCACCTCCTCTGATCTCCCCCCATCAATGGACCCCTGTAATTTTCTCTAAGAAGCATTTGGCATGCAATTATCTCCTGCCTTCCAGGGTTACTTAGCTGCCTCATGTGTGGATTATGCTTCTGAAGAGCGTCAGCCCTTTTTATATTTTTCATGCACTGATATGACCCCTTAGCATAATGCTTAGTAATTGCTCAGTTACCACTTGTTGAGTAAATGAAATTATAGTGTCGCTCCTTCATATGCTTAAGATAGACAAATAATAACGGAAAAGAAATAAGTATCTCAAGTGTCCAAAGTGAATGGGTTTATAAGTTGGATGAGAAAATTGCCAGCATAGTGTCCAGCAGGGACAGAATTCCTCGAGGGTGGGCATTTAGCAAAAGGAAAGAGCACTCCGAGGACGGTGCCAGGAACCATTGTGATCTTGAACCACTATCTGTGATTCATCTCTGTTCCTCTGGAAAATGAGGAAGTGGGTTTAGTTTCCTTTAAGCTTTATTGTCTGTGAGTATTTTAATAAAAATGTCATACTGAGTATCTTTTCTATGACAAGCACTGTGGTAGAGACTTTCATAGATAATATCCAAGGTCAACAAAAATTAGAATATAATAGAGCTGAAAAGCACATGGAATTATTGAGGCAATTTCAGTTCTGGTCCCATAGAAGCCTATGTGGAAATGCCCAGGAAACAGCTATAGAGTAATACCCCAGAGAGCAGGGCAGCCAGGGGCATGGGCAGTAGTGCGAGACAGGAAGCGACATTCAGTCAATGACTTCTGCACAGCCGGCTGTATTTAGCTTGGAAGCTCTTCTATTCCTACCAAAAGCCATAACTGATCTGAAATCCTTCCACTGGGCATGAGATCTGTGAGTCACACAGGGCCCTGTGCTCAGAGGGGCCCAGTACTTGGCTTAATGTGCCACTGTCCTCATTTTGAAATTCCTATTATTTTTTGAACAAGGAGCCAGCATTTGCATTTGGCATGGGGTCCCACGAGGAAGTAGGTAGTTGTCTTCCTTGCAGGTCAGAGTGAGACTGAAGAGAAGAGAGAGGATAGAGAGCAGACACAGACTGGCTCAAGTAGGCTGTCTAGACAGAAACAGGTAGGTACCAGGAGTTTTGCAGAGTGTACTCTTCAGAGTCAAGCATCTCCACAGGCCCCAACAGTACTTAGTGGGACATTGCTAACCAGAGTTATTGAAACATAATTGGGGAAGAATCTGTGCTTCATGCCTCCAACTCTGAGCCATTGCAGAAGGCAGGACAGGAAAGGTTGTGCAGTTAAAATAAAATCCAAGTTTTAAGAAGGTAGTTATTGTAATGCAGAATGCTATGATATGGACACAGAACACTAAAGAATAAGTGAGAGAAAGAACTCTCTCACTTATAACAGTGAAAAAAAGAGAAAAATATGATGACTTACACAGAACAATATGTAGCATTACTTAATTTTTCTAATGAGTAAAGCATATAAACCACATTCCATAATTGCACAGATTGTATATTAGTCTACTGCATGTTATTTACATTTTTTCTTATACACCTGGGTTCACTATATCTATGTTTGTTCACTAAATGTCCTCATATATAAAGTACAGGTAACTCAGTTCTCCTCTCTATCTCCTTTCACAGAGTAGATTCAGTCATCACATCCCTCCTGCTATGTGACTCACAGCCCTGTCATTTTAGTCACTTGAATTTTCTAGGCTTCGTTTTCCTCATCCACATTAAAAGAAAATTAAATCAGATTTGTCAGATTTTAATGCATGTAAAGTTTTCTTTTTTTCTCTGAGGAAGAGAAGAAAGTAATATAGGCTCTTTCAAAACATGGGTATTGCTGAAAGTAAGAGTTTCACTACGGGAGGTAAAGAAAGCTGCCAGCTTCAGTCCAGCCTGTTTAGCTTGGAGTGGCAGTAAGAGAATATGGATGGGCTCCTGGGCCCCTGTTTCTTACCGTGCTGGTCAGCTCTCTCTTTGAGTTTATGGAAAAGTCAATAGTTGTTGAAAGGTTGTACATTGTAGATCTCTTTTAGGTTTTGACTTTGTTGTCCTAGGATCTTTCTTTAATGTAATGCACTTTATAACCTCCACATTTACACAGCGGTTAAGTGTCTGTAGCAATGTATATTTTATGCTCTGTGAACACTTTCCGGGCTGTACATTTGCACTTTTAATATCTCTTTTTCACTTTTAATAACCTCTCTGAAGTTCTATCCTGAATTATACCCTCTAAAATATGTTACCATTGTGCTTTAAGAGTTTTTCTTGGCCTATTACAAAGGAATCTCATGCTTTACTTTCATTTTGCTTGTGAATCCAGACTATTTTCATCTTGAATGGGTTATCTTCCTCTGAAGCACAATAAAATGTTTGTGTATTTTTCTTAGAGGGGGGAACAAATAGAATATGAATCTCCTGAAGTGTGTTTTCTTATAAATTGCAATTCTATTCAACAGTGCAGGTTGTATCAGATTTGATTCTTGTGAAATTTTATTTGCATGTCTTTCAGAGTGCTGTATAGCAACTGCATTGATTATATAAAGGAGAGAAGCCTAGTTATTCCTTGTTCCTTGAAAAATGAGTAACAAAAATCTCTCTTCTCTTTATCTCCCTCTGTGTGTGTATACAATACCTACACATCCATATACACATATACATAAATATATACACACATACAAACATATCAACATACACACACATATATACATATACACATTTAAATATATTTTGTGTATGCATGTCAATTCATATTCATAGAGAGAAAGATAATTGAGGGAAAGATGCATGAGGTATTCCTGTTATTTAATATAGTACCAGACACATAGTAGGAAAATAAATGTTTAGTGAATGATTGATGAATGATTAGCTACTTAAACTTATTTCCAAAAAATTACTACATTATGATATTTTAGCAATAGTAAAACTCATGATTTTGAACTAGTTGTGATATCCCTTATGGTCATTTAATTTTTTATTCTTAATATCACCTGTTTAATCTCCCACTAATACCCTCTTTGACAACCTTGATATCAGTATCAATAAGCATGTATGAACATTTACCAAGAGCAAGGAAATATGCCAGGTCGAGGAATGGGGTCCTTGCTTAAAGCTCCTAGTTTTGTGTGAGGAAAGGGAGAATAAATAATGAACAATACACAATTAAATTATGTACTACATGAGCCAAGTAAATTCATTGGAAAACAGGTCCTACACATATTCAGAGAAAGGTTTTCAGCCTTTGGTGAGGCTTCTGTAGAGTCAGTCCAGTGCTTTCTTGAAGGGCAGGACATTTTGAGTGAATCTGAAAGATCATGACTAATGATCTTTGCTGTGGAGAGCTTTTAAAAACAGGCTGTGACATTTAAATTCTATACTCTGGACAATCAGAGGGGACTAAGGATTTTTGAATGGGGTGGTAAAAATCCAGTGCAGTTTGCCGTGGAAGGAAAGATAGACTGCGGTAGATGTAAAGGCCCTTAGGAAATTGTTTCAACAGTTGAAACACCAGCATAAAGTGCACACCATAATTAGATGAATGAGTGAGGACAATGGAGAACCTGGAATATGAAGGTTTCAGAAATGTTACCATGGATTCTAATTTGAAAGAACTGAGTAAACCTAGAGGAGAAGATTATTTAACTGAAAGTTTAGTATAAGTTACTGTTATAGATTGAATTGTGTCCTCACAAAAGATATGTTGCAGTCCTAATCCCCAATATCTGCAAATTTGACCTTATTAGAAAGTAGGGTCTTTGCATATGTAATCAGGTTAAGATGCTGTCATTGGAGTGACCCTTGATCCAATATGACTGGTGTCCTTAAAAGAGGAAGGGAATTTGGACACAGAGACACCCAGAGAGGACAGTGTCATGTGACGGAGTAGTAGACATCGGTGTGACGCTGCTGCCAGCCAGACGGAAACAGATTTGGTGGCAACACCACAAGGGCCAAGGAAGGATTCTCCCCCACAGGTTTCAGAGGGAGCATGGCCCTGCTGGTACTTTGATTTTCAGACTTCTAACCTCAAGAACTGTGTGGGAATAATACTTGTGTCTTTTTAAGCCATCCCAGTTGTGACACTTTGGTGTGGCAGCCCTAGACCATAATATGTTTATCCATTCTCTGTTGAAGAACATATTAGTTGCTTTCAATTTTTGGCAATTTTAAATAAAGCTTTTATGAACATTAGTGTGCAGACTTTTGCATGGATGTAAGTTTTCAAATCAGCTGGGCAAACACCTAGTAGAATGATCACTGGATGATATGGCCAGACTGCGCTCAGCTTCGTAAGGAACTGCCAACTGCCTTTTAAAAAGTAGCTGTACCAGTTTGCATTCCCACCAGGAGCGAATAAGATTTCCTTTTTCTTCATATCCATGCCAGTATTTAGTATTGTCAGTTTTTTTTTAATTCTTTAAAAATTTTTAGCAATTCTCATAGGTGTGTAGTAGAGGTAAGAAGTCATTTTAAATTTTAAGATAATAGTTAAAGTAAGTTGAAACAGAATACATATTTTCAAGGCTGGCAAAACGCTTGAATTATAGTTAATCAGATGTTGGGTTATTTTTAAAGTTGCAAGTCATCATCAATGCATTTTATAGCACTTTAAATTATATCAAAAGGAAGGACTTCTGGGAAGATGGTGGAGTGAGCAGGGCGGCAGAAATCTCCTACCAACACTACATTTATCTACGAAAATACAGCAAATACATCTATTCCTAAAAGAGAGACCAGAATACACAGGAAAGCACACAGCGTGCAGCTACACCCGAGAGGACTCGGCACCTGAAGAGGCGGGTAAGATACGGAGCCGTGACCCGGCGGGACCCGAGCCCTCCCCCACCCCAGCGCACCGGCGGGAGGAGAGGATTCAGGGCCGGGAGGGAGTGGAAGTACACCCCGCGAAGTAGCCAGCCCCGGTGATCTGCGCGGGGAACGCTGACCCACATTCGGCAGTGCAGCAGAGACTGGAGAGACAGAGGGGCAGGATTTGAGTGGGGAACCTGCCAGGGTGCTTGCAGCCGCTCCCGGGAAGGAAAAAAAAAAGCGCACGCTTTCTTCAGCAGTCTTAAAGAGACAGGAGCCCAGCGGAGGAGCCGGATCGCCCCGGCACACTCAGCCCAGCAGGCTGGGAGACCTGGGGAGTTTCAGATGCCTTAGCTGGCGACTGGGGAAGCGTGGCTGTACTTACACTTCTCACTGAGATCAACAGCCTCCCATTCGTTTCCACCCCTGCCAGAGCGATAAAGGGCCCTGCAGAGCGGCGTGGCCTCGGCTGCGGAATAGAGGGGCAACAGCGCCACCCACAGCATTCCTACAGAATCTACTCCGGGGGGCGTTTTTTTGTTTTGTTTTGTTTTTTCTTTCTTTCTTTCTTTTTAAAGTCTTAAAGAGCCCAGCTGACATACGTGGCAACTACCAGCGACGACTTCTATAGCCATGAAAAGACAGAGGAATATGGTTCAGACCAAAATCAACCAGACAACCCCAGAGAGGGAGACTGAAGGGATGGAAAGGCACAGTCTTCCAGAAAAAGAATTCAGAATAAAAGTCATAACCATGCTGACGGACCTACAGAGAAGTGTGCATGAGCTGAGGGAGGAAGTGAGGGAAGTCAGGAAAGACAATGCAGAAATCAGACAAGCGATCGATGGGCTTAACAGCAGACTGGATGAGATGCAAGAGACTGTTAATGGAATAGAAATCAGAGAACAGGAATACAGAGAAGCTGAGGCAGAGAGAGATAAAAGGATCTCTAGGAATGAAAGAATATTAAGAGAACTGTGTGACAATCCAAATGGAACAATATTCGCATTATAGTAGTATCAGAGGAAGAAGAGAGAGAAAAAGGGATAGAAAGTGTCTTTGAAGAAATAATTGCTGAAAACTTCCCTTGCTGGGGAAGGAAATAGTCTCACAGTCCACCGAAACCCACAGATCTCCCAACACAAGGGACCCAAGGAAGACAACACCAAGAAACATAATAATTAAGATGGCAAAGATCAAAGATAAAGACAGAGTATTAAAGGCAGCCAGAGAGAGAGAAAAAAGATCACCTACAAAGGAAAACTCATCAGACTATCATCAGACTTCTCAACAGAAACCTTACAGGCCAGAAGAGAATGGCATGATATATTTAACGTTATGAAACAGAAGGGCCTCAAACCAAGAATATTGTATCCAGCACGATTATCATTTAAATATGATGGAGGGATTAAACAATTTCCAGACAAACGAAAGTTGAGAGAGTTTGCCTCTCATAAACCACCACTACAGGATACCTTAAATGGACTGCTCTACATGGAAGCACTCCTAAGGCTAAAAAGCTGTCACCAGAGAAAATAAAATCATAGCAAAGAAAGCAGACCATCCAAATACTCACTAAAGGCAAAGAATAAAACACCTAGTATATAAAGAATGGAGGAGGAAGAATAAGAAGGGAGAGAAATAAAGAAACATCAGATGGTGTTTACAATAACTTAACAAGAAAGTTAAGTTAGATGGTTAGATAGTAAAGAAGCAACCGTTGAACTTTTGGTAACCACGAATTTAAAGCCAGCAATGGGAATAAGTACATATCGATCAATAATCACCCTAAATGTAAATGGAGTGAATGCACCAATCAAAAGACACAGAGTAACAGAATGGATAAAAAAGCAAGAGCCATCTATATGCTGCTTACAAGAGAGTCACCTCAAACTCAAAGATATACACAGACTAAAAGTGAAGGGATGGAAAAAGATATTTCATGCAAACAACAAGGAGAAAAAAGCAGGTGTTGCCATACTTGTATCAGACAAAATAGACTTCAAAACGAAGAAAGTAGCAAGAGATAAAGAAGGACATTACATTATGATAAAGGGGTCAGTCCAACAAGAAGCTATAACCATTATAAATATATATGCACCCAACACAGGAGAGCCAGCATATGTGAAACAAATACTAACAGAATTAAAGGAGGAAATAGACAGCAATGCATTCATTTTAGGAGACTTCAACACACCACTCACTCCAAAGGACAGATCAACCAGACAGAAAATAAGTAAAGACACAGAGGCACTGAACAACACACTAGAACAGATGGACCTAACAGACATCTACAGAACTCTACACCCAAAAGCAACAGGATACACATTCTTCTCAAGTGCACATAAAACATTTTCCAGAATGGAACACATACTAGGCCACAAAAAGAACTTCAGTAATTTCAAAAATATTGAAATCCTACCAACCAACTTCTTAGATCACCAAGGTATAAAACTAGAAATAAATTTTAGAAAGAAATCAAAAAGGCTCACAAATACATGGAGACTTAACAACACTCTCCTAATTAATCAATGGGTTAACGACCAAATCAAAACAGAAATCAAAGAATACATGGAGACTAATGACAAGAACAACACAAAGCCACAACTTCTGTGGGATGCGGCAAAGGCAGTTCTAAGAGGAAAGTATATTTAAATCCAGGCCTATTTAAATAAGGAAGAACATTCCCAAATGAATAGTCTAAAGACACAATTACTGAAATTGGAAAAAGAAGAACAAATGAGGCCCAAAGTCACCAGAAGGAGGGACATAATAAAGATGAGAGAAGAAATAAATAAAATTGAGAAGAATAAAACAATAGAAAAAATCAATGAAACCAAGAGCTGGTTCTTTGAAAAAATAAACAAAATAGATAAACCCCTAGCCAGACTCATTAAGAGAAAAAGAGAATCTACACACATAAACAGAATCAGAAATGAAAAAGGAAAAATCACGACGGACCCCACAGAAATACAAAGAATTATAAGAGAATATTATGAGAATCTATATGCTAAGAAGCTGGAAAATATAAAAGAAATGGACAACTTCTTAGAAAAATACAACCTTCCAAGAATGACCAAGCAGGAATCAGAACAACTAAACAGACCAATCACCAGCAAAGAAATTGAATTGGTAATCAAAAAACTACCCAAAAACAAAACCCCCGGACCTGAAGGATTCACCTCTGAATTCTACCAGACATATAGAGAAGAAATAACACCCATTCTCCTTAAAGTTTTCCAAAAAATAGAAGAGGAGGGAATACCTCCAAACTCATTCTATGAAGCCAGCATCACTCTAATAACAAAACCTGGCAAAGACCTCACCAAAAAAGAAAATTACTGACCAATATCCCTGATGAACGTGGATGCAAAAATACTCAACAAAATATTAGCAAACCGAATTGAAAAATACATCAAGAGGATCATACACCATGATCAAGTGGGATTCATCCCAGGGATCAAGGATGGTACAACACTCAAAAACCATCAACATCATCCATCACATCAACAAAAAAGAAGAACAAAAACCACATGATCATCTCCATAGATGCTGAAAAAGCATTTGACAAAATTCAACATCCATTCCTGATTAAAACTCTCAACAAAATGGGTAGAGAGGGAAAGTACCTCAACATCATAAAGGCTATATATGACAAACCCAAAGCTAACATCATACTTAACAGCGAGAAGCTGAAAGCTTTTCATCTAAGATCGGGAACAAGACAGGGATGCCCACTCCCTCCTCTGTTATTTAACATAGTACTGGAAGACCTAGTCACAGCAATCAGACAAAACAAAGAAATACAAGGCATCCAGATTGGTAATGAAGAAGTCAAATTGTCACTATTTGCAGATGACATGATATTGTACATAAAGAATCCTAAAGACTCCACTCCAAAGCTACTAGAACTAATATCTGAATTCAGCAAAGTTGCAGGATACAAAATTAACACACAGAAATCTGTGGCTTTCCTATACACTAATGATGAACTAACAGAGAAATCAGAAAAACAATTCTATTCACAATTGCATCAAAAAGAATAAAATACCTAGGAATAAACCTAACGAAGGAAGTGAAAGACCTATACTCTGAAAACTACAAGACACTCCTAAGAGAAATTAAAGAGGACACTAACAAATGGAAATGGATCCCATGCTCTTGGCTAGGAAGAATAAATATTGTCAAAATGGCTATACTACCTAAAGCAATCTACAGACTCAATGCAATCCCTATCAAACTACCAACAGCTTTCTTCAATGAACTGGAACAAATAGTTCTAAAATTTGATATGGAACCAGAAAAGACACCGAATAGCCAAAGCAATCCTGAGAAGGAGGAATAAAACAGGGGGAATTACACTCCCTGACTTCAAGCTCTACTACAAACCACAGTAATCAAGACAATTTGGTATTGGCACAAAAACAGACCCACAGACCAGTGGAACAGAATAGAAAATCCAAACATTAACCCAAACATATACGGTCAATTAATATATGATAATGGAGCCTCGGATATACAATGCGGTGATGACAGCCTCTTCAGCAGCTGGTGTTGGAAAAACTGGACAGCTACATGTAAGAGAATGAAACTGGACTACTGTCTAGCCCCATACACAAAGGTAAACTCAAAATGGATCAAAGACCTGAATGTAAGTCATGAAACCATAAAACTCTTAGAAAAAAACATAGGTAAAAATCTCTTGGACATAAACATGAGCAACTTCTTCATGAACATATCTCCCCGGGCAAGGGAAACAAAAGCAAAAATGAACAAGTGGGACTATATCAAACTGAAAAGCTTCTGTACAGCAAAGGACACCATCAGTAGAACAAAAAAGACATCCTACAGTATGGGAGAATATATTCATAAATGACATATCTGATAAAGGGTTGACATCCAAAACATATAAAGAACTCATGCACCTTAACAAACAAAAAGCAAATAATCCAATTAAGAAATGGGCAGAGGACATGAATAGACACTTCTCTAAAGAAATTCAGATGGCCAACAGGCACATGAAAAGATGCTCCACATCGCTAATCATCAGAGAAATGCAGATTAAAACCACAATGAGAGGACTTCCGGGAAGATGGCGGTGTGAGCAGGGCGGCAGAAATCTCCTCCCAACACTATATTTATCTACGAAAACACAGAAAATACATCTATTCCTAAAAGAGAGACGAAGAATACACAGGAAAGCGCACAGCGTGCAGCTACACCCGAGAGGACTCGGCACACCAAGAGGCCGGTAAGATACGGAGCCGCGACCCGGCGGGACCCGAGCCCTCCCCCACCCCAGCGCACCGGCGGGAGGAGAGGATTCAGAGCCGGGAGGGAGTGGAAGTACACCCCGCGAAGTAGCCAGCCCCGGTGACCTGCGCAGGGAGCACTGACCCACATTGCACAGTGCAGCGGAGATTGGGGAGACAGAGCGGCAGGATCTGAGCAGGGAACGCGCCAGGGTGCTTGCAGCCGGCTCCCGGGAAGGAAAAAAAAAAAAGCGCGCGCTTTCATCAGCAGTCTTAAAGAGACAGGAGCCCGGCGGAGGAGCCGGATCGCCCCAGCACACTCAGCCCAGCAGGCTGGGAGTCCTGGGGAGTTTCAGATGCCTTAGCTGGTGACTGAGGAAGCGTAGCCATACTTAACACTTCTCACTGAGATCAACAGCCTCCTATTCGTTCCCAACCCTGCCAGAGCGATAAAGGGCCCTGCGGAGCGGCACAGTCACAGCTGTGGAATAGTGGGGCAATAGCGCCACCTAGAGCATTCCCACAGAATCTACGTCCGGTGGGCATTTTTTTTTGTTTTTTTTGTTTTGTTTTGTTTTTTGTTTTGTTTTTGTTTTTCTTTTCTTTCTTTTTCTTCTTTTTTTCTTTCTTTCTTTCTTTTTTTTTCTCTTTTTTTTTCTTCTCTTTTTAAAGTCTTAAAGAGCCCAGCTGACATACGTGGCAACTATCAGTGACCAATTATACAGCCATGAAAGACAGAGGAATATGGTTCAGACCAAAATCAACCAGACAACCCCAGAGAGGGAGTCTGAAGGGATGGAAATGCACAGCCTCCCTGAAAAAGAATTCAGAATAAAAGTCATAACCATGCTGATGGACCTACAGAGAAATGTGCAAGAGCTGAGGGAGGAAGTGAGGGAACTGAGGAAAGACAATACAGAAATCAGACAAGCGATCGACGGGCTTAACAGCAGAATGGATGAGATGCGAGAGACTATTAATGGAATAGAAAACAGAGAACAGGAGTACAGAGCAGCTGAGGCAGAGAGAGATAAAAGGATTTCTAGGAATGAAAGAATATTAAGAGAACTGTGTGACCAATCAAACGGAACAATATTCGCATTATAGGAGTACCAGAGGAAGAAGAGAGAGAAAAAGGGATAGAAAGTGTCTTTGAAGAAATAATTGCTGAAAACTTTCCCTCGCTGGGGAAGGAAGTAGTCTCACAGTCCACAGAAGCTCATAGATCTCCCAACACAAGGGACCCAAGGAAGACAACACCAAGACACATAATTATTAAGATGGCAAAGATCAAAGATAAAGACAGGGTATTAAAGGCAGCTAGAGAGAGAGAAAAGATCACCTACAAAGGAAAACCCACCAGACTATCATCAGACTTCTCAACAGAAACCTTACAGGCCAGAAGAGAATGGCATGATATATTTAACGTAATGAAACAGAAGGGCCTCGAACCAAGAATATTGTATCCAGCACGGTTATCATTTAAATATGATGGAGGGATTAAACAATTTCCAGATAAACGAAAGTTAAGAGAATTTGAATCTCATAAACCACCACTACAGGATATCTTAAATGGACTGCTCTAGAGGGAAGCACACCTAAGGTTAAAAGATGTCACCAGAGAAAAA